>JAWLRI010000818.1:2746126-2774124 GCA_034781795.1 Crypturellus tataupa | reverse complement strand
GAGGAGGGGGGGGGTGTGAAGAGGATAGGGCCAAATCCTTCCCAAGGTTGGCCAGTGACAGGACAAGGAGTAATAGGCATAAATTAAAACAAGAAGTTCCATCTCCATGTGTGGAAGAACTTCTTTCCTGTGAGGGTGACAGAGCCCTGGAACAGGCTGCCCAGAGAGGCTGATCTCCTTCTCTGGAGATCTTCCAAACCCAGCGGGGGGTTGGACTAGATGATCTCTAGAGGTCCCTTCCAGCCTCAACACTTCTGTGATTCTGTGTTGTCACCGTTTCATGTTAATAGCTAACTAGAATTTTTTTGACCAATGGAAGCACTAGAACATTAGTGCAAAACAGGTCTTCAGTGGGAAGATGCTTGAGAGGCTTTGTATGGGGATACATTCTAGCTGATAGAGTTACTGTTCTGGCAAAGGTTGTTGGCTGAATCAAAGCTGATCCTCTAGTTCTCAAACCTGTTTTACTTCATTCCTCATTACCTGCTAATTATTGCCTAGTGCTTGCTGATCATTCCTCTTGGGTAGAATAGCTCCTACAGTGTGACCATTCTTGCAGAAAATCACAGAATTGCCATTTAACTTATACCCATCATAGAGATTTGCAAAATTCTGTTAAAAAAGGAAGACCTGAAGACTTTTCCTTTCCTTCAAAACCTTTTTTTCTTCTTTCTTTACTGCAAAACTGCAAGATGAAGTAAATACTGAACTTGGGCACATTATGTAAGTCTGGATTACCTGATCTTCACTCAATGTCAGTTTTAAATGTTATACTTAAGCAGTTAAAGAGAAGTAGGTGTTGATAGGTGAGTCCCAAGCAATTAAAATCATATAATCAAAATCTGGCATCTTTCCTTTGTAGTGTACTTCTGGTATTGGCCTGCCCAAGGACTGCAGCCCTCTAGGGTCATCAGAAGGGAAACTCTCTTCCCTAGGGAGCACAGATGGCTAGTGCTAGAATTATTTTTTAGCTTTGTTTATGAGCAAATAAAATTCAGGTAGTCATTTTGTATTCTAGGCTGCAATAGGCTTCTTCTCTATTTTGTGTCATCTTGATAGTTCATCTTTAATTTCTTATGTAGGTTTCCTGACACCTTTGAACTTTGACTTCCTAAGGGACTGTTAATTGTGTGGGGGGTTTGCTGAGGTAATGCTTTTGCATTACCTCCCGTTGCTGCAGATCTCAGCCTTTGGAAGACATTTTTATCTTTTTTTCATATTTTTATAACGTCATGTGATCCAAATTAAGAAGAAAAGTTTAGGTTGCAAATATGTAGATAATGAGTAGGTAACACTCTCAGCAGATAAGTGTGAGAAAATTGGAATTTTGAAAGAATTTTGGAAAAACTTGCATTCTTCATGTTTCTTCTCTAACCTGCGCTGACCTCTTGCACTCGGTAACTTTTACTTGTTATTTGCTCAGCTAAACATTATCTGTGTACAGAAAATCTCTTTAAGCACCATATCAGAGGCTTAAGCCTACCGATTGTTATTCTCCTATATAATGCTCCTATGTATGTTCATGTATGCTCTCAAATAGGTCCCTAAAGACGCTTGGCCATGTATAGGCACATATGAGAAAAATTAGTTTCAGATTTAATGCTTGGATCCTAAAGGGTTTTTGTGGCTATGGCCTTCTTTCTTTGTTTTTCTAGAATTTCTGAAAGTGATGGCTGCTTAGTTCTAAGTGCAATCTTCTGACCCTACTGCAATATAATTTTGAAACAATAATAAATTGACTTAATGAGTATATTAATGGTTTCTCCAATTCTAACTCCTATTAAGTTTACAAGATTACCTGGTATTATTGCAGTGAAATTGTCCTTTTCCTGGATCTCCAAGGTGATGCACTGATGCATGCAATCTATAACTTCATTGTAGAGAAAAATATATGGAGAACTGCATGTTTTCTTTCCTTCTTTGAAGTGGTAGTTTAGCTGAACCCATAAAAAGTCAGAGCAGGCCAACCTGGCAAGGTCTGTTTGCCTTCGTTGTCTCTATAGGCTTTATTACCCAATCTACTGCGCAAGCAGAGAAGGTAGAGGTGACCTGGAGTCAGGGTTTTCCAAATACCCTTCTCTTGTGGCCAAGGCCACCAGCAAACACGCGTTCAGTTTTATGAATTTTCTTAGAATAGTAGCATATGCAAGCTCAGGTAGTGCTGCTGAACAGTATTTGTACAGGTACAGTGATTAAGCATTTGCTAAATGTCACTGCAAGCCCAATTTTCCTTTCTGGTCTGCCTCTCCATAGAGCAGTTTACAAACACGGTTCAAGCTGATAATAACAAATCCGTAGGACAGATTTTAACTTCCCTCTGTCATTCTGGGGAGCTGAGGGTAACCTGCACCAGGTGGTCTTCTGCTAGCAAAGGTGGGACATGTGTGGCAGGAAATGACAGTGCAGTCTTAACCCTGCTACTGCAGCACTCCTTGAGTTTGCACTTTATAGTTCCCATGCTGACTGACTGCCACCCTTTTTTCATAAATGTCATCCTTCTTCCTTGCATTCTTGCCTTCTTGAGCATCTGCTGCTGAAATGGAGGATTTTGACAACTTATTTTCATTCCAGTCTTTCAGAGTTGAAGATTATTATGTTGCGCCACCATTCATTTAATTTGACCTTCTGCAGCTTCTACTTGGCGTGATAGACTGATGAGGAAGAGTGAGTAATGCTTTGCTGGGTGGCCACTTGGACTGATCATGCAGTACTGTCTGTTTGAAACTTTATTGAGGATGGAGCACAGTTGATTGCATCTCAAACATCCATCTTGTTTGGTATAGCTAAACAAAAATTTTATACATCCAGGAGTATGAATGTCTTGTGTACTGCTTCTCTGTTACTACTTTGAATGTATTTGTATCTGTCTGTTCCATAGTCCCTCTCTTGCCAGAACAAAGTGCTTTAGTCCATAAGGAGAGGCGTAAAATGCAGGATTTGCTTTAGAAACATGACCTTTTCCCCTTACTTGGGCTGAACTAAAATATTGTAAACCTGAGGGGTGTTTCCAGGAAAATTGGCTGCAAATATCCTAATGGATATAAGAAAGAAAAGGTAAGAACAAAGGACCTTGGTTAGCAAGAGAGTGAGAGGTGGCTGGTTCTCACTTAATATTAGATTACTATAGATTTATGTCTATACTTCTCTGTCTTTTGAATGTTAGGAGGATGAAAAAATTACTGAGGACTCCTCTCTTTCCTCACCACTTTTGACTAAGGAGACAATTATCACCTTTAACCAAAGGTCAGGACAGTTTGCTGGTATTTCTGACTCCGAGCCTCATGGCTTCATGCTGATAGTGAGACTAGTTGTTCTTGGAGATGATCTGCCCACCAATGACCAGCCAAAACCTGCAGGTATCACAGTCTAACTGTGGGAGACCTTAGTTATTGTCGTCATTTTTTCTAGCTTCTGCATTTCCTAAAGCGGACCATCCGTGTGCACTGCTGCAGGAGCCAGCAGTGGGGGTTGCTGGGCTCTCAGTCTATGAGTCTAAATGAGGATGTGAAGAAGAGCCAGAAAATCTCCAGCTGCAAAAGGTGTCTTTGCCTATGAGCTCTTCCTGAGCACTGCATCTGTCCCTAGAAGTTTTCTCTTTCCTGCTTTCAGTATCCAGAGACTGGGTTAAAATAGGAATGATGAAACATAGAATGATTTAGGTTGAAAGCTACATCTCAAATTCATTTGTACCCTGGAGTCCTTTCCCCTGACTCTTCAGACTTAGCAAGGAGTAAATAAATCACCTTGGACTTAAAGCTGTGGTAGTGTAAAAAATTGTGGAGCTGCAGATGAGAAATATTAGGTAGCAGTTAATGAATGGGTTGGCTGAAGCAGGGGGAAAAGAAAATGAAAACAAAAAAATCCATCTTTTCATTTCAAATGTGCATCACTTGTTAGGACCACTGACACCAGTGACAACTGTTACAGGATGCAATTGATGGACTTTATTTCACAAATACAGACATGCTGGCAACACTGGAAATGTTACATCTGATGATGTGCAGAAATGTCATAAAAGGAAAAGACTCAAGGACAGTAACATAATCCATGACCCAAAGTCATTATTTTAATAAAAGTTTTTGAATATAATTTGGTTATTTGTATCTCTTAAATTTAAGATTAGCAAGACTGGAATGCAGTTCTTACTCAGTAGAATTTCCCAGATCTCTTCATGTTTAACCTTCTTCTGAATGATATGACTGATTTCTGTCTTCGTTCCTGAGAAGAAATTAAATATGCAGGTAGATTTCGATTGCTATAAAATCTTGCAAAAATAAGTATAGCAAAGTACATTCTTTTTTCCTCCTATGTGTGCAGAAGGTTCTCTATTTTTGCACATAGGAAAGAAAAGTAAATAAAATTGTAATGTTGATAAGAAATATCTGCACATTATCAAATATCTGATATATGTAAATGTGAACATACAGAGACTTACCAGAATGAACATGAAACAAAAACAATAAGCAGTGCCACAAAAGGTCAATCGGTGACTTCACTTTCTGATTAGGAATTTTATTTTTTTTTCTATTCTATTTTAAAGTAAGCAAAAGATATGCTCTGCACCTGAAGTTTCCTATAAAGGGCTTAGGCAGCATGCATCTCACCAGCTGATTTGAACAGAAAGGCTGCTGTTTGCGTGAGACTTGGCATACCAAAATTTTTATGTCGATAAAATGGATCATCTCCCTGTAGTTTCATGGATCCATATTCTTGTGTTCAGCAATAGATATGAATTCATTCTTAGAATTTATCCTGAGAAATCCTTCTCTTGAGACATTAATTTAAAGATATATGCAGGCAGAAAATAGAGACCCATTCTGTGTTCTCATATTCGGAGTTATACAGAAGACTTTCAAGAGCACTGCACCTTGTTTTCTTTTCCTATAAAAGTTTTAGATAAAATTTCTACTGACATTGACAAGATTAGAAGTAGACTGATTCCTAGTGTTTGGGGCAACTTTTATTGCAAAAGAACTCCAATGAAATGACTTTGAAGTATTTTCCATGGAAAAAAAAAAGAAAAAAAGAAAAGAGCTCTATGAGTCTGTATAGATTTCAATATGTGAGTGCATGGTAAGACAGAGTTAACAGTTCTGTGTTTAAAATAGAAAATGTAGAAGTTCTAGTTGCCAACAAAGTTATGAAAAGAACTCATGTCAGGAAGAGTGGGATGGCAAGAGCCATTCTGCACATCTGACCTGAAGCAAAATGGTCCAGAATTTTCAGCAAACCACAACATCACGACAACTGGTCTAGATCATATGAGACAATGTTTAATATATTATTGCTTTAACTTGGAATGTTTTTTGAAATGAAACAACTTTTTAAATGGAGAAGAGAAAATATATGTTTCATTTTGATCAGAGTGAAAGGAAAGAATCTGTTCTTGTTTTTGTAAAATTGCTTGGGCTAGAAATAAAACAAACCAGATGTACTAATTTCGATAGATCAAAATTTACTCTTCTTTTTCCCCACAAAACATTGTTGACCAAAATGTTTTTCCAGATCTATGTGGTCTTGACTCGCTTGGCTTGTGCCCAAGGTCTATGATATAATGCCTAAACAAAGAACAATCTCTATCCACAGTGCCCTTTCAGAGTACATTTCAAAGCAAAAGTCTTCGGGACAAATGTATTCTTTTGCAAGAGCAATAGCTTGTTTTTATGTAGAGAGATAAATGTATTTTAAGAGTTGATGACCAAAACTGAATTTGAAGTCTACATTTCTTTGAAAGACCTTGAAACTTTGAGAATGGGATTCAGTTCAGAGGTTGACACCTGAATGAGGGTATCTACCGGTATGTGTTTAGATGTGAGAAAAATTCCCAAACCTCTCTTCTAGTCAGCAGAGTTTCAGGGCTTAGGTTGTCATAATTAGATCTAAGAAGTCTTTAGCTGTCCACAATGCAATGAAGCTGCCAGACTTGACCTATAGGAAGCATACGGTTATAAAATGAACCCAGAGATTGCATGAGGTGCCACAGGGCATTTCAAGCGGTTGGCTGTAGACATCTGTTTGTGGACAAACCTCATCAGTGCCAGTCATTTACTACAGTTTTATGAATTTCATCCTGAAATAGACACTCAGGCGGCATCTCAGTGCTCTTATTGTATCAGCCAGGTCTTCGTTGATTATAGACCTTTTCACATGCAGTTCTGCAGTTAGGTTTCTTCATGCACGAGCTAATCCTGCTCTAGCTGTCTGTCACTCTGGAAATGTTTTTTTCTTTCCATAAAATAACTGTGCAGTCTTCATCACTATATAATTTTTTCTTATATCATACATTATTAATTATATCCTGCTTCATACGTGTGTAGCACCATTTTTATTTCCTTCTTGTAAGCTCACCATTTATATATTGCAAATCTAACTACATTGAAATTAAACTTGGAAAGGCTGTTTACTTAGGAAAAAAACCTTAATAATATATTTCACCCAAATAAGCATAGCAAGCAGTGAAGATTCTGCTAGCATATTTATTGTTTTCTAGCAGACTTTGGCAATGCATGTATTATAACAGTGGTCATGCAGCACTGGTGATTGTTGCATGTATTTTGCTTGGAAGGCACAAGATGATACATTATTTTCTGAACATTATACTGGTAGTCCTCTGCACAAAGGTTCAAAGTTAATTGGCAGTGCTTCCTGGTGTACTGGCCTTTAGCAATAGCTGTAGTAGTGAAACACCTTAATAAATGTTGTTCAAGGCCAGCTTCCAAGGCAGAATGTTCAGGGCTGAACATTATCACCCAATAACTTTGATCAGAGTGCTAGCAAATATTTGCATAAGTACATGCATGTGAATTCAGTCTGCTGTATTTTATTTACTGTTTGGAACAGAATCTGTCTGAGATCTGTTCTAAAAGCACAGATTCACTATTTTGGTTCCCTGGAAGCATTGGTTTCCATTAACTGGTGCCCTTACTGTTCTCCTCTTCTTCTTCCTGACTCCATCCTATGGCAGCTCCTGCAGTATCCTATGGTCTATTTTGCTCCTGCCGTGCACTCCTTTCCTAGATTCTGTTGTCCTTGACTCTTTTTCTTATTTTTTTTCCCCTCTAATAGCAACTTAGTTCAGTCAGGATCGTGTCGTGTCACGATCAGTCATTCCTCTCGCTTGCCTCTGAGCTTGCTGAACACACCATTTATATTGTGGTCTGGAGTGCTCCTTAGATGTTGTTTTTCTAGCTTCCCATCATTTGAATTTATATCCTTTTCATTCAAGTGATCCTCTTCCCAACATCTTTAATCGGTTTGGCCTCAAAACCAGTAGCTCATCCTCACCCTTGGTCACCCATCAGCAATCTCTGTCAGTTGGTTTTGGTCCCCTTATTAAAATGTTATCTCTTGGTTTTTGCATAGCTGCTCTAAATATTATTCCTTTCTCATCCATCTTCGTAAAAAAACACACTTCTTGCTCTCTGTCACTGTAGCAATTTTGCCCTCCTGTCCTACCTACATCTGTTCATAATTTTGCTGCAAAAGTCATTTATCCAGATAGTGATACCTCCTCCCTCCCCTTCTGCTCCTGCCTGCTTTATAGCAGCAAAGACAAACAGCTGCTTTTCCCTTTCAAGGTAAATCACAGCTCACTCCTTTCACATCTGTCACCTGCTATTCACTATCCGGTTGTCATGTTTTAGCTCTGACCTGATCAAGATGTTCTTAGTGCCTGTGGTAAACCTGCCACTAGCCAAGCTGCTCGTGTATTTGGATCACTAATTGGCATGCTAATAACACTGCTTTGTTGTTGTCTTGCACCCCTCTGCAATAACCCTGTTCACCTCTGTCTCTCATTCTTTTCTTAGCTTGGGAGCTCTTTGGGAGAAGACCAGGGTCCTTTGGTCTGTGCCTACATGGAAATAACTAATGTGCCAAGAGTATAAGGCATAGTTAATAGAACCAATATAACTGAATGTTGCTTGCAGAGTTAATGGTTTCCCCCTGTAGTTTATAATGCTAGTTTTTAATCTTTATAAAGACGCTATTTCTTACTCGTTGTTCTTACATTTGAGAAATAAAATAGTCATGACACGAATTAGTTTGTTGTGGAACATGTGTTTTTAGAGAGTTTCCCTTGATTGAGCACTTTTCCTGAACTTTTCCTTACTTGGAAAGAGCAGCCAAGCTGAACTGTCATGTGAAGTAGCGAGGAGATCTTTCTCCCTCCACTTCAAGGGCACTTTGGTTATCCTGAAAGAGAGATGAGCTAAGATCGCAGTAGGTCAGCAAGAACCAGATCTTCTCTCCCCTGGTAATATGCCTCTTTAGGAAACTTTCATCATCCTGTGCTTCAAAAAAGCCATGTAAAATTGGTGGAGGTGAGTGGCAGAGTGGTATGCTTCTGTAGGCACACATGGGGTATTATTAGAAATGAACAGGTAGGGTTAGATGGACCTTTAGTCTGACCCAGGGATGGTCTTACGAAGTTTTTGAGGATATTTATACATCTAAAGTCTGCAGTTGTTGGAGACACAACAACTTGTTTGGAGAACAACTTCCAAACAATCGTTACCCAAATGCAACAGAAAAATATTTATAAGGGCCCTCACTCTGAAGTGTCTTCAATACAAGAGTGACTTAATCTATGAAATAGATTTAATATTTCAAAATCCCTATGGGATCCTTCTAGTTGATAAGCCGTATTTCAGAAATGAGTGTTGTCTTTAAAAAGACAAGTAGAGAATGCAGGATTTTATTTATCAGTGAATCACATAAAATGAACTTTTTATTTAAAAAGTCCGTAGCTCTTCAGTGAGCTGGGCTGAAGTGACCTCTCTCTCTTTTTCATGACATATGAAGATCAACTGATTTTAAATGTTGTCCCCCAAAGTTGTCCATCTTGGCAGAAAACAAACTAAAGTCAACAACAGTTAGCAAGGTGTGTGTTTACACTGACAATAGTTTATTTAATAATATGTAACCTTTTTATTGTTTAATCCAAAAGTTACTCTGAGGCAAAGCCTGCCTTTACCGCCAATCCTCCCTTATACAGCTGGCTAATGAGGGGCAGACTGCAGGCATAACTACGTGCAAGCCCCCCTGCATCCTGTGCAACTCTGCTGACCCGATTGTAGTTACTGTGGGGTCGGAGGGAGCAACTCTTGGCCCTGCCTTCAGTCTTCTGGGTCTACGGCTCTAGCACTGCTCATCAACACTGAGTTCCCATGTTGCTACAGCTGTCTATTCCCATGCAGACCGCGGACAATATCTTTCTAAGCACCTTACTGACCTCAGCTATAGTTGTCATTAAAACTTATTTCATTCTTTCAGGAAAAAAATCTCATGACCAACCACCTAGAGCCCAAGCTATGAAATTCCCATCCTCACAGCCCCCTTCTGCTCCCTCCACACCTGCCTGCTGCTACTCCACATTTGCTTTGCTGGGAGTGAGCTGGCCAAGACTGCTGGAGCAGGATGAGTCAGGATAATTTTACATGTCTCCTGGCATCCAGCAGAAGGTTGGCTGAATTAGTATCTCTGTGGATGACACAGATGGTGAGCAGCAGCTATGGCCATACAGTTTCACAAATGTAAAAGCTGTGCCTTGCTTTCTAAAATGTCCTTCCTCATTAGTAAGGTCATTGTGTCGCTTCCCAGAACTCCAAGGTTCGAAATATAAAGATTTCTTTTATACTGAAAACTGTAAAACATTTTCGCTGCCTAAATCCCATCTTCTTGATCTTGAAGGTCTTTTCCAACCATAATGATTCTATGATTCTGTGCTTCATTCAAAATACCTCTTTCTGCTCAAATTTAGGCTGCTTCTCTCACTCAACGGCCTGTGTGTTATTTCCAAGATTGCTGTGCAGAGACACTAGCCCGAGACACAGCTCTCAGATCCAGAAAAACATGTGCACTTAAACTCCACAGTGTGCCTCATCCATGATGTGTTTGCACCTCCCTCACGAGCTACTGGTGACTCATACTCCTCCAGAGAACAACCACAATGTTAGTGCCTTCCCCTTGGCCATGGGAGAGATGGAGTCAGCTCCTTCCTCTGCCTCAGGACCTTTGTTCCCAAGTTGAAATTGATTTATTTTCAATTTTTTACTTTTTACTCAGCTAAGAAAGTCATTTACTCAGCTAAGAGAGTCATGTAGACATCAGGCTACAGACAGGGAGTCATTCAAACCATCCTGTTGCTCCTGTTCAGTTTTTCAGAGAAAAAGTGCTACAAATTCTCTAAGAGGTTCATGTCTGACCTAGCCGAGAGGTTAGGGTACTTGGGAGATAGGATCTTAGCTCCATTTCTGCCTATATTTTATCTATGTGAAACACAGCTCATGGAGTAGGTTGCTTACTCCCAGGGAACTGGGTCTGCCTAATATTTTTAATTGTTCTCGGAGTATTTGATCACGCTTTTTTTTGTCTTCAGTCTTAAGGAAAGTATTGCTATTTGGAGAGTCAGCAAACAGAACTGTCCTGTAATAACCTTGCGGTGTCTGTGACCCTGGCAAGGCAGATGAGTATTGATTGCTGCAGTATGTGATTGCTTTAGCTCAGGCTTAGCAGCCACAGACTTTGTACCATCTTCTCCCCTCACTTATATCTGTGTGACTCCAGCAGGTTCAACTGAAGGTAGAAAATTAGCACCTGTGACAACAAACCAAAGAATTTACATGAAATCCAGCTACTAATAAACTAATAAATAAATAAATAAATAAAATCTCTACCCAAAACAGTTTAAACTGTTCATCTGTTTCTTTTGTCATAAAGAACACAGAGGCTACACTTTTTTTCCCTATCATTTCTATCATGACAAAATTTTCTAAGAAGGAGGGAATGCAGAGAACCTTCATACCACTGGCGGAATGGTGGATAGTGGATTAACCTTTACATGTTCTTAATATACGTAAACTTAGTTTTAGAAGAGTCTTCTGCCAAAATTGTTTTCAGCAGGTCTATTTAACTCACCTATGAAATGTTGTCATAATCTCTCAGCTAATCTGGATAGGACAAAAATCTGAAATTTTTGAGTGCCTGCAGGACAAAGGAGGAGCATTAATAATGTGGAGTACAAGGGAGAGCAAAGCACTAGGGCTGTCCGTGCCCAATCTCCACTACACTGGTCTCAGGGTCTGATGATGAGTACAGCAGATGGCTGCACATTGCTCCTCCCCAGTTCTCCCTCAACTCAGCTGCAGATCTGTTGCAATACCTAGAGGTTTATTTTAATTTCTACCAAGGGGGAATAGACTTGAATTTCCACCCACCTTCAAAGCTATATCTGAGGTACACTTACATTAGGCAATAGGATGATATATAGGAGTCTCCAGTAAATCCTTGTCTGAAACTTAGAAAGACAATTTAGATAGAAAACGGCAAATGAGAAATAAATTAAATTAACTCAGCTCAGGAGGTTATACTGGTTCTTTCCAGCTACATAACGCTAGGACAGCTCTGTGGTGTAACTCCACAAAGCCCTCTGAAGGCAAGCTGATACGCTCCCTATGTTCACAGGAGTCCAGAGCTAGGCAAAAAGAGCCGGCTTCCTCTCTTGATTTATATTTGTTTCCCAGTGAATAGCAATTCACAGATTGTGGATCCACGCTCCCATTCAGAATTCCAACCCCAGCAAGAGAGATGATGGGATGGTGAGCGGCAAGTGCTGCACTCCTGCAGCAGGGTCATCTTGACCATGGGGGCACCTGGGACAACCCTGGGGTGCCTTGTTTATGGTCTGGTGTCAGCTCTGCTTCATGGCCATCTGCGGATGATTTATGCTTTATATGATACTTCCCTAGGGAAGGCACTGAACTTTCTTGGACAAGAGGCATACGGGCCCTCGAGCCTGCCTCTGCAATGTGGCCAGTCAGTCTGGGAGCAGTTAAGCTGCTTTTGTTCTTTTCTTATAGTGATGTGCATTAAGAGCAGCTTTCCTTTAATCAATCCCAACATGCAAAGTATGTAAGCAACATAAACATTTCAAAGAAATTTTAATAAATCCATGTCCAGTGAGAAAAAACATATACTCTTGGTAGGGCAGGCTCTTGTGACTCAACTGCTTCTGGAAATTTTTGAATTAGTGCTGTGGGAGAACAGTGCAAGATGTACAGAAAAGTACATTTTAATACGTGCATCTGGATTGCTATTCCTACAAGATGGCTGTGTTGCATGAACTGGTGCCGAGGTGTGTGTTTCGAAAACAGTCTTCATGATGACTAATGGCAGTCGTAAAAGAATGAGCCTCCAGCTGGCTCAAATACCTTAGAGAAGCAGATAATATTGTTCATCACAGTTGTTATAAATCCTTTGTAGAATCTTTTGAGTTCAGGACATATTGCTAGCCTGCGGTTGGAGCTTTCTCTTGCTTTTAATAAGTTTCAATGTCTCTTAATAAGTCTTTGCTCTTAATAGGGTTTAAATCAAGGACATAATATGAAAGGATGAATCAAGAAAAAATGTGGAGTGCTGAAATTTTCTTTTTTAAAAAAAAGCTTGGTCTTGACTTTATTTTTATGTATAAGCATAAGCAAAAAACAAAGGCAAAATACAAAACATTTGGATAATATAAAATAATTGCTTGAAATCCCATGCTGTATAATGAATATAGATGGAAGACAGATTTCTAAAATATAGTCCTGGTACATATAAATTTAATCTGTGCATATTGTCTGTATAAATATTTCTGGTCAAGCTTAAAGCTGTAATCGTCTGATTTAGATTAAATGGGATAGATTTATGAATATTTAAAAATAGTTTATGAAAAAAGTTGGCTGGATGGTTAAAAGGAGTCTGAATACAACCAAATTTTGGGGTAGCTTTCTGATGTTACCAGCACATGAGCAGCTCATGAATATTGCCAGCCCAATTGTGGCCTTGTATGAAAATAGATCTTACCTAGACGACCTCAAACCCTTTCTATATGTCCTTCCTTTTTTACTGTAGCAGAAACTTACTTAACTGCAGTGGCATGGCCAAGCCAACTTGGAGGACCTTGTCTCACTGTTCACTTTGTTTGACATTAATTGATTTTCAGTTCATTTTAGGATGAAATTTGCACTTTAAAATACTATTTTCTTTTGGCCCATAATGACTATGTAGTTTTGGGGAGGCCTAAAGAATTATAGCCTCAGGCTGTGTATTTATGGAGCACTTTTATTTATTGAAGAAGTTTCTTTGGCGCACTTCTACGACAGACCATAACTTAACCACAAGATGCCTTGGGAGGTCCCCTGAGCATTCCTCAGTCACTCCTTTTTCCCATTGGATTGGGATTTATTAAAACTGCATGGAAGTTGTGCGTGTGTGCACTTTGCATGTGGGGGTATATCATTCTTAAAAGAAAGTTGTTCATCGTGTGAAACTATATGCACTACAAATAAAAAAAGTATGGATAGATATTGTGATTGTAAATGCAGTTTTAAGGATATCAGTTTAGACGGTTTGTATTAGAAATGTGTAGAGGGTTATGCAAGTTGCAGTAGAGCACTTTTTGTACCCGACACTGTCAACAGTAGTGTTAGTACTGACTTCAGAACCAGCATATAAAGGGAATGGAAAAGGAGAATAGTAAGGGGAAGATTTAGCAGTTGAGGTAAGAGCGTGCCTGTGAGTCTTGGGAAAGAAAACCCGACGTGCAACCGTCTGACCTCATGCATGCATTGTCAGTATAGTGGGGAGGGCTGTGTAAATAAGATAGGACCACGGAATCCCAGAGCGGCTGAGGTTGGAAGGGACCTCTAGAGATCATCTGGTCCAACCCCCCTGCTCCAGCAGGGACACCTAGAGCACGAGGCACAGGAAAACCGGTCAAGTCAAGCAAAGCCATGAGAACATAATTCCAGTTATGGATCTGGATTATCACATAATAGAGGAAGGAGCAAAAAGTACCAAGTAGTCAATGCAAACATGGAGACATCGGCGGCTTTCCTATCTCCCATGCTTTCTCTGAGAACAGCAGCACATGGAGATAATATCAGTAGTGACCCCACAGTGTTCAAAACTTGATTTTATCCTGTTTGGTGATTTTTTTGGTGCTTTTAACCTTCTCCATGTTTCAGTTCTGTAGGTATTCCTTGGGTGGCTCTATGGCAAGTCAGCTTTGGGACCTATTTAACACTTCAGCTTTTCATAGATGAAGGGAACAGAAAGAACATCAGGCCATGCAAGTACGGAGTTTACAAAATGCTGCAAAATTCAGCCAAACTCAGTAGTTAACATATGAATGGCTATTGGTTTATCTCCGTATTGGCATTTGAATTGTCTGGTGTAAAGTAGGCTCACCTGACTTTGGATGAGCAGGTAATAATGAAGAATGTTAAGAAATTGAAATGACCAGTGGTTCAGAAGTGCATTTGGTTCAGCTAATATCATTTATTTTAACACATTTACAACTTTTTGAACAGCAATATATTACAATGAATATAATACAAGTTCTTGCAGTTTCACTAGAACGTGAAAAGTTTGTAGATTTTCTTCAAGTATTTTTCTAGTTTTTCATGAAAACATAAAGGTACTTCCCCAGGCAACTCCCCTTTCCTCACACTCAGTCTGCCTTTTTACAATGAAATGCTATTTTAGCTATGAAGGGGATCTTTTTTTCAGTTATAAAAGAGACCAAATTTTAACTATGGCTAAATTTTGAAAATTATTTTGAACTAGGGGACAAAATTGTAACTCTGTTGCTCTGGGAAAATCTTTCCTGGCAGATGAGAAGAACTAGTGTAGATACACAAGCTCAAGATTCCAACTTGCATTTGGTAAAAGGGGAAACGTGTACCAGCATTGCACTTTATCCCCACCGCATTCCAGTACCATAATGGTATAATTAATGCATTTTCTGTCAGACTGATAAATTAGTATCTTCCTATAGATTTTCACCCAGTCTTACAGTATTCTTTTATATATATACATATATATAAAATATATATAAATTTTATGTTGTATACAGTGGGTATGTAGTATGTGGTTTATACATAGCAAATATAATACGTATTTTCACAGAAATTTCAATCTGTACCTGAAATCAACATCACTGGTTGGTTGTAAAATACCCAGTCCTGCACGGGATTGGTCTAAAGTTGGACACTGCACATTACTGTCTATCAGCTCTATCTCAAAATATGAAAGTATCAAAGTTAAAAATTGTTTAATTTCATGGACAGCAAATAGCCTGCCAGGACACTTTGCAATTCCTGTCCCAAATGGCATATAATAATATTTTAATTTGCGACCATTGCGGTAGAAGTCAGTCTTTTCTCCTCCGTTCTCATCAAGATAGCGATCGTACTTGAATGTCTGGAATAAAATCCACACAAAAAAAGAGTTAATTGATATTTGAATAACTCTAAGGACTAGTTAACACTGTTAAGAAATAAAAGGCAGACAGAGAGGGAAGGGCCCTTTGCAGTTAGCATTGCACAGGACAGTTAGTCCCTTTCCTATCATTGAGTCTCCAGGCTACACTTACCAAGGGGTCATCATAGATTTCTGGATCAAAGTGCAACAGCTGAGGATAAAGAGCTACGATATCATCTCTGCGAATGTTGTAGAGGTCCTTCTCTAAGTGCAATGTGAAGTCCTCCTTAGCAACACGGAAAGTCATGGAGGCGCTCGATAACCTCATTGCTTCCTTGATGATACTATCTATAGCGAGAGGAAAAAAAACTATTAACATGGAAATAGTATTTTTATGTCCTTGAGGGAGGTCCTATATTTTGAACTATAGCAGACTCACTATCAGACCCTGCATTTATTTGAAGATATAATTTAACAATAGCTTTATAAATGTCTAAGAAAGTATCTTTCTTATTTGTTATTAGTTTTATTATCCTTCCTGCAGATTCTGCAGATATTGAGGACATAAACTACTCTTGTCAAGAATTATATTTATAGATGATGCAACAAAATATTTGAAAGTGAGAGACAATTTTACTGCAACGAACTGGACTCTCTGAAACCCAGAGGTGATGCACAGAGAACAGTACTAACAAAAAGCTATTTTTTCGGTTTGCTTTCAGTATAAACTGTTTTCTTTTTAAACTAGGTCTTTTCTAAACAATGTACCTGCTATTTGCAGGACATTAAGAACATATAAGCAGTGGTTTTAGAAAAACTTGCTTCACATAGTAACAGTTGAGATATAAAATCTGGTAACATCCTTTATTTTGATCTTAAGTCATTACTTAAAAAAAAAAAGTTCTGAATTAGCCGTGATTCTCTAATGCTATGAAGCTGTGTAGCAGTTTTCATACATGCCATTCCTGAGGAAAAAGTGTTCATCATTTGAATTCTGATATTCTCAGTACTACTTGGAAGATTGATAAGATTGTGTTGACTATTGCTAAAGAATGTTGAAGATTTTGTTTTGGTGTTTATTTGATAAATAGTGATTTATTTACATGGTAATTTAGTTATACAATAAAAAGCAGAAGATTCTGAAAATTGTAGGATGATTTTTCATACTGCTCCATAATATAAACATACCGAGTATGGGCATATTATCCAACTGTTTTCGGTTCAAGGAAATATTTTTGCTGTCAAAGCTGATCTTCTCTCCAGCACTTTCCAAAGTAGTTTTCACTTCCTCAGTAGCAGCTCTCATTGCTTGTGGACTCCTAAAATCAAAGTATTTGATTTTAGTATTAACTTGATCTCACACTTAAAAATAGTATAAAGAGGAGGTTTACCATTCATTTAATTCCTGACTAAATTTCATTTTGTTAGCTGACAAGTACAACCTTCTAAAATTAAAATGTTGTCACAAAATCCACTTATATAATTACAGTTTTTCATTTACTAGCAAAGATATATTAACTCCAAAAATGGAAAAGTACTTCACATATTTGATTCTCTCAATCAAATATGAGAGGGGTAGAACTAACGAGTATATTGCAGCTAACTAAACTAAACACAGCTGAGTGATGTCACTAAAAGCGATGCCAAGAAAAAGAAATGAAACAATGGCCTGCAGATGAGGCAATAGCCCCACTGTAGGTAAAAAAATATTAGAACAGGATCAGGATCAGTTTTACAACATCATGTATCCTTAGTGATGTGCTGTAATGTGGCAATGTGCTGTCTACCTGAAAAGAATCTTCCTGATACTAAAATCAGCATAGTATCCTCCACTTTCTTGACTTTCTTATAAACAGAGAGTGCACGGTGAAATACATATAATTAGTAGTATGCGATGCGATACTGCCATTGTTATAAAGACACAGTTTGAATGCTAAAAGTCTTCAGGAACAGAGGAATTTAAGACCATGAGGTTCCTGGCATGTAAAGTCCCAAAGAACTGAAATTATTATAACTGGTAAATAAATTTGAGGGATGGAATTCATTCACTAAGTAAAAGCGTCAGACTTTTAGATGCATATATAGAGTTAATCATGCAGTGGTAGATTACAATCCACAGATACTCGCTCTAAAATGGACATTTAATAGTATTCCCTAAATTGTCCACCCTCTCATGAACAACAAGCCTAACAGGTACAGTATACACTGCGGATGCTGAAGCTGTGTGTGTCCCCAAATTATAGGAAAATACCTCATAGGACAGTCTATTCTGAAATTTGGTAAATTAGATACAAGAAATCTGACCCATGAAAGGTTTTGAATGCCCTCTTCTATTAAGGAACATTGACATGTATCTTAAGTGAAAAGTTTTGAATCTAACTCTTCATTCTGACAAAGTAGCTTTAACTACACTGCTGCAGAGTGGCAAGGAGCTGCCCTCAGATTCTTGTTGCATGTCTGCATAATTCCTTCAATCTCTATAGGCCAATCAACGTATAAAATATTTTCCTCTAAGTATCTATAAAAGGAACAGTTAGATTAAAACTTATTTTGCTAATCTAGGGAAATAGTGTAAAAATTTCCCATTGCATTGGGAGCCTTCAACACATTTAATGTACTGACTTGCAGCCAACACTTTTAAGGTCATATTGTGTGGTCTTACATCGATGTTCCACTGACAGAGTGTTGTGCACATTGTTTTTATATGAGGGGGTTTCTGTGGAAATCCACCACAACCTGCCACTAGAGCAGTAACCAAGAAGCTTTTTGACACTGAAGAGGTATCAAGCAACAGAATTTGCCTGTAATAGTAACTCAGTTTCTGAAGGATAACAAATGTTATTTTTCCCATTTGGAGAAGCAGAAGCATTAGGACTTACTTAATAAGATAGAACAAGCTCCAAAAGGTGGCGGGAATGGTGTTTGCTTGCGAGGCCCACAGCACGGCCACATGGGTTTTCGCTTTTTCCTTGTCATCAAAGGTCGACAAAGTGTCGTTCAGGAACATGCGGAGGGTGACGAGCTCGGAGAGCTTCTTCCTCCTGAGCAGGTTCTTGTGGAGCAGCGCCTCTCCCAGCTTCTCACGCGCGCTGTGGGCGCTCTTAAACAGATGGATCGGCAGGCCTGCCACAAGGGCTGGGAAGATCTTATCAAACTCCTTGAAGTTTTCAAGGGCATTTAGGATATGAGCTCTCTCGGTTTCCTGCTTCAATAGATTTCTATCATGACTTGCGTTAAATTCTGTACCAAAAAGTGTTAAAAAGCCAGACTCAAACATCACCCGGCAACAGAATGCATAAAGTCCTTCTGTCACCCAGGTATTTGGCTGGAGTTTAGATGTTCTTGATTGCAGCATGACATATTGCAAGTTTTCCATCATTGCTTCAATGAGGGGATCTAGAGCATTACCTTGAAGGGTTCTAATGAAAGTCTGATGAAAATTTTCGGTGGTGTTTCCCTCCGTCGGATCAATACTACCATGCCCAAAAGCCTGTCACAAAAGAAATTGTCTATTTGAAAATTAAGGTCTATCATAACTTTGATGATAAATTCTTACAGAAATTAAAGCTAAAGTTTAATTTCATAGCTTACTAGAGGGAAGCTTAATAAGGACTATTAATATTAATACTGGAGTATTAATTAATACTGAACTAATTCTTTCTCACTGACCAAAGCAGTTATTAAGTAGGCAAAACAAAATAGATTCTAATAAACAGACATGGTTATCTAGGGCTTCCTTCAAATCTCACTGACATCAACAGGAGCCTTTTTGCTTGCCTCAGTAAGAGTTTGATTGAGCTTTCACTATATCACATCATTTTTTAAGACATTGGCATATAAACTTTCCTAGTGGTGAATACCTCCTGAAAACGGTTTCAGCTTCAGCAAGCTGTATATCATTTTGCACAGGGTGTTAATATTCACTTTAGCAACCTGGGATACTGTGTGACTAAATAATGTCAATCTTGGATAATTCAAATGACTGCAGCTTCATTTTCCATTAAGTAAAGGGAAAACAAAACAAAAACAACAACAAAGACCACTGTCTTCTATAAACTTATAAAGAACAGAAATATAAAACATATTTCATTTCAAAAATGTAGCTATGCTATGAAGCTATGTAGAGATTAAGTAGGTACTGTCTAACCTGACAGCAGATATTTTGCATGTTAAGTATTACAACCATTTTTAAACTGGTACCTTGGCAGAAGTGGCAAAATGGAACTTTTTCCAGTCCAAGTGTTTTCCATGGCGTATCAATGAATGGTATGAAAAAGGGTCAGTGAGGAAATGAATGTACTTGCCAGCTATTCGGCAAGTAAAAATGTGGCCGTGCTTCTTCTGCTTTTCTCTGAGGAATTCGAGAGGGTTGGCCCCGAACTGCAAGGCACAGCCCAGGTACGGAAGGAGCCCGTTTTCAAGCGGTGGCTCTCCCTGCCGCCTGCAAAATGCAAACAAAGGCTGAAGTCAGGAGTGTGCATCAAGGTATCTCCTCCAAGACTATCCACTAAGTAGTGATGCTAGACTTGCTGTAATGCTTGTTTCCTGCTACACTATTGGTATACATCATGCAGAAAGAATAACTTTACGCATTTCAATAAACATCATGAAACACAGTTTGTCTACATCACCTTTTTTTTTTTTTCTAACCCTGACTCAGGAATTTATTTTTCACCTGGTTAAATACAACATTGTTTCCACTGGCCTAACTTACACGCACAGCTTCATAATTGACCCATTAATAAATAAACCATCCCACTAATATTTTTTTTTTGAGATGTTCTTGGGCAATTGAATTTGAATCCTACAGGGAATAGACTTCTGAGTGTAGAAAGCTTATTATTATTGGCATGTCTCATTTGGAGTAGATTCTGCAGTGCTGAAAACAGTGGGAATTTTGCCATGATCTTCAGTAAGCATAAAAGTTAAGTCTTTCAGACATAGCATCATTAAGCACACGACTAGAGTTGAGCCTAGGCTTAAATGACATATTTTAATCTGAATGTCAAATAACTATTGCATAAAGTAAAAAAAAGATGCTAAAATAACTTCCAAATAAAATTTTTGTTCTTCTAGTATGATCCTGTTGGATATTATGCAAAGTTAACTTTTTCATACCCTTTTTTCTTAAAAAAAAGAATAAAAAAAATACAATACAATATGTACACAAATTCCTTGTTCTTTCTGTAAATGTGGTACAAGACAGTGGATAAATTCTTAAACTCCTGATTAAAAAAAAAAAAGGAATTCAACACAGTATGGGTACACTAAGATGCATTTAAAAAGAGATTTCTTACCTCCTCCTCCTCCTTCCTATAAGAAGCCAATAAAGACAACAAAGTATTGTCACCGTTCCCCAGATCCAGGGTGCTACAAACATCTTAGGTCAATGCCTGAAAACCTCCAAGCGGAAAACCTGGAAGCGGTAACTGCCAGTATGGCAGAAGAAGAAGGGGCTGAGAACGGTACAGAAGACAGGTCACTTTTTATATACAGTAGGTGCACCAGTGTATGTAAGGGAATTTCGTTGAGCTAACAAGCTATTAATTAACCATTTCTGGACAGTCTATTTTGTCTTTGTTCTGGCATCTTTTTGCAGAGAATTTCGTTGATGTGGACAGTTACAGACATGGCCTTGAGCTGATATCACATACCAGTAGCAGTTCCAAAGTAATCAAACAGCTGTAATAGTTGATAATTTGAAGGTCTCTCAGATGTGTTTTGATCTATCCCATAGATTTACCAACTACAGTTTAGAGTTCAAGTTTAGCAATAAATTAAATGGCTACTGACAGGTGTCCAGTAGATTCTGCCTGGACTAGATGGTGGGTAAAGTTATCGTTGTCTTTCAGTTGCCAGCCTACTCATCTCCTCCCTTTTCCTTCTTGTGGATTGACGAGGCTCTAATGTGCATGGGTGGGGAGAAAAAAGAAAAAAAAAAGAGATCACTAAAGAAAGGGAGTTATTCCTTCTAATAAAGTTTCTCTAGTAGAAAGGGAAAAAAATTTAAAAAGGCTTTTTATGATGCAGAGCAAGACAGAAGAAAGCAGAATTAGATCACTGCACTGTTTCTCAATCTCTTTGGATTCTCTTCCATTTCTAATTCACCTTTTATCCTCCCATTTAATTCCTCAACCTTTTTTCTTTGCCACCAACTGTACAGCCTCAATTCAGCCAACTTTAAGGCTCTGGAATATGACTGCTAGTCCTGTTTCAGAAAAACTCTGAAGAATGTACTGAATTTTTAGAAGACCTAGAAGACCAAGCTCCTTCATTTTCTAATCCATTCTTTTCACATTCCTTTCCACGTTCACATACTGCTAAGACCTTTCTAATTCTCCATTCAACCAGTTAGTTACTTTTTTTACTCAGAGATGTCCTTTAACCAGAAAGCAAAACCCCTTATGTTGTCCTACTGCTCCAAAGATAGAATGATGAAAGATGATTCACTGCCCTGAATTTTAGTTCTACATACCTCACCTCTCTGATTCCACACGTCTGTGTTTTAAGACTCAAAATCATTTCGTTACCTTAACTTCCAGCCTTTCCCTCGCCTACCTGCTTCATTATGAGCGTGGAAGACTACAAGCTAAGAGACATCCTCCACATCAGAGGAATATCTATCTTCACCTCCTGCACTTTCCAAACAGGCTCAAGTGGCAGGACCTTTACAGCAATGTTGACTCAATTCTCATTCTCAGTAGATGCATTTTGGCTCTCAGTTATGACTGACTTTCTTAGTGAGGTGTTTTTTTTAGGGAGGTGGAGGTGGAATCAAACGTTTGGGATAGATATAACAGGGAGAAGATCCTAAAAGCCAGACTTGAGAACAAAGCTTTTGCTGAGCTGCTATATTGCATGGCTATTAGTTCAGATCCTGAGGGGCCAAGAAAGGAGAATTTTGAATAAACAGTCTATTAGCTTTGGGCTGGAGACACTCAGGCATAAAATCACTTCTGGAGGTATTCCAGCTGCCCAAAGGTCACTGCCACGGGTGCTCCTGGATGTACTCTGATTTGGCAACAAATAAGTCAGGCTCCTCACTGCTGTTTTACCTCAAGGCTGTGCTGTGGGAAGGAGAGCACTCCCGGATAGAACGAAGAGGAGAAAGGATAATCATCTGGAATGAATTTAGCGATCATTAAATAAAAGCAAAGTCTTTCAGTTAAAGACTTTGGAGAGGAGACTATTTTACTGTGTGACAGTGCATTTTCCTGTTTGAAACAAACATATTCCATGACTAGCTTTCCATGAGGGTTTTTGGACAACCACTGAAAACAGGACATTATGATAATGGTTTAATCAGTTAAGATGATGCCTTTTTTCCCTTTCATCTGCTAACTAGTGTGGGCCCAAACTTTGGTTTCCCCCTAGAACCTGGCCTGCAGCCACCCAGCAGGAGGTTCAGACATCATATAATGATGTCTCATAAGCAACTTGGGATCTAATATTTCTAAATGAGAAACTAAAAGAGATTTGAGACAATTCTAAATTTTCATTATGAAAAAATATACTTTTACTACATTGAGTTTCATCCTCATTTAATTTAAAAGCCACCTCCTTTTGCATGTCGGGTCAAGATCCAGTCTCCTACCCTACTCGCTTTTAGATAGACATGTTTCTTTAATTTTCCTAGAAAATTAATCTTTTTAAATTAATTAATCCTAGAAAAAAAACCCTTATCATCCACTACAGTGAGCTTGCAGAATCACTTTATACCACTTTTTCTCATTTCCTGCTCATTCCCTCTCTGCAAAATTCCATTTCTGGATGTCATCTTTCATTTCCTTGTCCTAAACAAGTATGAACATTTTACTATGTTTATGTCTACTTCTGTTATTGCATGTCTGAGAGTCTCAGATTTTTATGTCCAAACAGCACTTAACAATGTGTTCGATGCTTTGGTCAGTTTTGTGTCTAACACTTAGACCTCAATAACTTTTATCCAGCAATTGATACTTGTGTCTCCTCACACTGTAATGTGTTGCAGCAGGTAAAAGTGTTCAGTCATATCTGCCTTTTCCTTACATATTTTGGTTAGATGTAGCACAGTGTGAAGAGAATAGCATTTACAGTTTCCATTCTGCTGTCACAGCAGGAGGAGCAACTACTCTGCTTGTCTGCCGCCTTCTCTCTTTTTTATTTCTACATATATAATAGCAATGAAAATGTAAGCTGGTATAAGCAAGGACTGCAGCTATTTGGCATTCTGCCTTAAATAACTGCTCTTTCTGGCAGGAAAATCAAATGTGCCCCCTCTTTTCCATTTAAGAGACCTTTATTTTGCAGCACCTTTGATGAATAACTGTAACAACCAAATGCAGTTACTTTCACTCAGTTCGAAGTCCTTAATAATAATAGATCATCCCTCACCTACTGTAGTAGGCTGCTGCCCATAATATATGTCCTACAATAAATCTAAGTGCTAGCATTGTCTGCCAGAGATATTTCCCCAAATTCAGCAGATGAAAAATACGATTCTCCGCTCGTTTGTATCACTGGATTTCACACTTTCCTGATTTTGCAATAACACCAGCAGGGTGAAGCTCTGGATATCGTATTCTAAAGTGCTTTGGTTTCACACAGACAGAGCTGTGGCTGGACACTGGCTCCTGTTTCCCACAGCTAAAGCTCAGCCAGTTGCTTTCCAATGGATACAGCAGGGCCTGGAGGCTCTGTGTCGCCCAGATGCTTCTCCTGGGCTGCCTGCAGCCACCAGCAGTGGTCACCACTCTCATCAGCAGAGTCTGTTTTCCAGAACACTTTATGTTCTGAGGGTGTGTCTCTTGCCCCGCAGCAACACAAAGAGGGTATAGAAACAGTTAAAAAAAAAAAAGCCATACTCACTGTTTTTGTTCTGGTTTGTGAAGCAGACTTCTGGCATAAATGATAAGAGGAATGTCTGTGAAAGAGAACCAATGTGACTTGGGCTGAACTCTTGTCCCCTGCCAGTGGTACCAGTCGGAATAAAGCACCGCATACATTTGAGTATATGAGCTCTTTGCAACTTTGAATATGCCAGTCTTGGGTGTTGATTCCTTAAGTGTAGTAGAGAAAATCAGCACTGCATTGAGGTACAGTTGGATAGTAGTCCCATAAGTTAATGGGACAATTCACTTGTTAATACCTCCCATTTGGCCTTTCTTTAGGCCATAATAAATCCTAAGCTAGAATCAGCCAAAAAAAAGACTACTCAAAGACAACATGCAAAGCCACACGCTGACATTTTACTCATGGAAACACGTTCAACATCCACTTCCACTCGCGCATGAGCACAGCTGCCCCTGCTGGTTTGTTGAGGGTTTTGTTGAGTCTCCTGTGCCAGGACTTGTGCAGGGAATGATGCAGACTTAACTTGCATCACATGCCCAGAGCTCTTCCTCCTGTGTATGCCCTCTGCCTGTGCACAGCGCCTGCTGCTTGTCCCACGCCTGTGCTCCCATCTGTGAACCATGCATGGTCACAGTCATGGCAATCTTGGAGTATTGGAGCCAATACTCTTCCTGTAAAGCAAACAGACCCTGCTAACTTTTGGAAAGCAGCTGCTGTGATCCCTGAAGTCTACAAGAGACTTCTGGCTTATTTTGCTCAGCTGCTCAGAAGCAACTTAAAATCCATCCAAGTCCTGGTTTCAATTCATGTGTTATAGCTGTATGGCTTTCATTAACCAGGACCCACCTATGGTGCTTAAATAGCTAAGAGTGGATAGGCAAACTGAAGTGAATCGTGTTTCTTCCCACAGTTACTAATATCTTCATGACTCAGGAGTGCACTGGAGCACAGAATGGTGTGATTGAACTGCAAGAGACTGACAATTGCCTGTTGCAATTATCAGCAAATTTACAGATAGAAAAGTTTAAAATTATTTAGTGGGAGTCAGCACTCTAGGAAGAAATTATTTACTTTTCCCTCTTGCATATTTTGTGAAAATGGTTAATATCTTTCATCAACAGAAATGGCTAATATTTTTCACCAACAGATCAACAGATTAAAAATATGGAAACAACACAAAACAGAACAACAACAACAACAACAAAGCAGTGTGAGGGCAGCAACACTGCCACAGCATGAAAGATCAGGAGGAGTTTCTGAGACATTACAGTCAGGAGACACTTTGCAGCTGTGAGACATGTACAAGATATATCAAAAAGAACAGCATGAAATAAAAGCTTACAAATCCCACATGGCTAAAAGTTTAATATTCCAAATTGCAGCTCTAAAAGTTTAGAATCTTTTGCAGATGGAAAAATTCAGATACATAACTGTGTATCACCACCTACTGGTAAACCTATTGAAGCCATGCTTGTATTAAACAGCAGTCATTGAACTGCTCAGTATTTGTGCTTCCTAATTCTATGAACTAAAAATAAAGTTTACTCTAAATGTGCCTTGAAAACATAGCAGTACCTATTTAAAGCAGTGTATTTATCTTTACATATAACTGCAGGGTTTTTGGAAGTTATTCTACTATGAGTTGCTGGCACCTTGGTTTGTTCAGAGCATAGGTGTTTTGCAGGCAGTGGATCGAGCCTGTGCTGAGCTTACTGAAGGCTAGGGTGAAAACCCAGCTTTTCTGGGGTCACTGGGAACTTTGCCATTGATTTCAATAGCACCAGGATTTACTATTCTCAAGCCACGAGTGAAAAACAGCTTTTTTAAAGGATAATATGACAGCTGTGATCACACTGGCTTTTGTATTCAAGGGACAGTCAAGACTTGACCATATATCCAGCAACCAATCCAGCTCATCAACTCCTGTTTCCCAGAGGCCAGCACTGATTCCTGGCTGCGCTTGGGCACAAACTCCCCCTGGCAGTGAGCAGCCAGGAGTAGTCAAGCGGTACAGTGAGTGCCCCATTGCTACTGCTGCGCTTTGTTTTTTCTGTGCTTCCCCTTACAAGAAAAAAATGGTGCTAGGGAATGGAGTGATGGCACCACTTCATTATTGCCTTTTCTGATCCCACCTTGTTTTCACCATCATTTTAGTGCGCTGTAGCAACAGTGTAAAGTGGATGCTGTTATGAATTGATCATGCCAAAATGTAGCCTCTTCTGCAGAGATGGTATCCTAAGAAGTAAATCCAACAAATCCCTAAACTATTTCCTTCTTCCTTAGGCCAATGGAAATGGGGATAGTCTTGTATACTTAAACCAGGACTGGTTATTTACATGAATCTGAATAAAACAATATTAACTATGCCATAGAGAATAATGGCCATTGAAGCATTTAGATATTCAGTGATCTACAATCTATAATAATCCATAATAATCTGTAAGTGATTTAATCTATAATAATTTAATGCTACTCCAGTAGCATTCTGCCGCTCTGCATTAGCACCTGTCATAGCGGTTCAAAGGGCAGTTTTGCTTACTTTGTACTTTGCCTTCTGCAAAATTTGTGACTCATCTAGTTCCAGGAAAATACTCTACCTATTCTTTTCTTCTGTAGGCTGTTTGAGTGCAGCGTGGTCGAGATACAGCTCTTGTGTCCTGCGAGACCCTTGTGATGTGTCCAAACGTGTCAGGTGTGGGAGGTGTCCTGCAGGCAGGACGCACCGTGTCTGTACTCGGACAACAGGAGAGGCGGCACTGACTGACTGTCAAGCCATGCAGGATCGGGAAGTGGGTTTGCCTAAATCCAGGTTCAAGACAGTTGCCTCTGAACACTGCAAACTGAGCTTAACATTGTAGGGGATTTTGTTTCCTTGAATGAACAAGCTAATGTTTATATGTTTGTATTTTTATCTCAGAGCATCTTTTGAATGTGCTTATATATCAAATTTACGAATTTACAGGAACTTTGTTTGCTTACACCACATCAGTTCATTCTCTCTCTGGGATTTCCTTTGTGCTTTTGGAATGTGAATTCAAAATTTATTAGCCTTACTATCAAAACCTGGATCATACAATGATTCCACCTTCCCTCTAATATGAAGTGCTACTAACTAAACCTCAGGAAGTAATACCATCCTTTCTTTCATTTAAATTAGAGTACTTTAATAATATGCTGGAATCCTGATAGGTTTCCTTAAAAAGACAGAAAAGAAATTACAAAATCTATGTTTTCATGTTTAGTAATTCAGAGTAGCAAGTTTCAAGTACATTATTTTTTCTTGGTGCTATGTACAACAACCTGAAAAGATGAACAAAATGAGAGTGGTAACAAAAGGGAATTGTGTTGGTGGCTGAGGCAGGGAAACAAAATGTATATGGGAGGCAGAAAAAAAAATCAAGAGATACTACTACTCATACCATGAAGCGACCTGCACGTTCTCAAAGCAAGCATTTTTCCTTTAAACTCACAGATTAGTGGTATCATCTGACAGCAACACAACAGTTTCTAAAGTATACTATTAGACATAAAAGTCTAATTACAGGCATTTGAACACAGATCAGGTAGAAATCAAGCAAACTCAGCTCTGGTTACAAAAATGATACAATTTACTATTATTAAACAGCTATTTAGGGAAAGACAGGTACATAAGAAGTCAGTAGA
This sequence comes from Crypturellus tataupa, assembly GCA_034781795.1. NCBI lineage: Eukaryota > Metazoa > Chordata > Aves > Tinamiformes > Tinamidae > Crypturellus > Crypturellus tataupa. The sequence goes on along the minus strand of JAWLRI010000818.1, from coordinate 2,746,386 downwards.
AAATGATTACAATACTTGAAGAATGTGACAAGCTATTCTGGCCTGCCCCAGCAGATGGAGCAGGGAATTAGAAGAACTTTCTGGCCTGTGTTGTTTCCATTCGCCTTTTTTTTCCGCCTTCTCTTCCTCTTTCTCTCTTTATTGCTCTCTTCCTTACCCTGTTGCTCTCTTTCTTTCTATCTCCCTTTTTCCTTTCCTTTCCTTTCCTTTCCTTTCCTTTCCTTTCCTTTCCTTTCCTTTCCTTTCCTTTCCTTTCCTTT
>JAWLRI010000818.1:2705373-2736362 GCA_034781795.1 Crypturellus tataupa | reverse complement strand
GGGCGGGCGGGCGGGGTCGCGGCGGCGCCAACGACTCTAACGGCTCTAACGGCTGCCGCGCGGGACGGCGCCGCGGCGCCATGGCGACCCCAGGGAGGGAAGGGAAGGGAATGGGGAGCGCGGCCGCCCCGGGCACCGCTGCTGCCGCCAGGGAGAAGCGGTTTCGATTTTCCGCCCCTGGAAGCGGCGCGTCCCTCCCTCCGCTTCCCCGGGCCGCCATGTCGCGACCTGCCCCGGTACCGAGCGCGGAGAGCTCGCGCGTGGGGGTCGCTTTGTTACGGGCGAGCCTTCGTTTTGGGGCGTTTTCGGGCTTTTCTCATGTGAGCTGTCCCAGGTGGTGCCAGTGCCTCCGTGAGAGGACTGGCAGGCTGCTGTAATACCTCATTTTAGGCCGATTTAGCGTTGTTTGAAGGGGGAATGGATGTGCCTTGCTGGGCGAGGGAGACCTTTGGGTCTGAGATGGAGTTGGCAGCTTTCAGAGCTTAGTGTAAAAGGAGGGAGGTTTCTCAGAAGTTGATCAGACACGTATCAGAAAGAGGGAGGAAACAACACGGCTATTAGGGGAAGACACATCTTGCGAAATAATTGCTTGTTCCCAGTGTCTCCTCCTGACCTTCAGGAGGTTTTGTCATGTGTCCCCTTTAGAGATAAATATCTAGTTCAAAGGTTTCTAGCTGTTTTGCAGGAAGTCAAAACTAGTGCTTAATAGAGGTACTGGTTTTACTGTCTGCTTTAACTTCTCCATCACATTTTTTTTTCCTTTTTCTTCCTTTTCCCTTCCTCTCTCTCCCAAGCTGTAGTTGCTTCTTTCAAAGGCAGCAGTTGCTACAAGCTACCCAGCCTCAGAGTTAGTTCTTAAGCCGATGCATTTAGCTCTGTCATCTTGGACCAGAAAAAAGTATGCCTGAAATCCTGTCATCTTCCAGTTATGCCACTTTGTTTTGTTAGAGATTACTTCCACCTCCCGGACTTCCTGCTGGGAGCCTAAGGATATCACGAGTGCGGCCTTTCCATGGCTCCTGCACCAGTGATTGGATACTCTCCTTTGCAAATAAGATTACTTAGTCAGAAGGGCTGCACAGTAGCATTTCCAAGCCAAGGAAACTCCCCTCAAAAAAAAGTCTTTACAGAAGAGTTTTTTGTGAGGCTCCTAGCAGGGTTAGGGCTGCATTGATCCTGCTCAGCTCTTTTATTTGTTTCTACTTTTTCTTCTCTAAGGCTTTTATAGGTGACTACATGCATTGTTTTTTACAAGATTTAAGATTATTTAAATGAGCAAGGCAAAGGATTCTGCAGATCAAGGCAAATCACTGTGGGCTTTTAAGAGAGGGAAGGAAGCTAGTGGCTCCTTTTCTGTGGTAACCCTCTTGCTTGCTCCTGTCCCTTTCAGAGTCTGTTCAAACTCTTGTTTATCCTGCAGATAACATTAGGTACAGGTCATAGACAGGCTATGCCTGAGATTACTGGTTGCCCCCTGTAGTGAGAATGATTATCGAAGGGTCATATTTTAAGCTAAATACACTGTTTTCTGGAGTTCTATATACTCTTGTGACCTGTAATTATCTAAAGGAAGTTAAATGTTAAAACTGCAGATGCAGTAGCTGAAAATACTTGTTTTTGAACAAAGGTATTTGCTCAGTAAATGTAATTACAGTGGTGACAGTTATTCCAGCAATTTATTTGGAAGCTCAAGAATAGTAACCTTTAAGGTTATAGTCCGGAAGCGAAGAGCAGCTCCTCAGTAGTGTTGACAAGTGTTTGGGTCTCTTGTGAGCCTCCAGTGGAGGAAACAAGGGGGCCTACATGGCTGTGAAATAACTGGGTAAGCCATTCTTGAGTGATCTGAGAATAAATGTGTGTTTAACTTTGCTAGAGCTTTCCTACAGGAAATACCACGCTCCTCTTGGTACATAGAAGGGGTTTGCGATGGCCCTCTCTGACAAACATTACCAGCAGTTGCAGTGCAGAGTGATTTGTGGAAGAAAAATTGGTCATTGGGACCAGAAACCTAACAGATGTGCTGTTCTCTCCCTTGTATATAAAGATATATCTCAGTGTTAGCAGAACACATTTCCCTTCCCCTCATCACCCTAAGATAAGGTGTCTTGGCTGCGTGTGGGACATATGCCTTCGCAGTGCTTGGGGATCTTGCTAGTCTTAATTAGTGAATCTGTAGTTAAACCTATGGCAATGAGGTAGCTTAGGAAGTACATTGTGTGTCTTCTGCTCTGGGTAGTTTTAGAGATAATTTGGCAACCAAACGCCAAGCCTGGAGGACGGCCTATCTGTATGAGGGTTTCATCGGGTTTGGACTTGCATTTCCTGTTGTCAGCTCTGATGAGGGAAAACGTGCGACTGTTTCAGGTCAACGCTGGCTTAAAACAGAATTTTAAACTGATATTTTTAGAAGTGCATGTTTAATATTTGATACCTGGAAGCTCTTTTATGTTTGGTTTAGTGGGAATGGTTTGACAAGAAGCATCAGTCACAATTAGCTTTTACAACGTAAAAGCCCACATGTGCATGGTTGATCAAATTGATATCTCTTATCAGAGTTTTGGCATTTTTTGATGCTCTGATTGTGGCCTGACATGACACTGGGGCTGTCAGGCAGTGTGCTGAATAACTAGAAACATCATTGATGACCTTGGTGTGATAAGAAGCGTCTCCTATATTATTGCAATATAATATCAGTCCTTGGGATTTTCATCAACTTAAATTAATGATTTTCTCTGCATATAGCTATTAAGTAGTGGTCCCTGTCAGCCTGGAGTTGTTTCTAAATGGTTACATGAATAAGGTTCTGTGGTGCCTTAGAAATCCTGTGAAACTGTTTGGGAGGGCGGTTCTCTCCCATTTCCTCCACCTCTGGCCTATTTCTTGCTACGTTGCCGCAGGCCTTTCCCAACATCACGTGAAAGGCAGGCGGAAGTTCTGACGTCTTGAAATGCTCCTCTGCTGCAGGCTGTCCGGCTTATGTGCTCTTGTTACAGCTTAACTGGAAGCTGGTTGTCTTTGGTGACTACCTGCCGAAACTTAAGAACCTGTTTTTAGATAATTTGGACGGCAGTGTGAAAGCTTTGACAGTCATATATAAAATACACACCTCCTTACAAGACGGGATGTGATTATATGTCTTCTTGTACTACTCTATCCCTGCATCTCAGCATCCTAAAGGCTTTGCAGTCGTCCTTTTGGAGCACTTTCTCTGGATAGGTTTTCTTCATAGCTGAGATCTAAGCCTTGATGACACTGAGTGTAGTAAGTAAAGCCTATTACAGAAAGGCAACTGTGGATAACATTAAATGGCTAGTCTTAATGGGGCTTAACTGCAACTGCTACATGCTGGTAATGTCAAGACTTGTAGGCCACAGATCAGCTGAGGACTTCACAGCTTGTTCATCTAATGCTTTGTGTCTCTATTACTGTTGCTTTAAGTTATAATATTGAATAAGTGCTTTGGATATATTTGACTTTTATTTTTTATTTTTATTAGCCCTAGTGAGATTGCATCAAAATGTCTCTCTACCCTTCCCTGGAAGATCTGAAGGTGGACAAGGTTATTCAGGTATGGTAAAATGTGGTGGTAGATTTTCATGAGATAAGGCTTAATGACAAGAACAGAGCAAACTTTGCCATTACACTCTAGAAGGTAGAAACAGTTATGGTTTGGTATAATACGATTAATACTGTTAAATATGCTCACTCTGCTAGCTCAGGCAGTTCTTTAATGTGTTGGTGTGTTTGCTGCTGGTTTTAAAATATCACCTTAACGTGACAAACATGAATAGTCTGCTCTTGCACAGCAGGACAACTCCAAAGTGATGGGGTTCAGGGCCTGGCTGAACTAGTAAGCTTGCTGTGTCTCATTCCTGGTGTTCAGACCTGTGCCTGAAAGCTTTTGTGATCACTTGGGCTCAGAAAACTGGTACTGCTCCCCTTATCACCAACAGGGTAGGAACTAGATCTCACAGTGCACTATATTATCACATTTATTTAACGCTGTTTGCACCTAAGAGCATCGGCAGCTTTGTTATTAGACAAGACAAAAGCAATTTTTGTCAAAGGAAGCAAATAAAGTATTCTAATGAATTAAAAACCAGGAAACTTAACCTTAAATAAAGGATTCTCAGCTTCTTCAGCATCTTACCCTATTTCTACTTCTCTTAAATGTAAACTTTATTACTTTCCTGTCTGAATAACAGAAATGAGTTATAATCAATTTTAAGGTATCCTTTTCCGTCTCCTTGGGAACCAAGTGAGCAAACACTCAAAACAGCCTCTTAATTTCTTGGCTGTCTGCTGGTAGAGCAGTGCCTTTGTCTCGACTATTTTATGTGTGTGGGGTGGAAGCCTTGAAGTGATAGGTGCTGTGCTAGTGTCATTCCCCTGTGACAGACTCTTCTGATCTTTCCAAACTCGCTATGACCAGGTAATACTCAACTAAAAAAGCAGTCTGTAGCTGAGAACATGCTCAGTCTTTCATAGCCCATCTGTGAGCGTTCACAGTGAAACAAATAAATGCGGTCTTTTTACTTAACTCTTCTTGTTACTCAAATAAGGTGTAATGACATGCAGAGAGGGTATTGAGGTATTGATGCTGAGTTCAGTAAACATGAAACTGTAAGACTTAGAGGTTATACAGAGCAGGGACTTATCTGCTATATAATTTTGCCCACGTTCTTAGCCGACTTAACAGCTTGGCCAGAGGCTCATGTTCATCTGGCTACAACTTTGTCAGCTCCATTATGGCTGACAGATAAAAGTAAGCCCAGAGATATTTCTGTGAGGAGCAGGACAAATTACTCTGTTAATTTAGGTTTATCCTCAGTGACACTGTAGTATCAAAGATTATTTTCCCAGAAAATAGTGGAAATACTGGCTCTCATATTTGAAAATTCTCCAATCAAAATTTATAGTAGGATCTCAGGAATTTCTGCCAGTTAAGTGGGACAATTAAGTATGTAAGGAAATTTGTGCCAAGGTGGGACAGAAAGGAGTCAGGAGCATTTGGTTGCAGATCCCTAGGGAAAGAGTAGAATATTCTTACTGCTATCATCAAAGCAAAAGACTTGTCCTTGAACAGTTATGTGACAGTGTCTCACTTTTAGGAGAAACTAAGTTGTGTACAAGACAGAGCTGCAATGGGGAAGTAAAAACACATTTGGAGAATGTCATTATTGCAGGAGTGAGCTGTTCCAGTTGCAGTGTTTTTTTACGAAAAAACGTACGTTTTTGTACAAAAGCCTTACCATTTGCCTTATATATAAGTGCAGTATGCAGATCTTGTTTAAGTAAAGCCAAGACAATTTCCTGGGAGGAGGTTGCTGAGTACTGAGACTAAATCTCTAAAGTTGAGTGAGTGAGATTAAAAGGACTGCTGGTTAAACTAGAAGCACTACTTATATTAAATATTCTAAGCTATTTCTGTTGTCCATCATTTAATTGGAGGCTTTCCTTGTAGGTGGTAGTCACTTTTGCTCTAAAAATTCTTTCTAAAAGAAAGTCCCTTGAGAGAACTGCTAACCCTACTATTTTTAAGCATTATTTCCTTAAAAATACTAACTTGACCATTGTGTTGAATTAGGTGATTCATGTATCCTGTTCTGCATGATGTTTTGCTGAGCATTTAGTGGTTCCCCCCCCCACACACACAATCTTTCAACCTTGGTGAAGATGCCAGAAGAACTGTTTCCATTCCAGCTAATAAGCCTCTGTGAGAGTTTTTTTCACTGGTTATGAGTACACAGGGCCCTAAAGAGGGGGGCTTCCCTATTGGGAAAAGGAAGGAAATAGACCTACTTTAGTGATGTCTCTTATATTGCAAGCCAATAAGCAGTATAGAAACTTCTAAGATCAATGTGCATGCTGTAAAGCTGGGCATTTGGGAGCTCTTCTAGGGGAAAAAATCTAGTTGAATTGATCTAATTGAACACTCAGTTCTTTCAGAGGTATTAAGCTAGTAGTTTCTAAATACTATGGTGTAAGTTGCAAGCAGTAAGATGCTGTGACACATTAACGCATGAATGGTCCCTGCAAATTGCAGTTATCACAACTGCTGTGATTCAGCTGGAAAAAAAGTATAAATGCTCTGCAAAAACCCATACTTTAAAATGTAATTATTTTTCCTAAAGTTCTGTCAATGAAGCTTAATGTCCCCTTTAAGGAGATCTTAAGCTCTCTAACTTAGTAAAACCAGAACTTGGATTGACAGCAAAGTTTTTCTGCATTACTGCAGTTCGTTTTCTGAGGAAGGTAGAAATTGATCTATTGAAGTAGTTTTTTGAAGAAGTGTTACAGTAGCATTGAAGTTATTTATTTCAAAGAAAAACGTTAACTTCAGAGCTATAGATAAAGATAAATGATAACTTTTTTTTTTTAAAGATACTTTGTCTCCTGACTTTATTTGCTTTTTTTTTTTTTTCTCTCTTGCACAAGGTAATACATATGTGTTTCTTTGCTTTTAGGCTCAGACGGCCTTTTCTTCAAATACAGCTAATCTAGCAATCTTGTCTGAAGCCTCTGCTCCCACTCCTCATGATGAAGGTAAGCTTATGTACTGTATAGTATCCTAAGCATTTTGGAAAGCAGTTAGGAAGCACTGAAGTTCCAAAACAATCAAATGTTTATAAAATGTAGCTTTATACTCTGTTTACCTGGCGGGAGACATTACTTGTTTATTTTTTGAGGAGATTGGGGGGGGGGGGGGGGGAGGGAGGGGACACCTCATGATAGGGAAGCCTTAGAAATCACAAACAGTTTTTACTTCCTGAAGCAAATTGTGGCAAACGGTCACCTTTCTCCAAGTTGTCTCCAGGTCCCTCAGGTTGTGGACCTGAAATCTTTTCCAGGGAGACCTAACATAACAAGATCTGTAATACCCAAGTCCTTAACTCTTACCTCCAACACTTCTCCTAATTTACCACCTGTGTGTTTATGCTTTAGAAGACGACATAAGTTTGACTTTGTTCTCTGCAATGAGACAAATGAGCTGTCTTGGGAACAAAGAAAACACAAATCTAGGTCAAAGGAGAAGCACCCAGGATAGTGAAACTTAATATTGTCTCACACTAGCAGCATAAATCCCTGCAGTTCTTTTGAGATCTGTGAGCCTGATGTAAAGTTCTACAGATCTAAAGCTGTCTGACTCATTCCATTTTTCTTCCTTTTTCTCCATACATATGCACGTATACAAGCTAACCTTATGAAAGTGTCCAAGTGACTCTCTGAAGTGCACAGATATGTTTGAGGTCAGAATTCTGAGCTAGTAAGTTATATGTGATATGAAAGGCATGAAACCTTTCACCAGGATGACCAGCAGCAGTGTTTGTTGGGAAAGCCAGTAGATCACATATTAAAGCTTTGTGGATGTAACTCTGTCTCCAGTTCTCCCCTTGGCACTAGAGTTCAAGAGGTCTGAATTTTTTTCTGTGTTTTTTTTTTTTTTTTTTTTTTCTAAGGTGAGAGATTGCGTAGTTCATGAAATAAACCTTTCTTTGGTTCTTTCCAGAACAGATACAGATTGTCCTAACACTGTCTGATTAGACTTTGTTTGCTTCAGTTTCTTGGCAGTGTATTCTGCTGTCTAGAATTTGTCCTGCAGTTTTTGTGTATACCCTACTGTTGGCCACATGTCGTAGTTTTGACATGAACTTGTGTGCTAATATCTCTGGAGCTGTGTGTGACTGAAAACTGATTAATCACTCAAAATATTCCCAAGGAAGGGAGGTCAGTCTGCAGGATGTGTCAATCCTACAGGAGAATGGGTCCCTCCTGGGAGAGGCAGGAGCATATACAACACCAAGAGCTTTCAGGCATTTCCTGCTACTAGCATTATTCACTGCTCTAAATGAGAATGTAGTAGAGCCAACGAAGATGCATCCTTCATTCTCTCTGAAGAACAAAAGAGAAAAAAAGCTGCAAAGTTTATACAGCTTTAAGTGTATGTAATGAAAGGGCTCTGAAAAATGTATAGAAATACTTATTAAAAGTTTATTTATTGATAAAACTGTAGTACCTCAATCTTGAAATGAGATGAGACAATTCATGTGAAATAGGAAGCAAAATTGACCCTAAATCTCTTACAGGGGAAAAATCATTTTCTGTTATATTAGCCCTTACGTTGCCAAGGTGCTCACCTTCATGCTCATTTCTTAAGTAGTTGTTTTCTGTTTCTAGTCAAACATGCACTCTTGCTATTTTCATATTTAACACTTTAATGATTCCTAGAAAGCTATTCTTTTTTTTTTCTCAATTGGCGAGCCTGTTTTCTGTTAAGACTTTCTATCGCCTTGCTTTTCTCCAAGCAGCCTTTTAAGTCCCCATTGATCTAGTCAAAATGGCTAGTGGAAACAAAGCCTTCAAAATAAATAGTGGAGAGAGCAACCTACTATTTATTTTAAGGGCTTCTCTTGATATAGAAGTGTGTCTGAAAAGACTTTATCCTGAAGCTGTGAGGAGAATGACAACTACTCTCTTACTAACATAATTCATTGCAGACCCTAACTTCCTACATGTTATAGGAAATTGCCATGTCTGGAATTTAGAATGTGTTTGGCACAGATACTTCTTGACAATGCTGTCCTTTTGTCCCACTGAACTTGGCAGAAGAGCATAACATTCACACACAGACTTGTGTCCATGCTGTTGCCTTTTTAAACTGTCTTTAATGTTTCCTATGTTCTCCAGTAGTTCCCCACCAGTTCCCCAAAAGTTTTGGAGGAAGGGCAAGTCTCCATAGACTGGAGCATGTCTTTGCTTTCAGATCTTCTTATCACCATTATTAATATATTAAAGATGTAACTTGGAAGTTCTCTGTAAGCTGGGGATTTATTTATTTTAAGATTTAAAAGAACTACTTATTTAGTTACTTTTCTAAACTGAGGTAAAATAGCAGTCCTGGTTCAAGTTGGTCTTTCAGCCAGATTTTCAGGAATAATGTTACAGTATCACAAAACTTGTTGAAATACAGAATATGTGAAAGCAATAGAGCAAATTTGTTTTATTAAGCAATTACAGTGAGTTGTTGTTCTCTTCTTCTTGCAGGCTTATATCCAAGACTGTATCCAGAGCTTTCTCAGTACATGGGACTGAGCCTCAATGAAGAAGAGGTGCAGAGAAACTTGCCGGTGGCAGCAGCTGCTCAGTCACAAGGTGTAGGTACCCGTCAAGAGTATATTAGTAAACAAAAAATATAAAAGTTAAATGCTCCAGATAATACAATTCTAGAGAGTAGACTGCTAAGTACCATATTTAATTGATTTTTTTAAAGTATTGGTGTCTATTTGCTCTACTTTTTAAAAATTGAACACTATATTTGCAATTTTGGGAGTGGGGAATAAAACTGATGTTATGGTTTAACTTGTACTTTTCAGTACTGCTTGGTATGAACAGACATGCAGCTACTAACAAAAGTTGAGACTAAACTGTCTGGCTATTTTGTTTTAATCAGCAACTGGTAACACGACCTTCTACTAATTACATGGTAGCTCCGGTGACTGGAAATGATATTGGAATTCGCAGAGCAGAAATTAAGCAAGGCATCCGGGAGGCAATTTTGTGCAAGGACCAAGACGGCAAAATTGGACTTCGCCTTAAGTCTGTCGACAATGTGAGTCTAGAAGGCTGCTTCTGCTTGTAGGAGTGCTACTGAGACTGGCTAGTAGTGAAATTAGACTAGATAACTTGGACTGTGTAAGTTACTTATAAACTTTGAAAAAATTTCCCGTGGATCAGAAATGTAGAGGGCTTAAGCTGTTTAGACTTGACTCTAGGTTTACAGCAGTCCTTTCCTACTCTCTTGTTAGTAATTCAGGACTCTTACCTCCATTTTTGTGAAAACATTGGGTAGTACTTGCAGATGTTACGGGGAAGTAGATAGAGGTTATAAGTACTTTCCCATGTACTGTTCCAGTATATTACTTATGAGAAAAGGATATGAAAGTTTCATCTTTGCAAAGTATAAAGAGTAATTTCAGAGTAGAATCATAGAATGCCAAAGGTTGGAAGGGACCTCTAGAGGTCATCTAGTCCAACCCCAGTAGTTTTTTTTTGTTTCATTTACCCTGGATGCAGCTGCAAGAATTGCTCTGGACACTTTCTGTTTTGATACTTCTTTAATTTTCATTGTGGAAAAGTGCTTCTTCTCTGTTTCTTGCCGGACCATTTTAACGAACAACAAAAATGAAACTTTAATTAAAGTTTTTAAAGTTCTTTAAAGTGCTTTGGTAGCCCTCCTAACATAGGAGATGCTAGGAGATTTCCTAGACGTTGTATTTTGTCCCTATACATAGTAACGAAAGTAACATTTACCTCTTCCTTGAATTTACATGATATGCTTGTTTTTGGAGGTACCCCAACTAAAAATAACATTTAGTACCTTGTTATTAACTGAAATGCTAGCAAGTCATTAGCAGTATGCAGCTGAAAACTAATGGTGTTGAAAAATACTGAAAAACTTGCTATAGCGTTCCTAGCACCGCTGATGTATTGTATTTCTCTGAACATATATAGACTTTTGGTGCCTTAGAAGGGAAATCCCAGTTCAACATGCAAGCGGATCTTACCTACCTTGGTAGTACTTGATCCAGTTGTTTGGACTTGTTAAAACAGAATAGTACTTACTGTGCTTTTGTTTATTGGAGGAGAAATCCTTCTTTCTAGCTTTTTCATCATTAATTATCTTTCATAATCTTTTAGAGACATCTAGAAATGGAGACTAAAGTTTCAAAGTGCATCTTAGAGTTATGATTAAGTCCTTTTGTCCATTTGGTTGCTGTTATGTTGAAAGTGGAAAAATTAAAGGCTATGTGTCCTGTTACTGACTTATCTTTAAGGAAGATTGTTTTTGTATCTGCCCTTTCTTTGTAGGGTATATTTGTCCAGTTAGTACAGGCAAACTCTCCAGCATCTCTAGCTGGTCTGCGATTTGGGGACCAAGTTCTGCAGATCAATGGTGAAAACTGTGCAGGATGGAGCTCTGATAAAGCACACAAAGTTCTCAAACAGGCTTCTGGAGAAAGAATTTCCATGATCATTCGTGACAGGTAAAACTTGCCACAGATAAGGATAGTGCTGGTTACTCACTGAAGAGTAACTTTGTAGCATGTGAGCACCCGCTTTCTTGAAGCACTGCAGGGACTACAAAAACTGCCTGCATAGCACTTCTGAGGAACTTTAATACTTTTTTTTTCATGGGTTGCTTGGGAATAAGAATTATCCTATAAACTTTTGGAGCAAATATGTCCTTTGTACCTGGTGATTTTCTTGTGAGCTCTACTTATGTGTGATTTATGCCAGCTTCAAAGAAAGTAACCTTGAGGAACCGATAGCACATTTTGTTGGTAGATATGAGCATGCAGTTCTATGTAATGCTAATGTGACAAATTAGCCAATAGCCTACAAAGCCTGTAGGCTATGAAAAAACAGATGATAAGATTTCAGAAGTGTGTGTGGGGGGAAGTTGTTTTTGTTGTTTTGTTTTTCCAGTGATTCTTGACTGATAGAATAAGATTGTTAACATACTCCTTCTGTCACTTACTAAACTGAAGTGCTGTGGCCAGGAGATACCCTGTTCTACCTGCCACCTTCTTGTCCTCCCAACCCTTTGCTGGATTTAGCAGTTTGTTAAATCACAACCGTATAAACATGAAACCTGGAGGCAGTGGTAATGCTGGTGGGGTTCTGCGGTCTCTCTACAGCTGTCAAAACTGCCTGCACTAGTTCAGCTGCCTTCTAACATGTAGACAAAATTTGCATTTTAATGCACCACTCATTTATTTTCTACTTTATATTTACACACAGGGTAGAATTTGGTAGAATAGGATTAGAATGAGGTTTACATACTCATTAATGTGACTTCAGCCTAAAAAGAAGAGATTAAGATAGAGAATAGTTGTCCTTTCAAAAGATGATGCTAAACCCAACTACTGTGAGTAGATGTATGAGCATTACATTATAATCCCTTTCTGAAGTCCAAGATACTGGAAGAGTATTTTGGTTTATTTCTGTGGTTTAGTAGACTGGGAATATGTTCTTGTGTGTGAAGTGTCTGTCTTTCTCACAGGCCTTTTGAACGAATTATTACTATGCATAAAGACAGCACAGGGCATGTTGGTTTCATATTCAAGAATGGAAAAATAACTTCAATAGTGAAAGACAGCTCTGCTGCAAGAAATGGACTTCTCACGGAGCACAACATCTGTGAAATCAATGGCCAGAATGTAATTGGATTGAAGGTAAAATAAGAGTGTGTGCTTAAACAAAAGGATTAGAACATAATGCTGAACATTCCTAGTTTCATGGTCTCTGTTTTTCTTATGTATTTTTCTGGACAAAAAAATATTTGGAGTTCATTCAGCTGTTTTGTATCTCTAGGTAGAACAATTAATTCATTCACATTTATTAGGCTGATTCTCAGGGTTTATATTTAGCCACCTTCCATGGCATACTAAAGCACAAGCAGGAATTTTGTCTGTGCATGTATTCCTTCCTAAATTGGGATGTATAAGCTAAACATTTATGAAGCTGTATCAGTAGTACAGGGTTGCTGGCTTGCTCTTAGGTTAAATATCCTGAGCAAGGATTCGTGGGTCTCAAGCTGCATAAGCCTGTGGAGGAAAACCTCCCTAATTGCTGTCTTGCTAATCATCTTGGGTGATGTTGCTCATAAGACTTTGTCTAATAACAGGACCCCCAGATAGCAGACATCTTGGCAACGGCTGGGAATGTAGTGACCATAACCATCATGCCTTCCACTATCTATGAGTATATAATAAAGAGGTAGGTGGTTTTAATAAAAATATATATAATGTATGTAATCAAGACCATGATTGCTTGTTTTTCAGGTTAAATAAAATACACTCATGACAAGACATAATTGTGAACTTAACATTCAGGCTAGTGTGCTGGTCTTGTTTTTAAACTGTTGCTAGCACAGAAACACTGCTTTTCTTTCTTACAAAGAATCTAACCAGTTCTAAGAGTATCTTGGCTAAACTTGAGCCTCCAAGGATTCTTGAAGTGGGTGGATAGCACAAGTTGTTAGTTTCCTTATAACTAGAAGTTATTTCCAATGCAGCTCACTTTAACATAACCATAATTGTTGGCAGGCTATGGTGTAGGCTTGTGTTTCTTCTGTTTCAGTTCATGTTTGCCAAACAAAACTGAACAGCTTGTCCTTCTCTCTAGGATGGCAACTAGCATTATGAAAAGCCTGATGGATCACTCGATTCCTGAAGTCTGAGTCTCAGGCTGTGTGTCTGTACGTGCATAATGAAAACTCCACTAAACTTGGGCTGTTGTACTCAGTGATTTTTTCCTTCTGCACATGAGCCTTTCTGGAGGCCCAGAGAAGATTATGCTGCATCAGGCATCTGCATCTGTTATGGCTGGGAATGTTACAGTTCAACATGCTATCTTGTTTATTCACAAACTGTAAAACTTGTAGCCTTACATGCTTGACAAATGTGAAATTCCAGTTGTGTTCTGACTTCCTTTAATAGATCTCTTAATTTACTACTACTCTAAGCCATTGCAACTAAAGGAACCAGCTCTCACTTGCAAAGTTACGTGTTGTTCCCTACCCCTAGAACAATGCTGTGCTTTGTAATTTCAGACAAAATGAGTATTTTTATTGCTTTCTATTAGGAGTAGATTGGGCATATTAGAAATATGGCTAGTACTAGTCTATTTTTTGTTCTAGTAGATTGTTTATACAGGAATGCCAGCTAAGCTGCATAGAGCTAAAGACATTCAGTGAGCATATTAAGTAGTGTACAGATATACTCAAATCTTTTTATTACTTGTTATACAAATGGTAATTAATATGCTTAATCTCTTGCCTTAACCATGTTCTTAAGGATTCAGAAGTAACCAAATAAATGATAAAACCTCTGGATCATGTGTTTGCTTATGAGCTATGCAAGGAAAGATTTGTGTTAAGGTAGCCTTCACCAGCAGCCGTAACAGGCTACAAAATGCAGTTGAAGATCAGACTGTAAGCTTGCCCTTGCTGTGTTGAAATCTGTGTACAGTTCCAATACATTTCAAGAGTATGAATATACTCTTAACTTTAATTTGCTTACCTAGATATGCTAATTGTGTAGTTATAGTTTGTTTTCTCTAATGCTGGAGCCAAATGAGATTTGGAAGTTATGTGAAATACCAGTTGAGGTAGTGGTTTGGTCTATTTTTAAGAAGAGAGGGGCAGGAGGTGGCGACTTCAGAGGTGCCCTGAGCACAGCCCTTTCTTTAAAGAAAGTCTGCTCTGCCCCCCTCACACTTAGACACACTTGATGCAGTCCAGAAGCAGAGGTACCCTGCTTTGCAACTCCCTGGTACAGGCAGACAGCATCTTTAAACACCTCAACAGGGGGAGTTTATCAGTAAGGTGCAGTGGCTAAAATGACAGCTTAATTAACTAACAGAGTATAAAGATAGGCACAGGAAAAAGAAAACAAACGTTTTTCCTGCTATCAAAGGGACAGCTTAAATGAGAATATAAGAGTATGTCTCCCTGCATCTCTTACTAGATAAGACAGATGATTAATCCCTTCTCTGCCTTTTCAGATAGCCCCTTTTAGAGACAAGCTGGGGAACAGACTAACTTCTAATCTCAGCAGTAGCTGCCTTAATAGGTGTTTGAATAATATTTGCTGTTGTGCACATCTTCACTAGGCAGAAAGGTTTACTAGAGGTGGACAGAATATGGAGTGAGACATGACACCACGTTGCAAACTTCCTTAGGATTTGTCGTCTTAACTAAATCTCTTAGTTTCCGAAACAACAAACCTGTGATGCTGCATCCCCTGCCACTCAAACAGCGACTGCAAGTTAAGAGCTCTTTAATTACAGAAAAATAGGTCTTTAATTTCATCTCTGATATCATTAAGACAAGCACTTTCAAGTACAATGGAAAACCAATGCAGGCAGTAGGGAAGTTAAGAGTTCTCAGTGAAGTCACCATAAACTAGAAAGTTGTAGCTTACTTGCTAGATGAACTTCAGCAGCCATCATTGCACACAGTTAAGTTTCTTTAAAAGGTTTGGTTTAAAATAAAGAGTTCATTTCCATGACTGCAGGGACAGGCACTTAGTATTGCAGCTTCCAGAACATGATTTGTCTATCTTGCCCTCCAGTAACCACACTGGTGCATTGCTCATTCATCCACAAGGACATTACAGCACCTGGGGCAAAAAGATTCCAAAACAAGTGAAATACTTGGTAGGATGACAAAAATAAATCTTTTATAACCATTTAGGATCATTAGCTTGGATTACACTGACATCATGCATGCTATGCATATATTCTATACATATACCACATATGGGGCTGTGAGGTGCCTGTTCTACTGCAATACTCTACTCTTGCCCCATTGCCTCAGTTTCTTTGGGAACCAGAGGTAGAATGTGAATTGCAGAGTAAGATGCAGATCACACTGTGGTGATCTGCAAAAGAAGTCCTTAGGTTGTGGAAAGAAGATTTCTGGAGAAAGTTTAGACTCTGCCATTTGGACTTTTTCCCCATTACAATTGTATTAGCACTTCACTTCTAGCATATGTCAAGAAGCCCATTTTAGCTACAGAACGATCTCTCAAGTTCAAGAACACAAGCTTGTATGGGGAAAGCCAGGAATAACTGTTCATTAAAGCAGCCTTAAGAACCTTGTGAGTGTAGCTCATTCAGGCCTGAATCCATCCATCACTGATCATTTGCTTTAGGTCAGCTTTGTAGAAGATTCCTCCACTGTTATTAAGTATCTTAGGAAAATCCAGCGGACCTACCTTTATTTCTGGATAATACTAATACCAGGAACCAGTTACTGATCAAGTTTTTCCCTCAAACTTGTCAGAGCCAACACAGATAACATAACTCTCGATTTGAGTACAAAAGGAGTTCAGGCATACCTGCATGTCCTTTGATTCTTTCAGTAACTTTTCCTCCAAGAAGGTCCCAAATGAGTAATTCACCAGACTGACTTCCTGATAAGATGGTATTTCCATCCCATTTGAAGCACCTGCAAAGTATTTCCAGTCAGCTCACTTCTGTCTTGTATAGAGCTGGACACTTCTGAACCAAACAAGCCAAAAACATTCAGAGGGGGCTGTATAAAACTGAAGCTGACTACTGCTTTTAATAAGTCCCTCTGGAAAGGTTATTCCCAAGCTATTTAAAGGATCATGTCCCAAAGCATTTACTGACTACACTAGAGACAGCTTCCTCTGCCAGGGGGATAAAATATTTCCCCCATCACACAGGAGGATCCATTCAGGAGTATCTGTCTAAAACTCTCAAAGGGCCTCATTGAGCTACCAGTTTCCATTTGTCACTTCATGCTTCTGAAACATTTAACATGGAAAAAAAAAAAAACTTCCCAGGATACTTTTGCGCAACATACTGATGGAATTAACAAGATGTTCCGTATTATAGGATTCTATATATGGCTGCTATATTTTCACTCCAGTATCTAAGGAACCATTTCAGCAGTTTATCTGCTAACTATATAGCACTGCATATACTTTAGTTAGCAAAGATGCAGAGAGTATTAAGTAATTGCTGTTTAATTATATCAGGCCACCTTTTCAAAGTTTATCCAAACAAAGAGGAAGCATTGCTAAATTAGTTTTTTTACTGGAATCATCTCTGGAATCATCATTAGAAATTTTCACAACTCAAGAGCTTGTTAGCTACAGCTCTCCCCCTGCCGCCCTTTTTCGTGTGTGTGTGTGTGTATGCGTGTGTGTTGTATGCGTGTGTGTTTGTATGCATGGGTTAAAGTGGGTCCAAAAACAACAAGGTATTTGCTTAGATATTTGTTTGCACCCACATTTGGAAACCCTGACCACAGTGCAGAATGTTCCAGCACATCAGGTTTTGCACTCTGGTCTGTTGATTGAGGGGACGTGCTTCTTGGAAGTCTTTAGTAGCATCGCCCTTCCCATCCTCTAGAACAGGGATTTCAGGGCCCTTGCTGTGGCCAACCACCCAACCGTTTCCCCACTAAGCTGGCCACACAACTTCACACACTCTATTTTCTCAGCATTACCTCTGTGGCTCATCAGCAGTTAGAGAGGAAATAAGCATTCCAGTCTGCACATCTATTACTTTAAAACAGCTGTCCTCTCCTGTACTCAGTAGATGTCTGCTATCTGCTCCAAAAAGAAGAAAAAAAATGAGCACATTTAGACATTCACAGTTAGCAAAGTAATTGATTATATGGTATATTGGATGTGACACTGCCTGACCTATTTTATTTACTGTAAAGTATCTATAAATAAATATTCAAAAAAAAAAAAAAAAAGTGGTCAGCATAGGTCTAGAGTCTAGCACAGCCTTGGTACTGCTAATAAGCTAGTGGAGAGCTGAGTCAAAACAATTTATCTGACCATTTTCATCATATTCGTAATCCCCAAACAGGAATATAATAATTGAAAGTGGCAGTGAGATTCACTGAATCACAGAAGGGTTGAGGTTGGAAGGGAGAGATCTCTGCTGTAGAGATCACTCGCTCTAGAGGTCATCTAGTCCAACCTCCCTGCTCCAGCAGGGACACCCAGAGCACGTGGCACAGGGTGGCATCCAGGCAGGTTTGAAGATCTCCAGAGGAGACTCCACAAGGAGCCTTCCAGGGCTCTGTCACCCTCACAGGAAAGAAGTTCTTCCTCATATGGAGATGGAACTTGCTGTGTTTTAATTTATATCCATGACCCTTTGCCCTATCACTGGCCACCACTGAGACGACTTTGGCCCCATCCTCCCTACACAACTGCCTATGGTTAGGATTAGATGAAGAAATCCTACATACCAGGACTAAAAGCAGCATCATACACAGTCCCAGAATGACAGGGCAGTTGGTGCAACACTGTTGCTGTAGCAACATCCCAGATACTAATGGTACCTTCTTTGGTTCCAGAGGCTAGGATAGCATTTGCAGCATTTAGGTCGATGGTATTTACCTGGAAATTAAATATCTTGTTATTCTACTCCTTCACACAAGCCATCTTGAGGTTTTAAACATGTACAAAGCCAGACTATCACCCATCAGACTCTATTCAGAAAAGGCTTTTGCATTTAGTTCTGCATCATCTTTAACGAAGCATGATTAAGACATTATTTTAAAATATCCACAGGGCTTTCTTTTTTTAGGTAGGGTTTTATTTGCAGTCATCACCCCCATCTCCCCACCCAACAGACTAACAGAAACTTTATACAAACTGAGCAAGACAAATTAAAAACCTTGTCCTGTTTAATACTGCTGCTTCAGTCTGAACACAGACATTTAAAGCAAGTAGCAGAGGATCCTGGAGCTGGTTTTCACCACACCTTTGGCCTATTCTCTCTCCTAGCTCCAGCAGTCTCATGTCTTGGCTTTAATTTTAATGACCAGTTAAAGACTTATCTTCAGATTCTGAGATTTCGTGCCTGCAGCTGCATACTTACACTAACATCATGTTCCAGCTCTGCCAGGAGTTCAAAGTGGTGTTTTTTATTGCTTGGGGTCTCTCCGGGAACACAGTGCCACACCTGCAACACAAACATTTAAGTTTGCTCAGGAAGCATCTGGAAAATCCTTTGGCAAGTTCCTCCCTTACGAAATTACATTGAAGAAAGGCACATTCTGCAACCGCGTGCAGGTCTGCACAGCAAATACAGCACCAGCGAGTGATACCTGAGCCTGTTTAGCCTAAATAGAGCAATATGTTACCCATGACTATGCTGATGCCAGAGGCATCGCGGGCGTCTACCTGAACAAGGGTCTACCGCTGCACTGAACAGACTTACCAACAGCCCTGCCCAAAAGGCATCAGAACCTTCCTTCCTGCCTCTAAATGGCAAGCTGCTTTTCTGTCTCTTGGAAAGATCTGCCTAACTGAAGCGTATAGGCTACACAATGGTTAAACTTGAACACTTAAACAGTTTGCCCAAAGAGAAGACATTAGAAGTTAGAGTGAATTAAATTTCTTTAAAGTAGAAGTTCCATTTTGGAATAGAGATGACAAAGGTGATGAAGATTAAATTTACTGTAATATGGACTTATCTGCTTCTAACACAGCAGGTACATCTACTCCAGAACATTTGTCTGGCTGAACCCTAAAGCGCTGGCTACTTCAGTAGCTGATGTACAAACCTTCACAGTGGAATCCCAAGATGCAGAATATAAACGCTCATCACGCCAACAGATCTTACTGACTGCATCATCATGTCCCATTAAGATGTCTTGCTGTCTTCCAAATGCAATTGAATAAAAATATCTAACAGGGAGAGCATTATAAAAGCATTACTTGTTCAGAAAACTTAGTTTGCTCTAAAACAAATTAAAACATTTCTTCTACAATTTCTAAATGGGAACCTATTAAAACATAGAACTAGACTCACTGCTTATAAACAGTGAAGCTCTGTACTATTATCTAAAAGCCTCAACATAACTACTCAGCTACTCAGTGTAATTCAGTAAAGTCAGTAGGAAGTAAAACCCACATATGATTGTCCCATGAAGAACATATAACAGTGGTATCTCCTGGCAAGATTAAACAAGATGACAAGGCCTGCAAGGAAAAGGAAAAGAAAGCAGTGTAAAACTTCTAACCCCAAATCAACTAAAAATACTTTCAGAGTACAGGAGCATATAATGTTTTACACTAACAGTATACACTGGTTACATTACCTAGGAAAATAAACGACAGGCTGGATACTAGACGTGCTATAAAGCAAAGAAAGTGAATCCTTAGTAGCAGAAAGTTAGCACTAGCGTTCAGAGATGCACGCAAAGTTACAAGGGATCTCCCGTTTCCAAGCCCTGGCAGGTAAGAACACGGTGCGTTACTCCTCACCTCGGGGAAACTGGGTCATTTCTCTGCCTTGTCAGCTGGATGCCAGACGCACACACCTAACTACAGCTTTCCTCTGCTGCGCACGCTCCACAATAGCTTGTAACAAATATTAATTTCTAGTTTCTGTCATTCCCAACATGAAGGATTTTCTTCTTTTTTTTTTTTAAACAGACAACTGCACTGATACATTACTAATCACTGGAAGCATCAAAAAAAAAAAATCAGTCTGAAGCTTCTACTTGTATCATTACTGTTCAAATTTTAAGTTTGCTTTAAAAAAAAAAAGCAGTAAACATTTAAGCATTTGGAGGGTAAGAGACTACTGCTTTCAGTATTGCTGGATCAGTACTAGAAGTAGAAAAAGGCAAAAAAAAGAAAGAAAGAAACAAACAAACAAAAAAAACATAAAAAAACCCCTAAAAGCAAAATACATATGGTTCACTTAAGAAAGTGACTTTTGGCATAGGGTTTGGGCCTGGAGAAGAGGTTCCTTTTTACAGTGTCAAAAAGGAAAATTCTTATGTTTGCCTGGGCTAAAGCATTAGAATTGCAGTATCTAAATTCACCTGGCATGCCCAGAGTCCCGTTCCTGCCGCTCTGGAAGTGAGCTGGGGCTGCCAGGCTACAGCTTCCGTCTGGCCCTCCATGAGGGCTGAGAGGGAGGCTGAGGCATCCTAGGACATCACCTCAGTAAAAATGCCAAGACAGTTGCAAGTGGATCTTTAACACCCAGGTTTGGCCATAGGACTCAAGCACAGAAAATAAAATGCAGAAAACTACAAATTCTGGTTTAAAGGCAGAGAAGCATTGTTACAAAGTTGCTGAGATCATTGATCATTAAAAGCAGATGACTCAAAAGAGAATAAATAAATAAATAAATAAAATCACACAGTATAAATTCCAGTCCCTGTGCTTGGTCTTTCCCTAGTGATCAACTTGCCATCCTTACAAACTTGTAGCAGTAGAACAGTGCTGGCCAAGAGCACCAGAAGAGCATTTAAGCGTTGTAATTCTGGGCATAATGACGCTTTCAGGACGTTCAGGACGACCTCTCTGCCCATGTCAGGCTATTTTTGTCTACTACAGAACATTCCCTAGATAGCAGAGCAATTCAGAACAGAGCCAGCAGCACAGAAGGAAAAGTGCAGACATTTAACGCTTCCTTTTTATGTTCACAAGATGTACTCTCTCTTGCTAGTGGCATGACCGTCTCAATTCACTCGGGTAAATTATTCACACAGGAAACAATTGAGCAGGCAAGGGAAGAGAGGAGGCATCTATGCAGGCTAAGAGCCTTTTATGTGGAGAGCTTTCAGCAGATTCCTAAGGAGCTCTCTTATTTTGACAGTGCCTCACCATGTTTGAAAAGGATACACTTCTCTGGAGTGTTTTTGATTCTCTGGAAAACATCTTCAAAGTGGAATCTAAGAATAAAGGACAATAGAAACAAAGGATAAAAGAACTGCTTTGCATTAGTGACACAAGTAGCTTTCCTCCAGTTTGAAACAAGCAACTTTCCTCCAACTTCCTTCAATTACAATATATTCTAATGCTTAACTATAAAAAGCAGGGAAGGATTTCTCATAATCCTTGTGAGACACAAGCTTGTGCATGAGACCTGCATCTAGGCTGCCTTGCACAAGTTACACGGAGTCCCAAGCCCACCAGATTCAAGAGAACCTGGTGTCTCAAGGGAGAAGTTTCCCAACTCTAGATTTAGGCACCATAGAAATTATGAATTCTAGGTGATCTAAAATAAATAACTCTACACACAAAAACAAATTTACTCAGAGAACACAGGAATTAGCTAAGTTAAATACACAGGTGACTTGCAAAGCTAACAACCCAGAAGTCAGACAGCCTTCATACATGAATTTGTGTGTGAGTTCACATTTATGGGTGAATACTGAAAATTCTCTCTCAAAAAGAAAGAAGGAACAGAGCATGAAATAAAGATGAGTCTTGCATTTGATAGAAGACCTGGACCACCCCTTTCATAGGTGTGGGAAAAACAGACCTGGATGACTCTTCAAAAATCCCATTTAAGGTTGCTCTCATTTTGTTCTCAGTGAAGATACAGATTCAGTCTCAACTGCTTTTGAAAATGTCATAGCGTTTTGTTCACAACACATGATTAGACATTATAATCTATAACTGAAGTATTTGCACTGCACAAGCCAGAAAATGCCTCTGCAGTAACACTCACCTTGGGACGTAGTGAAAACAGAAGACCCGCTGCAAGTGACTGCTATCCCAGTTATTGCCCTGTTTAATACAAGTAAGGATATAGGTGATTTCATGGAGTTTGAAATGCAACCATCATAATGCAAACTGATTACTTACGATAGTTGGAATTTGTTATTTGACCTCTGTCGGAATTAGGAATTCAAGAAATTAAAAGCACTACAGTAGCTTGTTACGTGCCTGGACACACACACACACACACAGGTACATCTCAGTACAGTATGTGAAACAAATACAAGTTCCTCGTATTGTTCTGTCGGTTATTTCATCTGCATCAAAAAGAACATCCTTAGAATATCCCTGATCTATTCTATACCCAAGGATAAACAGATTCGCATCCCATCTTCTCAGTTTGGGATAAACTACAACATGAATTAAAAAACAAAACAAAAAAAACACCTTTCCTCAAAGCAGATGCTGAATACCACAAAAGTCAGAAATAGGAATTACTGCATCTCTTCTCCCCAGGCTGGGCACTGTCAGAGCCCTTATACTCTTAAAAAGAGGCACTCATTAACTCTATTGGAGCAGGAGGTTAGTCATTAGGTAGTGTAAATGATTACTGAATTTCAGAAATATGTACCTTTCTATCTTTGGTTAGTTGCTGCTATTTCAGTTTTAGAGAACAGTAATCAATATCTGCTTTAGATACTAAAATGTCAACAAGCAGAGCTTTAGAGATGTACAAGAATGGAAACCAAGCTGATAAATACCTCTTGTGGACTGATAATCTCTCATGTTGTGGAACAACTTTGACGGTGAACAATACAGCACAAAAGAAGTCATACTTACTCTTTGTGAATTTTATATTGCTCATATGATTTTAGTTTGGCCATATTATTCCAAGCAAGTGTTATGCTTTCTTCTGTTAAGTCTTCAAAGGATTCTTCATTTGGAGAAACTACAATAAAATGCCCCAATACAGTTCCATCAGAAATAGGAAATAAAAAGATTAATTATGAATAATGAGACAGTTGAAAGTTTCAAATACAAATCTAAAAGTACAGAAATAGGCATGTAGAACTTCAGGAACTAGAAAAGACACCTTTCAGGTTTTTAAACTGAGGACTTCACAGCCTACATTTCCATAATGGCAAGACACTTTTCCAAGGAGATACTTTGGTGTGCCATAGAGATGTCAAAAGCTCTCCAAATAGACAAGCAACAGGAAAGCCCCCTGCTGCTACACGTGCAGCATGTGCCTTTCTTACTCTAGTCTATCTTGTTAGGACTGTCATAATTGTTTCACTACAGCTTTTTAAAATTGAAGAGATAAAGAGGCAAAGAAATTAACTAAGTCTATTACATGTCACATGTTGCAGAAATGCAAAACCCAACAGGAACTGCTCATCTTTGAATTAACGACTTAAACGGGCAGTGCACTGCTACTGCTAATATATTAATATTATTAATACCACATACAACTTCCAAAGCCAAATGTGCCATTTGAATGGTACAGGCTGTCATGTTAAAGAGCACCCGCTTTCACTTCTCTACTTAAAATCAAATGCTATCAAAACTGAATTGAGAACAATTAACCGGGGGAATCCCATGGGAAGGAATCATCTTGCCAGGATTCCCAAAATGAATTTTCAGTCCTGTCTGGAGAAAATTACTAAATTCATATAAGAACCATAGCATCTTCATTTCAAGGAGAGAGAGAGAGAGGGGAGAAAAAAAAAAAAAAAAAAAAACCCACAAAAAACCAACCCCTTTCCCCCCCCCCCCCCCCCCCACACACACACACAAACATCTAACACAGGAACTTCCAACAGATGCCTGTGTTGACATTAAATATCTACTTGTTTTAGAGGCAGCTATTCAATCAACACTGTCCCTGCACTACATATTGCAAGCAAAGGACTTAGGTTTTCACTCAGAAGTCACAGAAGAGGGGAAAAAAGCCATCATATCCACATGCTAAAATCAGTTTCTTAGGGTTCATTTAGACCAGGGCAAAAGACAGGCTGAAAGACATATCTGTGTTTAAAACCAATTTTTTTTCCCCCCCCTCAAACATAACTTGAAGTAGTTGCAGAGAAAAGTCATTCAAGTTGCTATCCCATCAGCTTGACTCTGAAGAGACAGGAAATGCCTGGGGAAGATGCCCTTCCACAATGTCAAAAATGCATGTTGCACAGTCCCAGTGGAGACTGTTGGAATGGTCTTATAAGGCAAAATGCAGAACTGCAGCTCAGGACAACGCCTACATTTTCAAATTTAAAATTAGCCTAGACAGCTTTTCTTTAACAGTTGGTTCATATATTTATTTGGAACTGGTTTATATAGAAAGTGGCCAGAAGAGTTACCTAACGAGATCCCACGGGAAGATGACAAAGAACTTGTGCATCAGCTGGGCTCTCAGCTCACCTGCTAGGCGCTTACCTGGGGATTCAGCTACAGAAACACCTGGACTGCATGTTCGAGGCCAGCTCCTGAGCTTGGGTACTATCCTTCGGGGATGAGGAATTGTAAACAGCTGCTTCGGCGTCTGCCCAAACTCCAAGATTTGGGTCAGCAGAGCCACTTTTTCATTGGGGTCCATTATACTGAAAGGGGAGAGGTACAAGAGGAAAAAAAAACAAAAGATATTTAACTAAGGCAATCATTTTCTTGAAAGCCTAGGCCTGTGCTACAGCACCACTGAAAGTGAACTGATTTGTCACACATGTGACAGGGGTTCCTATGGTGGCTGCTCCATAATTTTCTGTTCAGTGACAGTATGCTCTTCAATTAAAAACTAATGAAAATTTAACAGAAATCAGACTGAAAAAGCTTTCAAGTAACAGGCTTTCAAATTTTAAAACTGACAATCTGATACTGGCTGATAGCATATTGTGGAATACTAAATGTAACATCTACATAATTCATATATAGAGTATTTAGACAACAGGGGACCTGGAGGGATACTGAAAAATACAGCTGACTGGCTTAACAAAAAGATCCTGATTTCTTTTAATTACCTGTTTAAATCCACTCCTCCTTCGTAAGTTAATGGGTGAAACAACCAAAAAAAAAAAAAAAAAAAAAAAAAAAAAAAAAGAGTACAATGTAGATACACAAGATTTATTTTCTTTGGTTTACACACCTACTGTTAACATGTTATTAACATTATTACTGTAGTCATTATTATTAACATTAAAAAGCTGCTGTATTCACAGGTATTTCACGATGAAGACAGCAGGCAAAAAACACACAGAATTACTCTGAGGAGTCGACACAAAAACATCTGTTTTGTGTTTTGACATAACTACATTCATGCTTAAGTTCCTCTCTCATACTCATAGGTGTTTTACACTCCTGGCAATTACATTAACAAAAATTCACATTTTGGTACAAAAACCCCAGTGTGCTTAAAAAGTACTCTTACTACCCTCACTTTGTGAAATAAAACAGATACCATAATTCAGTGGCAACCTGCCTGGCCACAAGCTCCTGCCGTGTTGTGACTGACACTAACTGCATCCAATCATATCATAACCAATTCTTACAAACCTAAAATAGATCCAATCATACCTTAAAAGACAACTTGTAGGGAAGTATCAAAGAAAGCTTAAAAATTAAAAGCAATGACCACCAAAATAAAGAGCTGCTTATTTCTTCCCTCCCAGCTATTGTGAGTAGATATTCTCCCCCTGCTTTTTTTTTTTTTTTTTCCCCTTCTCTCTTCTCCTCTAAAGCATATCCTCTCTTGCTGTGCATATGTTTTGCTTGCCAATCATTATCTCTCATTGTCTGTTGCTTTTAGCCTTCTGGAATAGAGAAAGTGCCTTCATCCTTTCAATGTGATCTGCTAACCTTCCTTTAAAAGTGGTCCTTTCCTCAAGAGAGGCAGATTTTCAAAGCTAAGTGCCAGACCCTGCAAATGAATTCAACACTGGTGTTTTCACTAGGTCTAGAGAAACAAACCACACGAATAGCAGACACAGGGCAACATCCTCTTTCGCAAGCTACATACAATTACATCATAATTACATTGTGCTCTAGGTGTCCCTGCTTGAGCAGATGAGTTGGACTAGATGATCTCTAGAGGTTCCTTCCAACCTCAACCATTCTGTGATTGTGACACTCAACTACATGCGTTCCCAGAAACTGGGCTGTAAACAAGCAGCTTGCCTATATGGAAGGCAAAGGTCCTACTACAGATGCTTCAGTACAAGACAGAGGCAGGCACCACCATTCTTTTCCCTCCATTCCCAATCTTAAGAATCAGTAGCTTCTTATTTGCCTTGCCCATTCTCTGAGAAAAAAATAAATCAATTGAAATTCTTGCACCACAGTTACAGTGTAGAAGTGTGAAGTGCACATGTACATGGAAACTCCTACAGATTGTCATTTGTAACTGGAAAACACTAATTTCAATATTAGATTCACACTGAGCTGGGTGACAATGCTGAGGAAGCTGCTTTTTCCTTACTGTTTAAGTACAGTTACTAAGATGCAATCACCATAAAGGGAGTAGACTTTACTAGATTAGTGACTATTCCCAGTGATACTTTAAGCATCACACAATCAAAGTCTAGTCATGAACGTCTGAAATAGAGCAGACGGTTACCCATACAGCAGTTAGTTACCCATACCCACGTAACTACATAAATAACAGAATAAGCTGTATCTTAAAGCATGTATTGACCATTGTGAGCTGCAACTGCTTCACTTCCTTTCTGCTTGTAGCCAAATATTAGGTCAATCCATTCATGGAGATGTTCTGATACATACTGACTTTCTAAAGCCTCTTGGCATTTCTGAAGAAAGTCATCAGGACCTGGCAAGAGAAAGAATAGAGAAGACACGTCCTTTCACCACTGAGAATCATCTCTGTTGCTACAGAGAACTAACAAATAAAAATGCCCCACACATTCAAGCCTTTGATTTGTTAATAAAGACAACTATTAATGATCACAATGTTTTAAGAGAAAAAAAGTGTCCTTGAAAGAAAACAGAACAAGCATACTGGAGAAAAGAATCATCATCTTATGAACAGAACAGTGAGGACAGTCAAGCTGTTTGTACGAATGATGTTGTCACCTGATGCCCAGGGGGGAAGGTCTACATCTTCAACAGTCTTTCCACCCTGTCTTTTTCCCAAGTCCAACTTCAAACTGTTTACTAGAAAACTAGAATCATTTTCATAAAATTCTGGAATCAGCTAAAACAGAAGAGAGGAAAAGAGAAAAAAAAAAAGAGAAAGTTTTATGATTAGGTTGTCTTTGATCATTAATAATTACAGTAAGACAGAAAGATGGATGTTCAAACTAGTCAATTTTATAACTTAATCTAATCTAATTTATCCAGGCTTTCCCTCTGTCAGTAGGGAGGAGTATGGAAACTTCCTCCCCTTACTCCTCCACGTATTAGGCTTCTTGATTACTAACATGACAATTCAGTATCTAGAAGTGAGTGGCACTTTTTTTTTTTTTCTTTTTTAAGTAGTAAGATATGGTAGACCCATCCACAGCACCTAAACTAATCTTCAGGACTCTGACTGCACAGATACTTGATTCTTAAAAATGAGAAAGCAACATTAAAGTCAAAAGTCTAGAACAAATAAGTAGAAAAATGACAAAAACTTTACAGGTTATGCCACTTAAGACCACCACAGTTAACCACTAATTCCACCATTAAGAACTTGATTTTAGTATTAAGCACACAGACTAAACTTTTATTGAAAGGAAACAATTTAATAGCACCCACTATTTACTGTTCCTATATATAAAAAAAAAAAAAAAAAAAAAAAAGATGCATAAAATTGCATGTTCCTCCCATCCCCCCCTTAATCTAGGCAGGTAATTTCTATTTATTCCAACAATATATTCACAGTGACATTCCTGTTTAATGAAAAGTCAGAAAACCAACAGAAAATAAACCATGCAATTAGAGAATGATATGCAAACCACAAATTTCATAAAATTCAGCCAATAGAGAAAAGAAAAAAAGAAGAAAACACCCACAAGATACATCTGAGAAGAGAAACCTCAGCACAGACTCCAAGAATAACTTGAAATATGTTCTGGCCATTTACCTCTTTGAAATCTGTTGCACCATCCAAACAGTTTTTCCAGGTTTCTGCAAGACTGGACAAAACATACTAGTCACGTATTAGTTTAAAGGCATTTTAAGATGTTGCACCGTCTGGATGCAAATTGCAAAAGAAAAGTTTCAATAGGGGAATGAACAATTTAGTTATAGGCAAAATTAAACATACCTGTTGAACATTCTGTCGGCATGATCAAATTTTCCATTCTGCAGGCACAACATGTGTTCTGGTGCTGGGGAGAAAGGAAAAAGTCAGTTTGCATCAAACCTTGCCCACTCCTGATAGAGGTCTGCTCCAAGGGCATGCAACAAGTAGCTTACCCACTCTTACAAGATAAAACAAAACATAACCCGGAGATGAATAGTGGCTCCCATACATGAATTTGGGGTCAGGCATTTCCTGATAACGTGTCTAAAAGGACAAAAAAAAAAAAAATCAAAAATTTAATTAAGAGCTCCCACTTTCCCTCAATATTATACATACATGTAGTCTTTTAAGAAAAACACAGATGTGAACCATCTCCCTTCTTTTTGTTAGATAAACACCTTAGAGATACCAATAAACATGCAGCTTTAATCAGATCATTAAGCCAATAAAACAAGAATGTTGTTATATCTTTCAGAAGATTTTTATTTTTAAAATTTTTATCATTATAAGCACAGCTACATGGGGCTGAAAGGAAGATGAGGAACAGTTACACACACACACACACACACACACACCCCTGCAATGACTAACATTAGTGTCAGAGTAGTGAGAAATCAAGTTCCTTTTGTTCCTTCCCAAGTTTATTAAATGTATATATAATTCCTTCTATTTTCCATGATTGCACTCAATCTGGAGATTTTTGGCCGTCTTAAGCTCTTATACATTATCAAAAAGGTTATCACATTCAAAATAAATGCATATTAATGAATTTAATATGAAGGAGTGTAGGTTGAGAAAACAGCTATATTTTAGAAAGAAATCTTAATTTGCTGTTATTGAAAATGTATTATCATTCATTACCTTGCTCTCCATAACCTTAAGAATCTTTATGGTTTTGAAGTGTTTCAACTTTGGGTTTTTTTGCCAATAAAAAGCAGCTATCCTGGCAATATTTTCTCTTTTACTGTATCATTGGTAACTAATGATTATTTCCAAACATGGGAGTACAGTTATGCTCTGTATGTGATTTCAGATTAGAATAATTAGCTTACCAGCAGAAGACAGCAATTGTATACAGAGAACTAAAAGTCAAAAAGTTGAGGATCTAACACTGCAACTGTTCACTAGACACATTTTGAAAAGAAAGTCAGCCTATTTTGAGAACTGGAAAGAGTTATGCATCGTTATCTGTAAGTGGAAATTTCAAGTGGGTGCTCTGACTGCCACATTTTCTCCCTTTGAAATTTTCCCCTCAAATTAAGACCTTTTTTTATTTAATTCATATACCTTATATCTTATCATTACTTATAAATTAAATCCATCAATCTTAAAGTTTTATACTTCCCAGTGAAGTTTTATACATCAGTAAATGAAAATAAGGGAAAATAAGTGAACAACAGGCAAACATGTACACAAAATCCAACATGTACATACCAACAATCTATCCAGTCGTTCCTTATTTAGGGCACCAATTGGTTTACTAAGGTCACGGAATGTTTCAGGCTTTGTCAGATCTACAAAACAAGACCAAAACCTCCACACAATCCCCACATACCAAAGAAGAGTCAGATCCTATGCACTGCTTCTACTAGACAGGATTTTCTTCCTAGCTATAAAAGAATAAGAGTTTATAATAGAATAAAGTGTAAATGGCTACTCGTGTCCTTCCTCATGGATTAATTGTCAAAGCTCCTGCCTCAGGGCTAGCAGTTATGTATGCTTGATGGCTATTGCAACTAAAAACTCCTTACCAGTATGAATCCTGCCACCTGAGGCACAAGCAATTTGTATTATCTTCTTTCATTAACCATTATGTCATATTATAAATAAATAAGTCCCATGCAACCACCATGCTGGAGTTCCTTAGCAAGTGCTGATGAGATGCAGGAAGTTCCTCTGCTCTCATTCTCCCTCTTCTTGAGGGGCACATCTCTGAAGGAACAAGTTTCCAACACAAACCTCACAGAGACCCTTTCTCAAAGGGCCTATTTGGGCACAGATGTTGTCAGTTAAGCATCTTTGTTTCAACTTGCTATATTAAGAAATGTAAAAGCCATCTTATGCTTAAAAAAAAAAAGAAAAAAAAAGAAAAGAAAGAAACCTACATATCCATCTGGCTTGTTCCATAAAAATCTACCTTATTGCTTCTTTTGGATTTATTAGAATTTATTACTTTAAAATTTTTTTTTTCATTTTTGAAACTTTTGAATTTATTGGAACCACAGAAAAACTTTGAATGTCCATATTACTGATTTGCAAAGTGTGTAAATAAGTGAAATACTTAAGAGTATTTAACATCTTTCACACATACACAATATAAAAAAAAAGGAGGAATAAAAGATGATATATTCTGTTCTGCACTTTTAAGGCTAATGTATAAGGCAACTCCCCAGTTCACTAAACCCAGGTGCATGCTGATGTATTTGCACGCGGTAAACCCACCATTAACTTCCAGCGATTCAGGCTGCACACAACGCATTAATGTGTCTTTCATAGAATCATAGAATGCTTAAGGTTGGAAGGGACCTGTAGAGATCATCTAGTCCAACCCCCTGCACACGCAGGGTCACCTAGAGCACGTGGCACAGGATGGCATCCAGGTGGGTTTGGAAAAATCTTGAGAGAAGGAAAGTCCACAACCTCTCTGGGCAACCTGTTCCAGTGCTCTGTCACCCTCACTGTCAGGAAATTTTTCCTTAAGTTCCTGTGGAACTTTTGATGCTTTAGTTTCT
>JAWLRI010000818.1:2658268-2690707 GCA_034781795.1 Crypturellus tataupa | reverse complement strand
GGCTCTGTCACCCTCACAGGAAAGAAGTTCTTCCTCACATGGAGATGGAACTTCCTGTGTTTCAATTTATACCCATTGACAACCACTGAGAAGAGTTTGGCTCCATCCTCCTTGCATTCCCCCCTCAGGTGTTTGTACATATTGATAAGATCCCCTCTCAATCTTCTCTTCTCCAGGCTAAACAGGCCCAGCTCGCTTAGTCTTTCCTCATAAGATAGATGTTCCTGTCCCTTAATCATCTTCATCGCTCTCTTGTAAGTTCCACCTCCCTCTTGTACTGGGGACCCCAGAACTGCACACAACACTCCAGGCATGACTGCAACGACAAAATATTGTTGTTTGTATTTTTGTAAGTAAAAAAAATCGAGTCACAGAGAGGATATCTTTTGTCATACAGGAATAATAGAATTATAGGTCTGTAGGCCTCAAAGACATTGTCTAATCATATCTCTGCACTGAGTCTGGATTGGATATATGTAGCTCAATGTAAAACCATAAACTCATAAACCTCACTAAGAGAACTGTTGTATATACAGAGAATAGATTTGCTTTTTGTAATCACTTTTCGGGGTCCTTCATGGAGCAGGTCCTCTCGGAGACAGGATCTTATGAGACTGTGGACCAGAGCTTGAAAACCACATTACAGATCATTCAAAGGTCTGTTTGTCTAATTGATTTATAAAAACAGCTGTTTTTATGCAAGTTAAATGCAAGTGCAGAACACTTGCATTTAATTTGCACCAATGTTCAACAGCATTTATGTGCATGTTTTGTCTGATATCAATCTTGGAGTTTCTTTGAAGCATTCTTTGTTGTCCATAATTGCCCATACCAGAGGAAACGGACAATTTGTGTTATATTGTTCATGTATATTTTAAAAATGTGTGTGCATGAGCAAATATATACATTTTTATTTATATTTTTTTTGATCGTCTCACAGAAGAAAAATTTCATTAATCTTTCTCATAGACTGCATTCATTACATGATTTGTTCTTATTGCTTTCCTCTAGCTTCTTTCCAGTATTACTTTTGTCTTTATCCTCCTGAGGTATCAGCACCAAAAATAGTAATTATATCCTGCGTATTACACATGAAAGGAACTTCTATGAATACATTCCAGAAATAAATTTGCTTTTTTTTCTGTGATAGAGCCTTACTTTTTCTCATTGACTTTTTTAACGTACTGCCTACCTCATTCTCCCCATTTTAAGCTCTACATTTGAATTCTTCTCATGTGTAACCATTTGCCTTGATGATTTTATCCTTTCGATTGTACATATGTATCAAAGTTAGCAAAATAATTTTGATCTTTGAGCCTGTCTTCTACCTATGTTGCTGAAAAACACAATTTTTTTATATGGTTACCTTCTGTTACATCTTAATGGAAATATTGACTAGAAGTGAATTACCAACAGATCCTTCTGGGATCTCGCTGAAAATACTCTCCAACTCTGCCTCTTTACAAGCCTCATGTCTATTGCTTGGTAATTTCATGACAACTTCATTTCCCTGTCTTATGTTTTAATAAATATTTCATTCTCAAAATTATACTAATTTCAAGATTTATGAAATCCACTGTCTGTTTTGGTGAACCAATGAAATAGTTTTTTTAAAAAGACATTGCATTAATCTTAGATTATGTATTCTTGGCAAACCTATATTACCTGCTTCATCACAAATTTTCTTACAGAATACATCTAGGAATTAAAATTCACCTGCAAAACTTTGCTTTCTCTGGATAGACGCATTTAATACTTCTCCAGTTTCCTGGAACCTGCATAGCCTTTTAGTAATTCAGAGATTATTGTAGCTATATTATTAAAGCAAATTGTTCAGGCTCTATTTACTTGAATACATACAGTCTTTAGTCTTTAACCTATTCTTTATCTCTCTCCTTTTTTTTTTTAAAGGTAAATTTAGTTAAGTGTCTGGATAATTCTAATATATTTCCAGAACACTGTCCTGATGTCCTTTATATCCCTTTCTACCTGTCACTTATTTTGTACTGGAGGTTTTGTGATTTTATTTTTAAAAGCTAATCCTATTCTTTTATATCCATCTTCAGTTATGTCCCCTTATATTGACTTACCGTCTCCCTAAGCTTCCTCTGTTCTCCACCTCTTTTTTTTTTCCACATCAAGATAGCGTGCTATTGTATGTTTAATTAAAAAAATGAGTCTGTTGTTCTCAGTAAACAATCTAGGTTAGCTTTAAACGATCGAGCTCAGATGTAGACCATGCAGAAAGGAGGCTAATTAACTCATATAGAATGAGTTGTGCTGCTGTGATGAAGAGCCTGCTTTTAGTATCCAGGCTACCTTGATGAGAGCTAGCTTAGCTATTTCTATCGAACAATGCAATCCATAGCTGGCAGTGCGGGCACGGTTTCTCTTCTTCTTTTTCTTACAACAGAGAAGTCTATTTTGGGTAGATTGTCTCATGATCACTTTCGCCCAATTTACCTTCTGTCTTTGAAATCAAAATCAGTTCCTCCCTACTTGCCATGAAATTCAAGATAGTAATGTCTTTCATAACTTCCTCTGTATCTTGAAGCAAAAAAATCATCCATATAACATTAGGAGAACTGGATGGACATTTTGTACTGCCATGTTGTTTTTCTAATTGATATTTGAGTTATCTTATGAGAAAGCCTTTTTAATACCTTCATTATTTGCCCAGAAAAAAACAAACAAACAAACAAACAGAAAAAGTGTTGACTTCCTCCTATTGAAGAGGAGGAATTACGTTTTGGTGATGCTATTAAACTACTATTTTTTTCCAAAAGTTAATGGCTTTTACTCATTTGTCTACAAATATCCCAAGATATTTTCCAGGTTGCTCATGATTATCTTTTCTGTCTTAATGCCTTTCAATTTCTTTATTCTCTCCTTCTCTCCTGTGAATTTCTTTCTTCTCTCCTTCTCTCCATAGTTGCCTTTTTATATCTTGCTCTTTGTGGCTATCTGCTTTCAAAGTCTCTTTCAAATGTTGTTAGAAAAAACACCTCACCATCTCTGTGAGACAGTGTCCTCAACTGCTCCTTCAACAAATGCTGTGTTGAGTGTTTCTTCCCACCAGTACATATGGAACAAAACCCTACGGTCAAGTAGTTCAGATCTTCTGTCAAACCATCCACAAAACTCTGCCCCCATCTCCAGGATTTGTCACCCCTGCTGGGCTGTTCATCTTTGGCTGGGAGAGGAAGTGTAATCTCTGGCCATCCTCCATAGCCTTGAAACCACTTCTTTACTCTTCAGCCCCGATAGTAGCATTAGTGCCAGTATGGATGACCATTCATAGTTGGGACCATTGGTGAAACTTCATATTGCATGTGCAGTGTGTGGAGACTGGAGCATTCCTTGTGCACAGAGTATCTAAAAACCAGTGTCTTCCTCTAGAAACATTAATCTTCCTTCAGGCAAAGTGCTGCTCTAATCCTGGCTATCTTATCTAATTTCCTCCATTCTGTATCTAATTGTCAGCACCTTGTTAATGGGGTCCATGTCTTTGCTTGTGTTCTCCAAGTAAACAACCCTGATCATTTTCATTTTCCTGAAGAAACTGGCAGAGAGCAAATAATTGCACACATCAGAATGGCAAGAGGTATTGTATTTTCACTCCTGTAGTGTCAGCTAAATACCTATCAATGCCCGCTTCTCGACACAAGCTTGAACAGTTAAATAGAGTGTTTTTTTTTTTTTTTTGTGTGTGTGTGTGTGTGTGAATAATTCAATGTTTATCCCCCCAATATTTATAGAATTGTGAACATTTGTTTCAGGTCTCAGGTGTAGTACTGTATTTCCATGTATATATATACTACATATATATATATATATGCCATGCTAATAGTTTTTTAAGGGGGGTTTCTACAGTAGTGGGCTTTTGGCAAATATTCTCCAGGGTATTTTCCAGTAAAGCTTTGTCCTCCAAGTACCTGAAAAGCATGATGAAATACAATGTTCAAGTGTTCCACATCAATCCATTCTATTATACTGAGAAGTTTTAGATGTGTTCAGGGTAGGCTTAACTTCAGCTATTAGAAGTCAATGCTACAATTCCCATTGAAATGCTGGGAGCATAATGAGACTCCTGGGATCTTTCAAGGATCCCCCCAATAGTATATTTATTCTGCAACATATGGCAATGGCCAACCCAAGACACATTGTCCAAAAGCAAATCTTGAAAAGGATGCTTTAGCCTATTGTTATAAGCTATTGTTATATTGTTACAACTCTAGTCAAAAAATAGAAGCACATTTTTTTCATGGAAAATAACATAGTCACCTCTTGCTGGTTTTCAATGACAGTTAAGCTATGTGGCATTTTCCTCCAAACTTTCCTAGGTATTAAACATTTTTAAAATAAGTTTGTAGTTTAGTGAGGCTAGCACTTTGTAAAAGATTTAACTGGAAAGTTACTTTGAAAAAAAGTTTAGATCAGACTAAATTCTCTAAGGCAGGTCCTAGCTCCAAGTTCTTTGTAGCATGCGCTATATTTTCATTTTAAGTGTACTCAAAAACTACAATAATGGATCTCTAACTGATCTACCCCAAGATGTACCCTAACTGGTACATCTTGCTTCTACCATGCTAACAATAACATGACAATAACGTCAGCAGCAACAGCAATAATTGGATGTACTTTGGCTTATCTGTTGTCCCAATCTGAATGATGACTTGGAGGTACATGCAAAAAAATCATGTAAATCATTCTATTGCAAGCTCTAGTGTTAACACATTTAGGCAGGTTGTAATCAGCTTATACATACTGATTTATGCTATGCTCTTTGAGCTAGCTGTGAATCAGTTTTTATGTGTGTATAACGAAGTTTTTAAATGTTTAACTGATTTAAAATCAATTTTAATTAAACCAATTTTTGCCCATGAACAAATTTGTCACTTTCACCTGGAGCAAAACAGTCCTATAGGTGACTCTGCAGTGTTAGCATTTAAAGTTGTTGGATAAAAAAAGAGTGAAGACAAGGAAGAGAGATTTTCATGCAAGCATTTTACACAGCAATATAAATTGAAAGTTTTATATAAAAGTAATGTTTCTAGTAATATCCCTCTGAACTATATGCATGCTTAAATGTGGTGCTTGACTATAAATTGTTTTGGTTTTACTATTCACAGAATTATTAGGTATTTCATTTACTCTGTATTCCTTTGCTAATAATACTAGCAGCCCTTTTTTCACAGCCCTTTTAGCCACACAGAAGCTGAGAACTGGATTCTCAGCACCCAGTTTGGATGTTGGAATGTTACTGTTTGGATGTGACTGTTCAGAAACTACAATGCGGCTGATGTAGGCAAGCATGGCGAATTGTGGGCCTATAGGCAAATGCATTATGTAGAAAAAATACTCAGTTCTCAGACAGCACACACCTCTCTTGGGACAACTGTAGGTGCAATTTAGAAGAGTTAAGCTATCATTAAAGTCTTCTCTTGCTTTGAGCAATAGATGTCTACTGTTGTCGGAGGTAAAGTTTAGGAAACATTTCTTGCTGCTGAAGTTTAAACCCATAGTCTGTGGAGGAAGTGAATCATATCCAGCTATCCTTGTTTGACCAGTATTAAAGGAATGGCTTCAGTAACTAGGCTACTTTACAAAACCAATGGCTTAGCTGCCTCCCGACACACACATACATATTTCATGTCGTTAGATACATGAGTCACTCTGATGTATGAATACTAAATATGGTACCACAAATGTTAAATTTGAAAAGCACATGAATGTTTTTCTCTATAGCCAGCATTAATTTTAAGGAAAAGCCTTTTAGAGACCTCATTGCATATAGATTTTTACAGTCTTCAGGACAATGGAGTTGTACTCCAAATAACAGGAATGAAAATAAATGTGGGTAGTAATGGGGGAACAAAGTAAAGAAGTCTAGGAGAGGGGGAGCATCTGCTCAGGAGAGATACATTATGCAGCAGTGATATATAAAAAGAACAGTTCAGAATAATCTCTGTTTTTCATTTTATCCATCCACATAATGTATCACTTCAATTAAAGTTTAAAAATATTTCTGGTTTTCTGTAGGGGCAAAGTTGATTTGATGGCAGAACGTTTAGGTGGTGCCTTGTTTTATTTCCTTGTGAGCAAGTGTATGTGACCACATGTTTAAGAATGTGCACATACAAAACAAGAAAAGACAAGAGAAAGTTTAAATCCCACTCTGTAAATCGCCAGGCCGCTCAAACCCGAAGCCTCCCTCCCTCAACAGTTTCAGCATTCAGGTAGAAAGTACTTCCCCTGGCAGGGGTGGTTTGGCTAGAGGCTGGGTAGGGAAAAGAAAGCAAAAGAAGAACTGAAATGTTCTCAGAGAAGAGACTAAGCGGTTTAATTTGCTTAGTTAGATTTTGAGCTGAGATTTTAAAAATTCTGGCTAAGAATCTTTTTAAATGCCTGCATATTTTTCCATAAGTAATGACCTATTGTCTATGTTAGACCATTTATTCTTTAGCTACTGTATACCAAACAGAGTTCTTCCAGCAAAGAGGAGCTATGATAAAGTAATATTTGTGCTTCCATTTCAGTTCAGATCTATAATTCAGATAATGTGCACACTTACATACTGGCATGTAATATTTCTGTAACATATATTCTATATTATTGATTAGTTATAGCCTGTTTTCTGTAAGTCAGAATTTCAACAATGAGGAAGCTCATTATGGGAATCTAAGTTTATAAAGAAGTTACTACTGAACGATTAACTGAGATATGCAAGAAGTGTAAGATCAGCTCATCCAAAGCTGAAGTAAATAAATTAAACAGCTTCTCTTCTAGTGAAGAGCACACAGTAAATGTACAAAGGCCCTTGCTCCAACTGCATCTCTATCAAAGACGTGACACACTTTGTATGTGTAATATCAATGTCCTGTGCATATAGCGGTGAATGGAAGAGTGGATATTTTTTTTGACTGGAAAATTCTGTTTCTCCTGTCACCAATAGAGGTCTATGCCATCTTCAAACAGCTGGAGAAATGACTAATGAGTACAACAATACTATTCAGAAGGATTTTTCAGAGCAAATTCCTTCAGGAAATAATTGTATTGGAGGCATTAAGGAAGGAGTTCTTCTCACCTAAATTTAGTCATATATATATGTCAAGCTTCCAGTTTAAGATAGTCTTCTAGACTTCTATACAACACGGAGAAAGATGGGCAATTCACCGCCCTTATCTCAGACATCCCCCCTAAGGAGAATGAATTGCTGCTTGCAGGATCTTTTCACAATGAAGGGAGCCCAGTTGACTGTCTTAAATGAGACATCTAATTTTAAGACAACTGCATCTAGATAAAATGTGCTGTCTTGCTGCAGGAGATGGTTTTCAAAGAGCGCTCATGGATTATGTTGTGTTATCAGTTAACAGCAACATCAAAACTGCCTCAAAGATTGAACTGCCCTGCCGGCCATATCACACGCACTGAGGAGCAACCTCTAACAGAAATGCCGAAGCCTCTGTGGCCGTGCTGGCCTCGGGGGCAGGGTGATCGGAGGTGCCTGGAGAGGCGCCCTGGCCCGCGGGGCAGCCGTGCGGAGGGAGGGCTCCCCGGGTATCCAGCTCTAGCTCTGCGCTTGCAGCTGCTCTCTAAATCCTGCTTGCGCTGTGGTGGCAACAGCCACTATCAGCTGACCGCTTAGCGGGAGAGAGGAAAAGCAGGGCTTGTGCATTTTAAGTAGATTGCTTCTAATCCAAGAACAGAGGTGAAATTCTAGGGTCTTGCGTGCTCTGAAAATTTTCCAAAACCAATTTTGGGCTTCTGCTGAGCACTCATAAGAATACAGTAATTTCTGCAGTATCGCATTTAGAGTTCCCACTTGGTATGATTTGAAAGAGAAATACAGTATTTGATATTGCTGCCTCATTATAATAACCTGACTTCAGTGGCCTTCTGTTCAAAGAACTGGAACAGAAAAGGGTGTAAGAAATTACTTAGAACTACATCACTTCGCAATATGCAGAAAATAAATTGAACAGCTCCTCACAGTATGTTCCAGTGTTTAAACAACTTTTAAGATTCCTAAAGGGAAAGACCATTAATGAAAGGAGCTGTTAAGGCACCTGATCACTCATTTCAAAAGGATGTTGGAAAGATGGTTTGGACAGTGAAACAGGGGTTGTCTTTTCACTCATGCATAGTAAACATTGAAGGGTTCATATGTTGCAGTGACATACTTTAAGTCACTGCGAAGGGTTTTTAAAAGCCCAAAGCAAAAGACACCTGCTCTTCTTCTGAGGTTTTGAGCCTCAGATCCATTGCCTCCAAAGAAGCTTATGTACTCAGGATCTTTAATAATCAAGCATAAAAGGATGGGCTGACAACTTAAGGAATGAGTCATAGTGAGGAAGAGGGAAGCCACAAGCTTGGCAAGAGAGAAGAAGAAATAAAAGCCATGACTATGGTTTTTGATCTCCACATGTGTGCCCAACATAGGAGTGCATTCTCTGCATATGAACAGCGTAGTTCTGACTCTCATTATTTCCCAGCTTCTGTCTGAGAACATTTGTTAACCCTTTATGTAAGTAAATAGTAAACTCTCTGGGAAAAGGAGCATCTTTTGATTTTGCTTGTATACTGTGTGGTCCGTGGCTCAGATTCCGGACACTAAATCAATTACAAGAGTAGAACTACATTATGCAGTAACTGACAGTAGAACTACATTGCTGATGCCAGTGGCAATTGAACCATAAGAAAACAAAACAAAACAAAACAAAACAAAAAAACAACCTTTTTTAAGCAAGTATGTTTTGTAAGTTATGAGATTGTAAGCAGTTGTTATCAGTAGAGGAGAAATGTACAAGGTAAAATTCTACCTGTAAATCACTGTTAACATCTGGTTGATATTCGAGTTTTTTTTTACTGCAATCACTGCTTCTCAATCAGTCATTAAAACAGTAGCTGAATCCCTCCAGTACCTGAAACCTTGCAAGTTAGAAGAGCTACTTGAATGAATTTGTCTTTTTGAAAATATTTTCCAATTTTTGTCAGCATATGTGTATCTCTTGGTAGCTAGTGTTGAGGTTTCTCTGGCTTGTCTCTGCTGCTTTCTATGCTCTTGTCACTGTTAAGTGTCTCAGGATATGCAATTTAGGCTCTGTTCTCTACAGCCACTTTCTAGAGAGATTTAGAAATTCTATTAAGAAGCTAAAAGCATTTCATTTTTTTTTGTAGCTTCACTCATGTATAAGGAAATGTCAAGTCCAATGAAAAGATAGGAATGTTATAAAATATTTAGATGCACATTTAAAATGTAGATAGTGCCGAAATGTTTGAACACTCATTGTACAGCTCCCAGTGCTCTTAGGACACTCACAAACCACATGAAGCCACTATAGAAGCTCAGGGGATGTGCAGGGCTTTTAATTCAAGCAGGCTGTTCACAGAGTAGATTCAGCTATAAACCGCAGGCTCTGGTGAAACGGCAACACCACAGAAGTTTGTTTTTCTTCCCCATATTTCATCAGGATCTATAGCCACAAGTGTTACAAGTGCTAACTGTCTGCGGCACATGAGGTAGATGCATTTGTTTCAAGTGTAAAGGTAAAGTGTTGTGAACGATCATCAAGAGTTTTACAAAATCCGCTATGGAATTATTTCTGCCTTTGAAGCTATCAGGCAAAAAGTATGATTTATAGTCGGACTCACCACTGCTTTTGAGCAGCAAAGCTCTTGCAGACCAGTGTTGAAGCTCGCTTGTTACTCTCTAGGGAATTATCTTGGGTTTTAAAGTGTTTATATTACTTTTCTGTGTGTGGATCCACAGCTCTTCCAACTTCTCTCTTTGCTTTCAAGGGCATTTTGTGAAGCTTTTCCCATTGCGTTACTGCCAGTTCCCGGGGCTTACATTTTACCTGGCGATTGCTATAGAGCGCCGTCTGCTGGTGGAAAATTTCTATGACACATTAATTCCCGGTAGAAAATACAGTTATTTCCCCTCAAAAGAAAAATAAAAAAAGAATTCTGAGTTTGGTTCCAATCACACAATACAGAAACATTTCTATTTAGCTAGTAAATTAGTTAGCATTTTAAAAATAATTTGCATATATTCATTTAGATAAATAAAATCTGGAAAAAAAAACAAATTTGTGGAAATGATTTCTTAAAAATTTGCAAGATATGAACTTGCTTATGCAAGGTTCAATCATATAATATAAGTGGACATAATAAAATCTAAAATCTGCAGTTTTTATTTCTTTTATCTGTTTAGATTCATTTAGGATGCTTGTTTCTGACAGGGCTTATTTCTGCATTTCAAAAAATAATTAAGAAAATCAGTTTTAAGCCTCGGGAAGGGCAAAATGTACCATATGATAAAAAGTGGTGTGAATTTTGACCCTGGGGGAACCTTCTACTGAATTACAGACAGCAAAGGTTTCACACAGGGAAGTGAGTGAAATTATTCAAACCTTTTAAAATGGGAAAAAGAGAGGAGGCTTAGGCTTGTCAACATATAAAAGACATTTTGAGACTAACTTTTGTATTCTTATTAGAAATGCCCTAAAAATAGACCTCAAAAAATCTGTGAAGCTACTTCCCTGCACTTGTATCAAAAGGATAACAGGTTCTCAGATTAAGGAAAAAAAAAAAAAAGCAAGCAGAGCTGCCGTTTCGCATTTTTGGTCACTTGATGGCACTAAACTAACACTGTATACATATTAATCACTGACAGTAAAGAATATTTCTGTGTAAATGCATTTTTTTTAAGGCTTGGCCTGATGAAAGAGCTTTGTTTTGCTCAGGGTAGAATTTCAGACATAAAAGAGATTAAAAATAAGCAAACATAAACCAAAGAAACAGTTGTGAAATCTGGCTTGCTGTACTCCTCCCTTGTTAAAGTTCATGGCATACTATAAACACCATGAAGTAATGGAACACATTTCTGAACAGAAAAAATAATCTCTTTTTTTTTTTCAGTGTAAAATATTAAAGAACAAATCAAGCCTTTCAGCATAAAGTGTAGTAGAAATATCCTTGAATTTAGGACAGTGGTATTTCTGCTCAAGATTACAGCCAGCAGATCTTATAGCAGATGTGCTGTAGGGATGCCTTTTACGAAGGGATCACAACCCACAGAGTCTAAAGTAAAGCCACCACTTCGGGTGTTATCTAGGAGAATGTCTGTAGTCTCTTTATTTGTGTTTAGAAATCCAAATGAGAAGTGAGAAATACTCAGTTTAATAGAACCCTTTCCTGGGCTTTCCAGGCTATGATTAGAGTAATAAAGGATTACGTGATTGTCAGGAATTTTGAGATTTCAAAATGTTTTTTCTTCTTGCAAAGGGAGAAAAAATGCAAATTTTCATAGATGAGAAGTCAAAAATTCTTTTGGTTAGGTCAAAGAAAATATTTTTGTTCTGATAATGCTTTTTCATTGCAGAGTTTGACTTCTTCAATGAGGAAGCTGTATAGATTTCAAAATAAAACTATTTGTAACCTCCAAAGGCAACATTTAGGTTGGAAATGTAAAACAGGAGATGTCAGAAAGTTCAAAGTGAGGGGGATATTTTTCTTTTTTCAGGTGGAGATTACATTCAGCCCTTTCCCAT
The DNA here is from genome assembly GCA_034781795.1 of Crypturellus tataupa. Classification (NCBI taxonomy): domain Eukaryota; kingdom Metazoa; phylum Chordata; class Aves; order Tinamiformes; family Tinamidae; genus Crypturellus; species Crypturellus tataupa. The sequence goes on along the minus strand of JAWLRI010000818.1, from coordinate 2,679,152 downwards.
AAATGGGTTTGGTTTTAATGAATCAGTAAACACAGAATGTTGTGAGGCAAAATTCCCAGCCAGCTCTAGAAATGATGCTGCAGATTGCAACTACCCTCCCCTTTCTTAGCGCCGCTCCTAAAACAGCAGTTGTGACAGTGAGGGCAGCATTTGCACAGAGGGGCTTTCACAGAGCTGAGTGTGGGAAATTCCATGATGTCACATGTGTCTGTTCTAGCTTAAGGGGAAGAAAACACTGGCTTGGTATTTAAGGCAATGCTTTTTCTTTTGATAGTCCTTAGAGTCATAGCTAAAGCATTTTTTACTTTCCATTCTTCTTTTATTGCTTATTACATTCTTGTCTGCTTGGTAGGAGATGTAGATGGTCTTTGTCCTGAGATGGGGGAAAACCCTCTGTGAATGTGCTACCATTTTTGGAGCACTGGATCATTTGCCTGCACATTTTTCATGTTACCCTCATCCAACTAGTTCAGACAGAGGGTTTTGATGGGCTTCACTTCTTTGCCACCTCTCTTCACTTTCCTGTTTTCCGCTATCATGAAATATGGGGCTGCTCTGAGTTCTGCACCGTTCACAAGGGCTTCTGTTTGCAATCAGCCAGTCAGTGAGTCCGTTGTCAAAATTTTCATGGGATTTATAATGTCAAGTGCCTTTATCCATATTAAATTGTACTGCTTTCCAGAGTACAGCCAATTTCTGCCCTCACTTATACTCCTGAAAAGTAATGAGTTTACACAGGGGATAAATAAGAATAAATTTGGCTTTCTTGGCTTAAAAACACCTTGGTTTTGTGGCTACCTGATTATGTGCTCACTATATTTAGTCTGACTACAATGAATGGAACCTGTTCATGAAACTAGATAAATGGGACCTAAGCTAATATAAAGCATGTGAGAAATGACATTGTTCTATGCAGTAACAGTCAAACTGTATTTGAAAACATGTAAGGAAATATGAACATTTTTACTTTATACGTAGTAAATAAAAGTATAGGTCACCAAACGTAAATTCAGACTCACAAACCCGCTACCAGACAACCAGAACAGAACAATGAAGAATAGGATGGGAAAGACTCCTTTGATACCACACACTGTCATAAACGTTTTCCATTACTAAATGTCTCAGTCTCTTACACTTCCCCTAAGTGTGCGGGAATCACACAACACAAAAAACATTTTTTTACAGCTTTGGTTAAAATTATCCTTATTTTAATTACTTGTGGAGTTTTGATTACGGTTTTACTAAGAATGAATAGCTTTTCACGGGAGCTCAGGAGCTGCCCTCTCCTTATTTTGCTGCTCTGTGACTGTTTGCTAAATTGTGTTTGGTCATACAGCAAAAATTGAATTATTTCTTCTTTCTTCATTTCAAAATGCAAGAAGTAATTAGTCTATAGTCATTTGAATCAAAGGATAGCATCTCCTGATTATTTTTTTCAGGAGATTTTTAGGAGGATGGATACAGGAAGACCCATCAGGTCTGTCTCATTAAGCAGTGAGTATACTGCCAGGTTGGCATGGGCACTGCTGTCCTTCCTGCTGCTGTATGTCTGCAAGGAACCTTATGCTCCTTCCTGAACGAGATTTGTATTAAATTTCTAACTGAGTAAAATGGAATAAAATACAGAGCTGCCTGGGGCTCAACCAGGAGCATTTCTGAAGACCCTCAGAGAGACCTCTCATGCCCACTCACTCCACTTTAACCATCTCAGTCAGCCCTGTTTTACCACTAACTAACAGGGCAGATCCATAGCTTGCTCTATTCAATTCTACCTTCTCATAATTATGTAAATCTTCAGGTATTCTTAAGGAGTATGCATCTAACATACTTTGGCTAACTAACTGTTAATTGCAAATAATGATAGTTAAAGACCTACGTACTTGGAAGATCTGTGTATTAGAACTTCATGATAAAACTAAAGGTATCGTGTTGGGCTCACTGGAAGGATTCCTGCTGACTCTTGAGGGACACTGCTAGGAAGACTCAATTTTGTGCTTCATCCCACCCGTGAACCTGGCAGCATGGCCTAAGTGACTCCCCTGGAATACAGAGGACCATGCAGGATCCTCAGATCCTTGATGATTAAATAGAAGCACGTGGATGTCAAAAGGAATAAGCAATAAAAACAACTCAGTAGATAGGGAATGGACAGATCTGGGTGTCTAGCTGCTCTTAAAGACGTGGAGACTGAAGGCAAAAATCACATTGTCATCATCTTCTAATTCTGGACAGCCTTGTATCTGAGTGTCAAAGAGAAAAGGAAATCTTTGTATCCTCCTTCCCTTTGCAGAGACTGTAGAGAACCTGTCCATTTGTTTTTGCTCATTTTCACTCAGTCAGCATTTCCACTCTAGTTAGGTAGAGGTCTGAATGGGGAAAGTCCAGCTTATTCCGTTTTATGCCCACAACTTTCCCTGCATAAAACCTGTTCTTTCTCACAAATTCATGAGTTATATATTTACTTGTAATAAATTGGAAAAAAATAGTTACAGGATTTAAACAAATTATTAGTGTATGAGTTGTGAAGGCTGAATTTGATACAAAGAGAAAAAAGTTGTGAAGCCAAATACTAAGTTAATGTAACTTGGCATAGCTCCTTTAACATCAGTGGAGCTCTAATGATTTACCCAAACTGAGAATCTAGACCATTAAAATTTAAAAATAAAACTACCAATACCTGCAAAATTTGACCTCTCTACTTTGAAATATAAGGATCCCATTTTATCCACTGGTCTACACAGTCTTTGGTTAAAGTCCACTGGAATTTAGGCATATTATTTTTGGCCACTGGAAAGTGCTCTTATTGTTCCATGAATGAAACTGAAACATGTTGTGAATTCAAAGGAAAAATTAATAAAAAAGTAAAAAAAGAATTAAAACAGTGGGCTATGGAGTTCATACAAAGGGCATTGCTTCATTACAAATTAACAGCTGTGTATGTGAAGTCAGAAGTGCTGCTCAAGAAGTCAGACTTAATTTAGTTGCCTTGATGTAAAAATTAAAAGTGTAAAGTAAGTCTTTGCAGTAGTAAAGATTTTTTTCCCCTTGCCAACTGTTCTTTTTTTCTGTTAATTTCTTAACTCCAGCCCCAAACAGTGTATGCAGTTTTGGAAAGATTCAGTCTCTGCCAGTGCAGCACAATTACAGTTGCGTCTTGACTACTCAGTGTTCAGTGACGTCCCCCTCGCTCCACAGCGGGGAAGGACGGAGCTGCTCGGCCGTGGATCACAGACCAGGCACTTCTGTGACTCCGCATACACCCGCGCGAATCAGAACTGGGAGGAGATGGTTTCTTAGTTACGTATGACAAACCGGGACCTTGGACTTTCCAATTAGCAGTGGAAATCAGAAGTAATTAAATCAAGTTAGCGGTTTCAGGTAGAAAGGCAGATAGAAGATAATGAATGTAGAGGAACCTGAATTTTGCAGTCTTTAGTTGCTGGAAGCCATGGAGTGTTTAGCACACATCTTCTGTGCTAAGTAACAGGAGACGTGGAAAAAACATGCTCTGATCTTGGCTTCAAGGCCACATAGTGGTCCCTGTACTGCAAAACAGTAATAGTTACACAATCTGTATTTTCAGGACCAAATAATAAACATTAGGGTAACAGAATAAGTAACTTCCAGAAATTGAAATGCCATCTCACACAGCATAGCAGGTACAAGGATAGAAAAGGCCTTTATCCTATACATGCTTTGACAAACACGTTGTAAGGACGTAATTATTGTAAAGTCATAAAATGAAACTAAAATATCCAAATAGAAATCATTTGGTATGTATTTTTCATTACAGTAGTTCTTTGAGGTAATGTCCTTTTCCTAAAGAAAAATCCTCAGTTTTCAGAGAGGTAAAATGCATTGATGTGCTATATTAGATCTAGCAGACTATAGCACAACAATGATAAAGTCTCATTTTTTATTAGACAGAATGCATAATACAACTTTTTGATCGAGGAAACTTTGTCTTTTCCCACCGGGATGAAGTAGACAATGAATAATAGACTAACTGGTAGCTCTAAGAGATCACTGCTCTCTCTTTTGCAGAGGATTAGAGAGAAAACAGAAGCTGAATGAAAGCTAGCTATTTCTGACAATATTACATAAAAGGACATTGAGCCCAGGTAGTCATTACTCAGCTACACTCATTGTAATTTCCAATGTCTTAAATGAGTAATTAGTACTAATCTATGTGTACAACACCTACACATTCGTACACAGTTACTGAGGGTAAATGTCCTTGAGACAAATTGATCCAGACTCACTACAAAAGCCCCACTTCAAGGAGACTTGAACAAACATCAAAAATCTGGGCCAGGAGAAAAACAAACCAACCTACCAGTGAGAAATATATATTCTGAATGGCCTCAACACACAATGCAAGCTTGAAATTAAATTTTATCATGACGGACATGATAATTAAACAGTTAGGGTTTGCTTAGGAATAAAGGAACATCCTGAGACCATGGGATGGTCCAATGATGCAAGTCTGGTAAAATGGCAGAGATTTCTTTGGTCCAGAAAGACAGCCACATTCTGCCAAAGTGGGGACAAACGTGAGGTCTCACTAGCTGTATTAGATGCCTGTTTTGGATAATTGGCAAATTACTGAATGCATATGTGAAAATGCACTTAGAAGTATTAGAAAGCTCTATCCAATGTTATCTGAAAAATCTCCTGCCGTGCTGCAAGAAAACTATTCTTTCCCCTCTTTTTATGTCGGTAAATCAACCAACAGACATCAGGTGTGTATATAGGAAATATATGTGCATAGGAAAAGTTCACTTGATAAAACACTTTCTTATTTTAAGGACAGAGAAATAGGTCAGTGTTTTTGGATATTGTTTTCTAAAGCAGTGCACCTGAGTCCATATTTCAGTACCTTATCTTAGGAATCTTAGTCCTGGTTCTCCCAGTGAATTTGATAAGAGTTAGTGACACTTTATACCCATCTAAAGATTAGATATCTAGTTCTTTATTCATCCAGATTTTAAGAATGCAGACACCATTTTCCCTTGGAAGATAGCTCACTATTTTGCACATTTTCTATTTGTAGCAGATTGCATTTGCCCTTCAGTTATTGATTACGGAAAGCTAAAAGCATATGAGTTTACATATATAGGTTTCAGTAAAGCAACAAAAAAAAAATCCTGATATTGTACAAGGCAGTAAATGTTAACTTAAAAAATTCCATTTGCCATATGGTCTTCAGGTGATTTGATATAATTCAAAACAGTCATTCAGTAGCCTAATAGTTTTACTGTTCCACCAATGTGTGCATTCCCTTGAAATATATATTTTAGTTTGCTACTTGATTCTTCAGCAGGCATTAGAAGCCCAATTACAGAAGCATTACATTTATCAAAACTCTCTCCACTGGAAAAATGTTTGTGTCAGGCTTGAAATACCTTAATCATATTTCTCCATCCACCAACACAGTATATGAGGATATGATGTAGAAAAGCTAGAAACTACTCAGGAAAAGCTCTTCCCTGTGTTGTCCGAGTCATTTCAGAGAACTGTGATTTAAATGAGTCAGAGCTTAGGCTCATGGGTTTGCAGTTTTAACATGATTATGCACATGCATGATTACCACCGATCCTTGAGTGCACATACTGCAGATTTTAATTCAGTTTGTTTTGTTACTGTGTCTGAGGCAACAATGATAGCACTGCAAGGATTTTGAGGGAAAAGGGTTTCCTCTCAGCCTGCTTTGATTTCTTACAATAAGAGAAGCATTAGTGCGAAACCTTTGAACTCAGGTGGGAGAATTTTCAAAGTGAATGACTGCCTGTTTTCATAAACTGGTGGAGTTACATGACAACAAGATGTGTGTGTGATACAGAGGAGCAAGTCCACACCATTCTTCTGGGCCGCTGTCTAGCATTTAAGTCATGATCTTTTCCTCTTCAACCTGCCTCACGTAGCTCAGATGGAGCAAATAGGGGAATTACTTCCCTAGCACAAAGTTCCTTCCTATTCATGGTCAATGTGAGCTAAACTGTAGGTAGCTTATAGATATGAATGTTTTGTTTTATTTTAAGTAAATACATCAAAGTTTAACGTAACAGACATTAGAGCTATCCGTCCCCTAGAGCTATCCCCAAAAGATTAACTTCTTTTGTATCTGCTGCTCAATACTTTTTTCAGCAGTATATACAGTATGCATTTTTGATGGGTTGTATTAAATGATTGGATTTTAAATGGTTTTCAGACAACTGGAATAAAGACAGAGACACTGCATCTTTAAAAGCTTTTTGGTTACCCTTCCTACAGCCCCCCAAAAAACAAAAAAACCCAGAGCCATCATTAGTCGAACCTCACAAATACTGCCAGATCGGAGGCAGCAGTATATAAATAAAAAATGGTTGTTTAATGAGAACTAGATATTGTCCGATGGCTGACCAGACATAGATGTAATTGAATAGCCGCACAGGACATAGCAGCACAAACATGACATGGAGCTATAAGGAAGCAAACCATCCTACCAGAGACTGTATTTACACGACCAGGTGAAGGAGCAGTTTGATTTAGGTGATAACGCTGCGGCAGCGTGGGCGGTAGCAGCGGGGACATGGTGTCTGGAGCAACAACCAGAATATGCAGAGCCCAAGAGCACAGCGGGCAGGCCTGGGAGCCCAGGCTGCACAAGTCCCTGCAAGGCTGGTGCAAAGGGGGAGCAAGGAGCAATCACTGCCAGACCGGCAGTCAGCAGAACGAGGAGGATCATGGTTCATGAGATACGACACCTATACCTGGACCTGGAATGAGGTCTTGCTCCACTGGGTTGATCATGTTGCACACCATGGTAAGGTGTCACTGCTCTTTTCACCCTAGCTTTTATTACATTAAATCTATGTGTAGTCTTTCTATAATCATACTGTCATTTTGCTATGCTGTCATACCCTATTTTAGACATACACAGTGGACACAACAACTTCTCCAAACAGCATTCATTTTCCTGGAGAATTCTGCTCTAGCTCTTTTCACAGGTAAGCAGGTATAACCAGGAGCATCTTAACACAAAGGTGCAAGGTTGGCAGTTATGTCCCCTGTTAAAAACAGAACTCAGGGGGAGAATCCCTTTGCTCTTCCTCACTCCATGCATTTGGGTAGCTGCAAGGCATTTACCGTGGGAGAGGCGTGAATGGTTGCTGTGAATCATCATGAGCACTGCTGCCAGGTATCACATGCTGATATTTCAGCACTAACACAGAGGTACTTACGGGAACTGCAGTGAAACCAAACACTATTTCTAACCTAACCTTTAGTGATGAGATTGCAGTTCCTAGTTTAAAGCAGGTGAAACAATAAATACTTGGTCTACACAGAGAAAGTTAACTGGTATATGGAACTTGTTATTAAATAAAGTAAAAAGTTACAGTGTAGGATCACTGTCTCTTGCCAAGCTCTTGTTGGTGTTCCAAGAAAAATTAATAACTGACCTCCTATAAAACCCTATTCTATTATACTTTCTCGAGGCTTTCATCAAAAATAGATATCTTGAGTGTGTTGGATATTTTTGGCTCGTTTGATGATTTGCTGTAATGTTAATCTCCACAATGCGGTTGTGTTAACACCTTCCTCCTGCTAAACCAAATTTCACCTTCAGACACAGGGGACAGAATTTTTAGACAGGGATAATCCAGGACTCAGCAGTAGTGGATTTTGGAAAAGTGACTGAAATATAACCCAAGCTAGGCTGCTTGGGCTGGCAGGCTGAAGCTGAGACAGCTTAAGAAGAAATGAGTCTTTGAAGATCTGTGTGCTGATACTTCAGTAATATGTTACTTTTTTGAAACTTGCAAGGGAAGTTATGAGGAACAGAAAACCCTATTTCCTGCCTGTAGAATAATAGGATTTTTTCCTTAGGAACAAGAGAAGCCCATCTCAATCAATCTGAACTCATCAACTGCTGTGACAGTGCTCATCATGGAACCTCTTAAAATGGCCGAAGTCTTTTTTTTTTTTTTTCCAAGAATGCCTAGAAATTAGAATCAATTAGAAAAAAATGAATGTTTGCTCAAGTATTACGGAGTTACAGTAGTACAGTGGTGTGCAGCATCTAAAGGTCATAGATGGATAGCAGACAAGCACGAAGATCTAGGAATGTTCTCGGAACCTGAGATCCTAAAAACCGCCATAATCAAAAGAAAAAGCCATCAGTCTGCACATGACAGCAACCTTATGTAGGTGAACCAGTCCTCAGGCTAAAGTCCGGTAAGGGATTACTTGGCTGAGACTCAGCTAATGGAGTTGCAGGATGTGTGCTGGGGAGAGCAGCTCCTGAAGGGCCCCAGGGAGGTGAAATGTGACCCAGGGCTTTCATAGCTGTTGCGAGAAGAACGGGCAATCCGGGTAGTGGTGCCTTAGCTCCAAATAAACTACCATGGTGGTCCGTAGCAGGGGTTTTTGGCAAGGGAAAGCAATTTTTCCTTTCAGTTGTTAGAGCGGTTGGTTATGCCCTTCTTAGCAATGTGTAGCAATGTGCTCTGTGTCAGTCTCTGCTTGAAAAAAAATCTAAGCCGAACCTTCAAAGGGTGAAGGTTATGATGATATGTTTGTTTTATGCACCTTGCTTGTGCAGAGTTCCTTGCTTCTACTTTATTTCTGAAATAGCTTGAATTGTCCCCTGACTTAAAAAGCTCTTGATCTGTGCCTACATTAGAAAGTGGTGCAGAAGAGTAGGAGTGGATCTGCAGAGCAAAATAGTTGATTTTTATGTTGCATGCCTTTTTACTTTGGACCAAATCAATGCTGGTTTTATGTACTGACTGCTCAAGAGTGAGGAGTGTACTTCAGGTGTGCTGTTGCAGCATGGCTTCAGGCTTAGCTTCAGCAAGAAACAACCCTGCAGTACTAGGCTGCATCGCAATGTGAGCCAAAGCACAGGAAGTGGGGGCAGCCACTGCTTAGTCTGATCAGGTACTACCTAAAAAAAAGAAAAAAGTAATATCTCATCCTTGCTCAGTGCCCTGGGTTTGGTTCAAACAAGAAAGAGGCAATAGCTAACAACTGCAATAACCTTTTTGGTTATACTGTTGGCATGTGTCCCAGTATTGCAGACATGATTGTGGCTGTCCTTGCCAGAGTCTGTGTTACTGGACATGCATTGAAGGCTAGGCAAAGAAATGAGCTGAAATGCAACACACTCTGTTGTATTGTATTTATATTTATACAGAAGCCTCAGCAGAGACTGGCCTCCCTTTCCCTGTGATGCATCCTCTACTGCAGCGGTTGGCGATACAGTATTTGGTTGACTGGCAGCAACAGACACCAGAAGGCATGAAAGGCTGGTGGTGACAGGGCATTTTCTGTACAGGTGCTTATTGCCTGGGCACTTCCTTGGTATTCTGGTTCTTGTAGAAATGAGGTCTTTCCCAAAACCTTTCCTGTTAACACAGCTTATGCCATAGTATAAGCTGAATAAGTACGTATAACCACACAACTCTTCTATCTGCGTGCAGATACAGCCAGAGTACAGCCAGGTAATGTTATAGTGAGTAAACAAATAGAACTGCCTAAATTATAGTGCATCTCAGAGCACATTTAGAGAAGGGTTTTATTAACTCTTTAATGATAAATTGTGGGGTTTTTTTCTTCTTTTTCAGGTCCCATCTTGTATCATTCTGACAAAGAATGCTATGGTGCCTCCCATCTTAGCTTCAGATCGGTCCTACACTGATGTCCAAAAAGTCATTGCCATTAAAATTCTCTTTTTTTTCCCTCCTGTTCCTCAGTCTTGCCAATCCCTGTTGCTTGTTTTTAAGAGAAACACTGAAATAGAGTAATAAACACTCCTTCTCCAACCTGCTGTCTCACAACCTTTTTTTTAGAAGTATAAGAAATATTGCAGTGAAGTTTATTTGAATTAGACTGCTAGTCTAATGTGGATTTTGTTTTTCCTCTTGCTGCTGTTTTTGCATTTCCACAAGAGTCAACAGTCCTGACAGTCTAAGCATTATCCTTTAGCATATTATAGCAGGCTCTAAAGGAGACTTCTGAATATTTTCAGTATCAGAGTAGATGAAGTAAATACTACTATCCTCATTTTATAACCAGGGAAGGCAACATACTCAAGTATTACACAACTTGCCAGTAAAAAAAGTCTTTGTTTAAATTACTTCTAATTGTTTTTTAAATTTTTTTCTCCACCAGTTTAATTGACAGTTTTAAAGCCAGACTTTTTTCCAAACAACTGATGGCTGTAGATTTGCACCTCAACCTATGCATAGTGCTATTGCTCATCACCTAGTAGACAAGATGGGTAAGAAATAGCTCGACTACATCTGGTTTGCTCTTTGCAGCCACACAGTGTGAAAGGAGATGCCAAACATAGCCAAAATTGACTGATATTTCAATCAAGCTACATTTGCTTTACAGTGCTGTAAGTATTTATGCAAGATGCAGCTTTATATAAATCAGGCATGTAAAGTATAAGCAAAGATATTATCCCATGGCAAAAGGCTATAATCATCTTATTAGAAAGGAATGAATAAAAAAGAAACAGACTGTGCAATACATTAAGACAGATTTCGAGTTTGATAAACAACAGTGACATATCTCTGAATCACACTTGCTTCTAGAAAAAAAAAACACTTTTAAAATCTTGTCTGGGTTAAAAATATTCATATAGCAACTTCTGTTTTCTGCCAAAAAGTCTGCCCTCTATTAGATCAATGACATTTCCTTTGAAAAACACATTTGGCTTCTGAGACTATAATGTCTATCAATGAAATGCCTGCTTGTGAAGGAGCAACAAGAAGGTGATGGAGCAGATAAGGCTACTGACATATCTCCAAATAGAATTTCCTCTGTGGCAATTTTGAATAGTCGATTTTGAACGCTTATAAAGAGTTTCACAAATAGACAGTGAAACTTTATTATCTCCATCTGGTTAGGAGATAGGATATTCTGGAGTAAAATAGATGGCTACCCCACCCAATCTATCATTCCTCCTACAGATATATTCACTGCCAGACTGGAAGAGTTAAAAAAAGAATCTGCACAACAAAACCAAAATACACCTGCCCAGTTGTGAAATGCAGAATTCCTAAAGCATTTTCTTTCTTGATTCCTGTAAGCAATCAATTTATGTCATGAAACATGAGGTTTCATTATACTTAATTATCTTAGTATAATTACAAATGCTAACGGTCACATAATTATCTAGATCTTTTTAAAATCCAATCACTCAACTCAGTCTTTCACTCAAAAGGTCTCTTGGGGCTGTAAATCTCATATTTTGCATGAAATAATATTTCCTTAAATTTGTTCTTCATTTAACTACCATTAATTACACCATATAACCTCCTCTTATATTTTGGAAAAGAAGAAGACTGGATATGTATCGTAGTTTTATATTAACATCACTACACTTGATGGCTCAGTGTAGCTTTATGATTTAAAAACATAAAAGAATACATAAAAGCCTAATGAATAGATTGATTATAATCATAGAAAATTGCAAGCTTTATAGGCACTATTACTTACTACCTTAAGTTAACATGAATGCAGTCGTATGCAGAAATATGTCAGGTCTGCAATCAACCCAAAGTCAAAGTGTGCAAGTGAATGCTGAAGGGATGAAAACAGTATCAGATCTCTGCATGCTAATCCCCTCCTGCGAAAAGGGCCCTTGTGTCGTTCTGGATGTAGTCCAGTAGTCTGGACCTAGCAAACAGATCTCAGAGATCCCAAGACTCCAAACTAGTTAAAAGATTAAATAATCACAGACAGCAAATTAGCATTTTTACTCATCTCTCCTTTTTAACATTTCTGTTCTCTACCGCCCTCATCTCACACCATTATATCCGTGGGACGTTTTCTTGCTGTTGACTGGTGAGTACTGAACTACAGACAGTTCCTCCCCACAAATCCCCACTTCTGTCACCATTTGAATCTAGTCCTTCTCCACACGTCATTAAAATCATTAGACTTTTCATTTCAGAAATTTGACTCCTGCCATGTGGCCCACTGCAGGATGTCTTTCCTTTAACAAGAACAGGACTAATGAAATCACATCAGACTGAGAGAAGAATATCATTTGCTGTCCTGCGATCTTTGTTTTTCCAGTGTGCAAGTGCGATCGCTGATATATGCTCTTGGTAATTACATTATAGTTTTAATAACTACCTGAGCTGTCATCTCCTCTTTCCCATGTGGATCTGTCTCAGCAGATAGGGTCCTTCTCATTCTTGAACATGCTCTGTTTTAATTTCTTTCACACTATAAACCAAATCTGACTGTTAGTGTATCCTTTGGTGTCTTTTAGGTCGGTGGGTTGTATTTGTATTCCAGCACGAGTTGAGCAGGCTCAGAGGAGCTCACACCTGCCCTGCAAGGCTTTGCTGATCGGGCAGAGGCCCAAGCCTGTATGTGAAGTTTCCCAGTGATTTATGCTCTTCATTTCCCTGTCTCTGTATTGGGATCTAACCCTGTACCACTGCAGTTAATGGCAGCATCCATGAATGCAAATTCAGGCTGTATTTTGATGTACTGATCTTAAATACCAGGAAAAATCAAATGTGATGATTAAGAAATGTATATAGCCAAGAAATGACAATGCTGGCAAATAAAAGTAAATAGCAGTAAAAATCTTACTTGTTGTATTTTTCTTTATGCACTAGTCCCCAGAAATATTTTATGAGCATTTATTTCCTCCCTCAGTGTCTTTCTCTGGTTATCACTACATATAATCTTTGTATAGCACAACAATATTTCGAGCAGTTACCTTAAGGACTAGCTGTTAGTCAGCTCATCTAATCAAATGTGAATTTCAGCTAAACACATAATCGTTGGAATAAAAGAGAACTCTCATAATTTTTGTTCTCAGAATTTAATGCTCATAGACTTTTAAAAGCTCCTGTTCTCCTCAGCTTTTTCTCTGTACTGTTGTAAAGCTCATCTGTTCAAAAGCCAGTTGGACAATAACATAGTCTTGCTTCTCCAAATCACTCAGATACAGACAAAAGGAATGGCAAATACACCATCCTGCTTTAGAAAATGTTCTAATCTCATGAGAAGAATGAGAAAAGATCTCCTTAAAAGCCCTGCTTTTTTGGCCAAGACTGGAAAAAGTCTTCATATTGAAAATTGAAAAGGAAGATCACACTGAGCTCTGCCCAGTTTCAGAAGGGAAGGTTAGATATAGGTAGAAAGTGGGGTTAGATTCCCATTCAATTAATTCAAGTGCATGCTAGTCCCCAAGTTAAACATCTCAGCCAAATGCTGTGATCATGCTGCCTAATCCCTAGGGTCCAGCATGTTTTACAAGAACAGTTCTTTTGTGTTAGAACTTCCATTCGGGGGCATCCTCTTTGTTACTTTTCCTCAGGAGAATCTTTTCACCTTGTGGTTGGGATTACTGTGCCCAGAGAAGGCGCAACAGGCTGGATCCTCTTTGACAAGTGCCACCGGGCAGGAGACAGGCAGAACTCCAGACCTACCCATATCCTCCTCAGCTCTCCCTAGTCACTACCTTAGCTCTCCTGGGCTTCCAGCTGCTGTGAGAGCCATGCTGAGACTCCTGCTGCCCCCGCAGTCACGCTGAGGGCTTCCAGGCCTCCCCCTGCACTCAGACTTTCATCCTGGAGCGCAGGCATAAAGAGCAGCAACCGCTCTGCCGCCCACTAAGGTTCCCTCTACATCTGGTTAAAACCACTGCAGCAGAAATCATGGTTACTTGCTTCCTCACTACTGGTGTGCAATTTTGGTACTTAACAGGTGAAGCAAATAAAACCCTGAACAGTACTTGTCAATATTCTATGAGGGGAGGCCATGGTGGACACGGCCCTCAAGTAAATGGCCATATTGTTTCTTCAAGTATACCACAGGGCTTAAAATGCTTCCCACTATTTGGGAAAGATAATTCATTACATGGAAAAAAAAAAACCCACAGGGCTGTCCTTTGTTGACTGGGCTTTTGTTTCGGTTTGCTCTTTATTCCAGCAGTTTTCAGGGGCTTCCTGCATTCTCCAAACTGCATACAATGGACAAGATAGGGATGTCCATAGGATGTCTCACCCACTAACCATTTCACCATGTTCCTTCCTTCCTGCTTTTCTAAAAATTACCACACTGTAATCAAATCTGTTTTCTCTAACATTTTCTACAGTGTGGGATGCTTGATGTGAGTAATTTGCCTCACCTTACCGCTTCTGAGATATGTAGGTGACCTCAAAGGCCAGGAATTTGAGAAGAGCTGGTTTTGTCAACTCATCCTTTGTAGACTACTGTCAGCATCCTGGGATTAGATTTTTTGTCCTGTGATGACTGACAAGTTTCAGATAGATTAATTTTTACATGAAGCCTTTGCTCTTCCTGCAGCAGTGAACGCATCCCCACCTGCTCTTGGCAGACCCTTGAGCATAGCCATGCTATGGCTCTGCTTCTCAGTAACGATGCCATTTGGGCATGCACTACTCTCCCACTGTACACTCAAGGAGTTAATTTTTCATTGAAAACTACAGATCTCTTTATTTGGATCAGACTTGGATTAATTTGTCAAACCAGACTCGTAGGGCTGCCTGTTATCCTTTCCAGGGGATGGTGATTAGATCTGTACAGAGGTTGGGGGTCTAATCACTGTCTTACACAGTAATAATAAATATTATAACCTCCTTTGCTTTATGTTTTTCTAGCTGTGCAATCTGTCAACCCGTTTATCTTCACTAATTAGGCTGGGGGCTTTGGGGGAATTATTCTGCAACTCCTAAATCTCCTTCCTGATTAGCTCCATGTTTACCTTCATTATTTGATTTGATAGTTTTTATTATTATTTTAATATAGAACAATACAGTTATTTATACCCTTGGTAGGGGCACTGGTACCTTCATTGTATAACCATGGTGTCAACTGCTACCTTCCTGCTGTGCTTACCCAGTACTGAAAGCAGCTTTAAGTGGCAGCAGGATCACTGCTCCTGTGCACTTTTAAGTAGTTGTCAAAAGGGCTGCTTTCTCACTGGCTTTAAATTTTTAAACAATATAAACAAATAGATTTGTGCAGTAGATGTGGGGATTTATGCCCTATTGAAGCATGAGCAATGTGTAGGGAAAGTGGTACCCTTTTAACTATGGGGAATGTATAGAAGAGGGAAGAGAAGTGTGCTCTGGAAAATGACCACTAAAATGTTCCTTAGCACAAGATTTCATGTCCAAAAAATCTACAACTTCCTCTAAGGCTCCAGATATTTTCCTTTTTTTTTTTTTTCTTAAAAATAATCAATCAGGAAATTAAATTCAAACAGTACAAAAATTGCACAGAAAAATAAAAAATTCAAGGGATGCATAAATTAAAATTCCTTCGAAGACAGTGCCTTAGCTGCAGGGAATGTATAAAAACTCTTCTATGTTTTCTTTTCCTGGTTAAGTGGGCAGCTTGATATGCTGTATTATTTTTGTGCAGTTGATAGTTATTAGAAAACATACTTCAAGTATATTGTGGCCAACAAAAAGCTATCATATAAACCCTCATTTTTATATTTCCTGATTTTTTTTCAAAATTTGAAGCACACATAACATAATATTAATACAGCTGTTTGGCTTTAATAAAGGTCTGAAGTGACACAGAATGAAACATGTTCTGACGAAGCCCTAAAAGTGATGCTAGTCTAGTTTACAAAGGAAATGTGAAGAAATAAGAAAGCCTTGGATCATAATTTTTTAGTTTGGGCAGCTCAGTTTAATTCTGAGTTTAAAAGTACCCCTGGAGCCCAGAGCCTATGTGTGGATGGAGGATTTACTTTGCCCTGAATCATCTCAGACACTTCCAGCAGCAAGAGGCCCTGGTTTAGTGAGGAGCAGAGCTGGGAGAAGGGGGAGCAGAGCTGAATCAAGGGAGCTGTGGGTTAGAGCCTGAGTGAGCATGCACAGGACAGAGACTCCTGTTTAACTCAGAAAGCAGGGCAAAAGGAAAACCAGGGTAATATCTCACTCAGTGAGAAGGTGTTGAACATAGTGGATGCTCCAGGAAATTTTCTGGAATTCCTCCCTCAGGTCTGAAATGTAATTGAGTGTGTAATTGAGGTGTCCCTGCTGGAGCAGGGGGGTTGACCTAGATGATCTCTAGAGGTCCCTTCCAACCTCAACCATTCTGTGATGCTGTGGTTCTGTAAAGGAGTGTGGATAAGGCCCACTGAATGTTCAGAGCTACCTCTCCTCTTGCCTTGAGCACAGGTAGGCAAAGCTAGGGGGCTCCAATTAAAATAAATGCGTAAATAAATAAATGCATGAAAATAAGATGAGAGAGAGACTAACTGTCAGGGCCTGTGCTACTGAGGTTTTGGACAAACAGTTTTTGGAACATAAGCCCCTTACACTATTAGGAAGAAGAAAGCCTCATATGTCACTCTAATGTGTCCACTTACTTTTCCTAATGCAGTATGCCACGGAAATGCAGTGGATGGCTACTCTTCACTGCAGCTCAACAGATTACCACACTCAAACAGCCATATGTGGGCAAATAAACATCTTAGTAAACTTGCTGGCATGTGACCAATGCAAATATAAATCTGCAGAATGAGGAAAAGCAGCCCTCTGTGGCACGAGATTATTTTTAACTGGAGCTTTCAAGTAGCTATCAGAGATTACCTCTCATCTTGCACAGCATGAATTTCATGTACATATTGTTAAGAAATACAGAACAATATGGAAAGCATGAAAGAAGAAAAGAAGAATTAAAGTAACTAAATCAGCTGAGTCACGGCTGAAATGCAAAAAGGATTTCTGAAGCACTGAGATTGAAACACTAATGAAAAAAGTCCCTCGTCTATAGCTGTGGGGTTACTTACTACAGTGTTTTTGATGGGAATTATGACGAGGTTCCTGGGGACTCTCTTGCTTCAATTAATTAAACTCACATGAAGAGGACTAGTTCAGCCCTGCAATGATTATTTCTGTCTTTCATTGGAAAGTAGGAAAGTAGGAAAAGTGATTTGAAAAGAATTTGGTGGACCTTTTTCCTTCTCTGATGCTCAAGACTTTGAATGGAAACCAGAGCTGAAACCACAGGCCTGAGCCTGGGAGCAGAGCAGGAGGTGAGAGGTGACAGACACAGAGGTGAGGGCAGCGCTGCAAGAACGGCTTGACAAGATCTCTCAGCTACCATCACCCTGCATATCCATTTGTTCTCCTTTTTCTTTCATTTCTTCTCTTTCTACTGCCTTTTACCTTTTCTCCTGAATTCATTCTCTTGTTTCACAGCTGTAGCATGTTTTTTTCAAGAGAACTAACATTTTATTTTATTTTATTTTATTTTATTTTATTTTATTTTATTTTATTTTATTTTATTTTATTTTAAGTGAGGCTAAGGGGTAAGCTTGAATCAGTAAGTCTTGTGATCACTAGTCCTAACTAACTCGCTGGAGTTGGGTCTTCTTTTAAAATGTTCTGGTGTTTGAAAGGTTTCTGAGCAAAGTTTCGCACTCCTCAGATTTTGCCCCCTTCCCTTTTCTAAGAAAAGAGCCAGGTTATTTGAAAGGCTCTTCCTTTGTGAAACAAGAAGCTCAGCAAGTGCTACAATATTCTTTTCTGCCTTTGTAGTTGGACATACGGTAGTGCATGTGGTAAGTATGAAAACATTGCTGGGTGATAAGAAACATACAATTAAGCCCATGAGTGATAATGAACAGATGCTTCCCTCCCACAAGTGTTTTTTCATATCGAATGAAGTCTGGCTGCAAGATTTTATCAATTCTAGGAGTTTACTGTTTCAACTTTAGAGAAAAATGTGACCTACCTTGATAATATCCCATATGGTTATCTCTTGCCCCAGGGCTTTTACCTTTGAGTCTGTGCTCGTGTTTCTGTTAAACTGATTTTTCCGATCTCGACAAAATTAAAAACAAAAAGTGGCATGTGACTTCTTGTAGGTTTTCAGTAAACAAAGCAAGTGCACACATGCTATCTGATGGTGCATCTCGCGCCTCACTCCCACCAAGTTAACTACCCAGTTATTTTTCCTCTAATGAGAGGAGGTTATCAATAAAGGCATGTGTAATAGTTCAGTAATAAACTGAACTAAACTGTTTGCATTTAAAGGATTATAGCCCCTTCAGAAATAAAACAAGCAGCTTTATATCAGTGACATTACAGATGAGCTACCACCAAGCATGGTTTGCTGCTGTATTTTATCCAGGAGCTGTCTGGACAGGATGATTTCCAGGCAATGCTCTGTCTTTGACACGTTAAAACCTCAGAGACGAGGCCTTTCCTCAAGGAAGGAAGGTGTCTCAGGGGTGCAGGCGGCTGTGAGCCCTCGGAGCTGTGAGGAGCAGTGTGTGTGCTGGGGATGAGGGTGCGAGGCCGGGCCAGGGCAGCACAGGGACCCGGCTCACGTCCAGCTCTGCCCTACAGCTGCTGGTGGATCATTTAGCTTCTCTGTCCGCCTGTTTCTTCTCTTCCCTTTCACCTGTCCTGACATTTTAGACTGGAACCTCTGTAGGGTGAAGGATGTATTTTATCACGTACCTGTCAAGTGCTAATCTTGGCTGGTGAATCTCAGCGGTCCTGCGATAGGAGTAATAATCCTAATACAAAAGGGCAAAGCCATCTGGCTGCTATTACGGTAATGTCCTGCATGGTGACAGTAGGTCACTCTGTGCAGCTGCTTATGTGGCTCACCCTGTATGAGAAAAGACTACCTGGCTTTGGGATGAGTCTCTGTGGCTTAAAGATAGAAAAGTCCTGCAATAGGGCCACCTGCCCCAGGTATGGAGGCTGGAAAGAAACCTGTGATCAAGGTGGCATCATACAGGGCTGTGTGCTCTGGTACCCAGATGGGAACAACAACCAAACCACAGATTCACTCACTAAATCTTTCTTCTTCCAGGTGATATTCTCAGATCACTCTGTCTTTGCCAGCCTGGTTTCAGGATGTCACGCTCTGTTTGCAAAGAGTACAAACTCACCTGCCTCATTCAAACGTCCACAGGTGATGACAGGAGTGTGACTGAGCAGCAAACTTCTTCATCCTCCCGTCAGCACCAGCTCTGGCTCCCGCGAGGGGAGGCAGGAGCAGCGCGCGGGGGTCCCCGTCCTGCCTGTCTCGCTCAATTTGCTGTGCACAGACCTGCTGCATTCCAGTCTTGTATTTCCACTCCATAACAGACTCTTCAGTGCATTGGGATCAAGATATCACTGAAATGGAAAGTCACATGGAGAATGAAAGAAAACATGAATTAGAAATTATTTATGAGCTGCATAATTTATGTTGATTGGGGTTTTCAAACACAGCCTTTTTCATATTATAAAATGAAGCATAGCTTATGTGAAGATAATTCACATGGCTGAATATAGTGATACAGATAATAACACTCAGCAGCATGAAACTGTCAGCTATGTAGCCCTTGCTGTGTATCTATTATATTATCCCATTAGCTGATTTATTTTATTTTATTCCATCTAGGGTTTGCTTAACTTGTACAGTATGTTTGGCACGAGCTGCATTTAAAAAGCTTTTTTTCGTCCTTGCAAAATGTTTCTGTCTCAGAAAGATAACTTGCATAATCTAAATGGAAACTAAAATTCCTTTTTTCCTCCCGTATACATGTAGCCCCGAATAGGCGGGGACACGAGCACAGCTGGACAAGCAGGATTACCTTCCGCAGCGCTTGCTGTGCGGCGTGTAACGAACAGGCTCGCTGTTCGGCTGCTGCCTGCCTACCCGTGCTGGCCTGGGTGGCCGCAGGGCCGTCTGTGCCAGGCGTTCCCCGCGGGAGGCACAGAGAAGGCGCCGGAGCTGTGGAGCCCGATAGCTGCCCCGCTGCTGAAGGTGCGTGTATGTGCCCAGGAGGGATGCGGGGCGCCCCGGCCAGGCCCTCTGGGCTGGTCCAGTGCAGCCAGGCCGGGGCCAGCCAGGCCTGGGAGCCCGCGGATGCATCCGCACCGCACAGCGCCTGGCCCGAGCTCCCCGGGCATCTCACGGGGCACCCTGGGGCTGCAGCACATATTCTGGATGAGGATTTTCTTTGCCGCAGTAAATGATGGCTAAGCTGCAGCTCACCGAGGGGTTTGGCAGGTGTTTGGATGGCAGTGGGGCTCCTTGGGAGGTTGGTGGCAGAGATGATGTCGGAGGGCTGTGGGGACTGCTGCTGTCTTGTCCATGCTGAAGAATGAAACCAAGGGCCTCTGCAAGGCCATATGCTCAAAACTGCACACAGGTTTTATTTCTGAGGGACTTTGCTCCAAGAGAGAGCCCAGGAGCGAACTAACGCTTGTGCGGTGTAGAAGATCAGGGCCCAAGACTGAAATGGTGAACCAAGTTATTTGCCAGTTCTGCTGTACCCTTTAAATCCTGAAGATGTGCGCAGAGGGAACATGTTCTTTTTTTTTTTTTTTCCTTTCTTTTTTAACCACCGAGCAGGCCAAACTTCTTCATACCCAGCAGTCATCTCCGGCTGTAATTTTTAAAATCCCCGTGGAGCTACTGCTATAGCAATGTCCTCAGGAGAGAAGCTGGTTCTCTGCTTGGCCCAAAGCAGGTGGAACATTCACATGTCACATTGCAAATTGGATGCTTATACCTTTGGGAGCACTTTCTTTGTGCAAGGCAAATTAAATCTCTGGCTTGTCTAAGGGCAAGGAAAGAAGAATCTGTTTTGAGGACAAAGGGGAATTTCTACCCTCTCTTGAAACAAACCTTAAATCATTTTAAGTGTTTGCTTATGTGCTTTTACCTGTTTTATCTATATTCTTTTTTCAAGAAAATCATAATATGGCATTAAGGAATTCTTTCAACATATTTAATCTATTTTCAGCTTGATACTTCATCTAAACCAAAATATTTCTACAGTTTGAATTTTCTCTCTCTCTTTCTTTCTTTCTTTCTTTCTTTCTTTCTTTCTCTCTTTCTCTCTTTCTCTCTTTCTCTCTTTCTCTCTTTCTCT
>JAWLRI010000818.1:2606886-2658168 GCA_034781795.1 Crypturellus tataupa | reverse complement strand
CCGTCCGTCCTTCCTTCCTTCCTTCCTTCCTTCCTTCCTTCCGTCCTTCCTTCCTCCCTCCCTCCCTCCCTCCCTCCCTCCCTTCCTCTCTCTCTCTCTCTTTCTCCCTCTTTCTTTCATGCATTTAGGTACGTTCAAATCAATGGAAAAGTATAGTGGAGGACGAAGTGTCACTGGCGAAGCGCCTTCTACTGAGGTTTCTTCACTTGGATGTATCTCTCAACAGAATATTTTCTTACCCATTTTGGCAAAATCATTACAATATTGAGAAAAAAATCCTATCCCAAAGAAGATAAAAGCAAGAGTTTGGCAATATATTAGGAACTAGCATGGGCAAGTATTTTACAAAAAGAAATCCATATAATGATTTTTTTTTACCATTTGCAAATATGTACCATAAGGATGATGTTTAGAAAGATGAACTAGCTGTTTCTTGATATGTGGTTTATTCATGAATGGTTCATTGTAATTCAAGTTATAGCTCTTTTGAGGACACAAGGGTCATGCTTTGGGTCCGTTTTCCCTGACTGGATGCACATTATTCTTTTAGAATCTGTTTCCCTGGTACAAATGTTCATTATGACAAAATCACAATCATACATATTTGCTATTATGATAAGAGTATCTCGGGAGAATGGGCATAAGGGAAAGGGAATGTTACCTCACCCAAAGGAATATGCTGAAAAATATCCATACAACTGCTCTGCTTCTCTGTTATTACCCAATCATGGAGATGGATCTACTCCCTCTCAAATATTTCCCATATCACACACTGGGCAGTATTTTAGGAGTGCAGAAATAGTTGGCAGTGGCCGAAGACCAAGCTGTGATGTGCATCAACACATGGAGAGGACAGTGGACATAGGAGTAGAAAAGTGCTTGGAGAGCTGGATAAACGAACTTCAGTGCTTTTCCCTATCGGTCTTGCACAGATGTGCTGACACTGTCCTGCTGATTCTGCTCAGTCCTAGTACAGCCAGCAGGACGGTGCTGAGTACTGAACAACCCTGAATGTCAGAGACAATCAGCCAGCATTTGGAACAACTTTCCAAAAGCCAATTATTAGACATCTTATCAGCCTGTGAGAAACACTTCCCATTACCCCCAGGTCAGACCTCTCCTGTGCCCCCAGTCCCTTGCAGGGCAGGCAGTGGGGCTGAGGTGTTGTGGTGGAGCAGGGACACTGATGGGGAGACAGCTCTGACTTCAAGGAAAGTAAAGGGCAACCTTTAGCTGCTGTCAAATAGAAAGCCAAGAGTATCATCAAGGTCGAAAGGGGGTCGCAGACTTCTGCTCTTGGCAAACAGATCCACACCTCACATCCCGGTGTGGAGCACGGGATAGGAGCGCTTGCCCCCTTTCTGTGCGTTACCACAGTGCTGTGGAGGGGGTCTCACCCGGTGGTGAACGGCTGTGCCCAGCTACTGCCCCTCGCTGCAAGGGAGGGGCTGGTACCTCTTTGGTTTATTTTGGAAGGAAAAAAAAAATTTTGTCATTTTAATATGCAATTTTTTCTCTTGATGCAGGAGGTACACCACAAAAATAATCTCTGGCTCAGCAGTTATTTCTGACCCATGGATTGTATTGGCTTTTGTTTCGTTTTGCAGGGCCTTGTGGCTGTCTTGGTCTGCCTTAGATTTTCCTGTTGCTGTTCACTGAAATGTTTTATTTTCCACCACTGCCTGTAGGCACTGACATGGATTAGCCTTGGCAGCACCATGCAGGGGGCTTACACACCCTGATGCTCACTAATTACAACCTCCTGAACATCCTAACAGCTATAATAATACAGTGATGTATATATGAAATCACGGTCTGTCGATGTATTGCCCCTGTGGTGTAAATCCTGCAACCAATATACTCATGACTGGAAATCCCATTACTGCATGGAGAATTTGATCTTTGGAGTGGTTTCTATTTACATATGCTCAGGTTCTCTGAATGTCCAACAGAGAAGGATACGGCACAAACCAGCATCTTGGAGACACGTAGGGATGTTATTTTCTTGCTTTTCTCTTTTTGTTTTTGACTCCCTTGCCTTTTTCCTTCCCCAAGCCTACTTGCAAACAATTTGTCACAAAAGTAGCTCAAACACTCAGTACAGCCCAAATACTGCCAAAGCAAAAAAGGTTTATCTGCTTGTTTTTAAATCTCTCTGTTAACTGCTTTGACATTTAACTTACTGACTACCTATGAAGACCAAAATCTGAATTCAGCCTCCTAACTTTGCATGTGAAAATTGATGATCAGTGATGATCACCATCAGTGATTCCTAAATGACAGAAAATGGCCAATATTGTCCGGATCAGACAGGATGACCAGATAAATGAAATAGTAGCTATTTGGACATTACCCATGTCTTGTACTGCTTGGTTCCAAAGTAGCTCGCCACAAAATACAACACGATTCTCCAAAACTGAAATAACTCCTATATGCCATCTTCCCCTCCTTTCAGCACATGCTGTGAGCTGCATCGGTCTCATCGCTGCGGGGAATTCCCTACCTGTAGAATGGGAGAAGATTTGCACATAGGAGTAAGGAGGGTTTCCAGTAGATAACCAATTCTGACACACTGAACAGATTCTCTGAAGTACTGACATTAAGACAAAAAAAGTAGATGAAGGTTTTGCATTATTATGTTTGACAGAGCATATACACTGCTTATGCAGGGATTGAAATGATCGCAACTAACCTTATGGAAAACTGACAGACACACAAAAGTTGCATGAAAAGATGTATAAATCAAATTTACAGAGTAATTTTAATGCATTTTTTTGACTCTAAAATTCTCTAAAATACTCTAAAATTCTTTTAGAGTATTCATCAACCACATTCTGATATGAATCTTATTTGATGGTAAGAATGATGGCAATTAAAGTATTAGACTCTTGTAAAACTTCTCCACTTCTGCAAAAAAAAATTTCAAATCCAAGGCTCGAGGCAAAAATGTTAAAAATAGACATTTTTGTATGAAATCATTTGCACAAATGAAACTAATAGATTTTATCTAAACCATCTGGTAGTGGAAAAGCATTAAAGTCATGTATTGAAGTCCACAGAGACTTCTTTTGAAAGCTATGCACTAAAAAATACAAAAAGGAAAAATGTATCTTTTCCTTCATTTATCTGAGTTCTTGTTCCCCAGAGTCCAAGCTTTGACCAATTGACTTTGCTCTGGCAACCAATACACTTCCAGCTTGTGCTTGCATGAAAGTTGCAGTCCCAAAAATGCAAACTAAATTAATTTCAAGAAAATGATCAGTGGGTTGGGGTTTACGGTTTGCTTGGGAGTTTTTTTTTTTTTCTTTAAATAAACCTCTACAGGAAACTCAGACACAAAGTGACATTCACTTTTGCTTTTTATGTACATGAAAAAACAGAGTGAAACTTAATTTAAAATAGTACAATTTACTGTTTGCATGAGGTGATTTTTCACTTGTGTATAACAGTTATTGACCTACAAATACTTTCCCACTCCCTTTCCTAATCTGGGGCCAAATAACATGATATTCTTGGCTTGCTTTCTTTCTGTTCCGACTACCAGGGACATTGCGTGAAACAGTCTGAGAATAGTGCAGATTGTAAGGGACCTCTGGAAATTATCTGGCCCAACCCTCTCTATCCCTACACCCAAAACAGTCTGAAAATGTAGACTAGGTTACTCAAGGCTGTGAACAGTCAATCCTTAATGGATGGATATCCTACAGACTTTCTGGGAACTTGTGTCAGTGTTCAACATCCCTCATAGTGATTTTTTTTTTCCCCTAAAATGTGGTCAGAATTTCCCTTGTTACAAATTTATCTGTTGTGTTTTTTCTTTTCACTGTGTGAAGGATTTGGAGTCTGTCCTCTCTAAATACCCATTTGGCATTTGCAGGCAGCAGCGGGATCTCCCCTTCACTTCCTCTCTTTGCTGCCCGAGCGTCTTCTCCTACTCCAGGGGCTTCATCTTGCTTACAGTCTTCAGGACCTCCAGGAGATCCTTACAGTTTGTCAATGTTTTTTTTCTCCTGGGATCGCCAGGACACACATCTCGCCTCAGGTTCGTTCCCTGTGTCCAGCCTATTTGCTGTGGGCAGCTTTTGTCAGGAACAGAGTGTCAGGACGGTCCCAGGACGATGCCCCTTGGCATCACTCTGTCCTTGCCAAGGCTGAGCCTCCCGGGAGCATGGATGCATCCAGTGCTTCGTTTCATCCGACACACAGGGTCAGGCAGAAGGAAGGCCCAGTCATCTTTTTGGATGAAATTCTACAGAAAGAGAAAGCGAAAGAGCACGAAATAAAGATGTTTCTGGGGTAAGAAGAGTAGAGTCAAGATACTGGTCTCAGGGGATTTGCAGTTTTAATCTCAAATTCCATCTACTTAAAACCAGTGATTACTGGAACATCCTTGGTTTATTAGTTTAATGTTTTAAAGTTTGTTTACATAGAAGCTTGAAAATATCACTCAGTTGTGTGCTAAAGACCTAAAAAAGACTAAAAATAATTGTAAAAATTAGTCGAATTAAAGGTGTCTTTATGAGTCAAAGCAATGGCTCCCTGTGTGTGTGTGTGGCTGAACTTTAGCTAAGGTAGAAGACTGCTCTGACTCTTGGGTACACAACTCTTGGGTCTCAGGTACCCTTTCTCCAGATTACTTTGTCCCTAGACACATTATTACCCTCTTGCTTATTCATCTCTCTAACATGAGAAATAACATATGGCAGAGGAGTGGAGAGGCTCAGATCGCTATTTCAGAACTGTGAGAAAAAGTAGATGGCAAAATATGAATTATTACTATAATAATTTTGGCATCAGATGGTCTTATTTATTAAAGTGAGAAAATGCTTTTGCATGAACTTTGGATCTTAATGTTTCCATTTAAACAGCACTTCAGTATGAAGTAGAGAAAATACCTCTTGCATCTTCAGTATTTAAGAGCACTACTACATCAGGTAGCAAAAACAGAGCCCCAAGTGTTTCAGTGTAAAGAAAAGCAGTAACACAACAGCAACCTGCAGGCTCTGGCTGCTGAGGGCTGATATTGGCCCTGTGAGCATGTTTAACTGGATTGCGTTCCTCCTTCCCCACAGATTTTTACCCCATATACACACTGTAAAGGCCCTGGGTTTTTATAGATCCACTGAAAACCAACACCCAGCATCAAGGTCAGCATACATATTGTGCACGTCACTTGGATGTTTTTACCTCTACATACCAAAGATGTGAGATGCCTGAATATTCGCTAGAGGTTTTCCCCTCCCTCCCTCCATTCCTTCCTTTTTCTCCCTCCATTCCTTCCTTTTCCTTCCTTCCTTCCTTCCTTCCTTCCGTCCTTCCTTCCTTCCTTCCTTCCTTTTCCTTCCTTCCTTCCTTCTTCCCTAGATACATGATTCTGGGAGCCTTTAGAGACTTCTGGATTATAAAATATGTGCTAAGCCTTCTGTGAAACAGTGGCACATGGAGTCACCCAGGCTTGCATTTGATTTAGCTAAAAAGCCTATTTTTTACAAAGGCATCCATCCTTGATCTGAAGTCTTTATTTCAAGGCAGTTGTGTACCCACCATGCTGCTTGGTAAATTCAGAGTTAAGAACTGTATTTTATTTACAGTTGGAAATTTTATGAGTTAAACTTCCAGCCTCTAGACATTTTTATGAATCCTCTGGTTGTGCCTGCTGTGGGCATTTAGTATCTCCCATCCACATACTATTCAGCTGGCTGGCAGTCTGGAAAATGCTGATGTTCTGAGAGTTACTGGATTACAGTTGTTCTTTGCAAACAAAATTCACATCTGTTCTGACAACTTATTTCAGTCTGATGCAACTTGAAAAGGTCGAGATTAATCCCAGAAAAATCAGACTTCTATTGGAAAGGCCAAATCAACTTTAATTGTAACACATGGCTATTTGTATTGGCGTTTAGCTGCAGCAGTTTATCCTCCTTTCCACTGGCATTATTTGTTTCTGAACCAGCTACTGAAGCCTATAATGAAAGCCAAACTTTTAAAAGTAACATTAAAAAAAAGAAAAAAGCAGACAATATCTTTCATTTTACAGGTTTCCACTGAACCAGGATTTTTAGTCTGTATGCTTAAATGTTTATCTGCAGTCCAGAGTTAAAAAAGAAAATCACGGAAGAAAATGTTGGTTCATTTTATGAAGATTAATGGTGCCAACTGCACTTTCACACCTCACTCTGCTGTGTTGGCTTCACCCGTTGCAGCACCCGAGGTGATGCGCTCTGCTCTGCTCGCCGTAGGAAGAGTTCTGCAAACCCTTTGCATTGCAGCAGTTGCAAGCCGCAGTTTTCTGCTTGTGGGGTGGGACAGGCTCGTGCGGCCCCTCTAACCCACCGTGTGGCTTCTAGGAGCTGCTCTCAGCTCAGCCATGGAGGCACAAGGTGACACCACCGCTTTCCGAGCCCCGAGAAGATGCAGGACAGGGGAGGCGCATTTGGCAGTGCTTTGCTTCTGCTGTTTGGCCTGGAGATAGATGCTCTGAGTGGTAAGGTGGTGCGGGAACAGCTGGCAAGCACCCGGGTGCGAGCCTGATTTTCAGACATGACAGGCACTTGCAGGAATGTTGCCAGATACAACTGTTTAAAAGCCTTAATAAACAGTGAGTCAATACTAATCTTTGCCAAATTAATCTTTCCCTTGACAGCCCATCAGAGCAATTACGTTCAGACTCGTTGCGAACACGCAGTTGTCAGAGGGTGAGGATCTTATCTGTTCTCAGCTGCAGATTTCTGCACGTGCCTCTTTGCAAAATAGGATGGGCTCCTTTTCTGTCCCCCCTTACCGTCCTTTCCTTCTTCTCCCCTATTTTCTTTTGGAGACACTTACATGTTTGCCAGGTTGGTGTTAGCCTGAATGAAATTTCTTTACAAAGTGTATTTCGCAGTGAGCCCTTAGGCGCACGTGAAACGATGGCAGTGGCGGGAGCCATGCAGGTGTGCTGGTAGATCCCTCCCACTAGGTAGTGACTACGTCAGTCTTGGAGATGCTGCAAGTCACTGTTCTTGCTTGTCCTCTAGCCGTCGGAAGGCTGCAATTTAACCTGCTTCTGGTACTGGTAAAATACACGGCTCTGCGAGGGGGAGCCAAGGCTGCAGCTGAGGCCTGACGCAAGGTAGGACCTCATGTTCTCCAAGACGCTGAGCACCTCCTGCAGCACTGCCAGCACCGTCAGCTTGCACGTTACTACACGCCAGATAATGCTTCATTTAAATGCAAAAAGAAAAAAAAAAAAAAAAACAAAAAAAGACCTGAAGACACCAAATAAACAACTAAGGAGATAACAGTTCCATCTCTGTCTGTATCTATCCCTATATATCAGTGGGAGTTCCGGATTGTAACTCATGTATGGGTTACATACAACTCCTTATTTCTCACATAATAAGGAATAAAAATGTTAGCTGCTCCCTTTCCCCAGAGCGCCCAGAAACATCTCTGCAGGTTTGCCGTGTTTACAGGATGGGTGAGAACAGGCATCTCCATCAGATAGCTAGGCCTGGGAGTTGGGAGCTGGGTTTGAGAGACAGCATCTCAGAAGGCTGAGGAAGGTGAGAAGCCTCCATCTTATATTTCAGCAACGAGTTCTTTTATGGCAGGGCTTCCTGTTTACAGATGGGCCTCCCTGGGAGTACGTGCAGAGTATGCCCCAGGAATCAAGAAAGAGCACTCGGTGAGAGAGGGAGTAGTGGGCACGAATACCTTGTGTTTCACTGAGCATGGTGGAGGCCCTCCTTGAGCACATTCATTACGTCCTGGTTGTGCGAGAACGCAGGAGAAAAAATGTCAAAATAAGAAGTCTCTAGCAGGTCCCCTTCGAGGTGCCTGGGTAGGAAGCACAGTGGGACCCGATGTCTGTTTGAACTGCTCTGCGTAGGGTAAGAGGGACTGGGGCCACAAGCCACTCGAACGGGGTGCTCTGATCTTGAGAGAGATCCTGCCAGGCTTTCCTCTCCAAAACCTCTGCTCACCGGGGTTTGCAGGCACACAGCATTTAAATCTGCTGGGTGCCCGTGCTGCTACCACATACCACGTTTTAGTCAAAAACGATCAGAGCAGATAAATTAACTTCCTACAGTGGAAGGCTATTATTTCCTTTTTTTTTTTTTTTTTTTTTCACTTTGACAGATGTCTTCAGTGTGTTTATTTACTACACGTGTAGGTTGCTCTGTTCCCGTGTGCTCTCATTACCATCCTCATGACAGATGGTGCAACGGGTAGGTTGGGTCTACGTGTGGCTGCAGTGCCTAAGCCCCAGTGCTTTGGAACAAGGATCCCCACCTCCTGGGCTCTGGTTATGGACTCCTGTGCCCATCAAGAGGTAGACGAAGAGGCGCAGCAGACTGCCCTGGGCAGGCAACTACTGCTTTCTCCCGAGGTCAGGCAGGACAAGCTGACACTTCTGTACCAAACTTGAACCTTTCCTCCAGAATTAGGTGGCTTAGCTTGGCCAAACCAAGGCCAGTTTGGCTGTTCTTCCAAAAGCAGAGCCCAGGCACAGAGCCCCACCAAAACCACAGGGGTTGGTAAGGTGCTTGGTGCTAAACACATCAAAGCCTTCAGTTCTTAGAGACTAACAGACACCAAATAGCAAGAGATTCATACAGAATAAGTATTTTATTCATGATGTATTGTTTTTTATTTATTTACATTAAAGTTTTCTTGTATTTTGAACTCTGCTTGGATACCGAAATTAACAACTTTATGTGACTGCACACCTGCTCTAAAAGAAATGGAGATAACACAGTCCTTCTCCAGAAAAGAAAAAAGAAACCTGCCTGTCAAAATCAAAGCTGATTTTACTCATCCTCAGTAATTATCTTCTCATTTTGAATTAATATGAGTGGAAAATGTAGTTTACTATAATATAATAAATAGAAGACATTGGGTAATTAGTAGTGCTGGTATATTTCTAAAGTACTAAACAGACAAACAATAAACTGTGAATTTAATCACGAGTTTCTCATACAGTTTCAAGACAGGAAAATTAGAGCTCTCAGCTACAGTCATTTGAGTAATCACATCTGATCTGCATTATTTATTTGTTATTACATGCCAAGTGATTCTGATTGTACATTGCCTAAAATCATTCCAAAGCAAGCATACCTTTGTTTTTGTTTTGTTTTTCTCCTTAAAAGAAAAAGATGGCGTTGCATAATGTGCATTTAATCAGAGTTGCTTTCTTAATTTCACACAGAAAATACAAATCAGTGGTACTCTTTATTAATTGGACAGGCATCCATAAACGAAATTCTCCAGCAAACTACTTTCAGAGCTATCCCTGATCCAAAATATTGATATTTCGAGGGAGTGGGGCAGGGGTGGGGCCGTGGGATATCTTCTCCCTTTGCCTGGAGCTGTTTTACTTACCTTTCACTTTAGGAGGTATTTGTGACACACTCCCTAAATCGCTACATGCCCTTTTGTACATATAATAAAAAGGCCGAAGCATATTTGGTGATGTTTCTGTTGGTAACACTCTTATTCCACTTGACTAACAAACCAAAACTGATAAATTTGCAAAAAAACAGCAGTATGTCATTTTCTTTAGTTAGTTTTGGTCATTCGAGTCTTAATTAGGGGCATTTTTTTGCTATAATGTCTTAAAAAGGGAACTACTTAAAATACTTTTTCTTTCTTAATAACCAAAGAAATATAGAAATAAGTATCGGTTACCTTCATTTCCTGCTAAAAAAAAGCAGGTTTGGTGTTATATATGTCACTGTAAAAACTAAATAAAGTATTCACATCAGTTGTGAACAATTTGTGCCAGCAAAAGTTAAAGCATCAAAGAAACCTCTTTAAAATGCTAACAAATTTACTTACAAACACCTATATTTATTATTTCATAAATAGGCGCAACAGGTTCCATAAAAAAAGATTAAATACAGACACAGTATGAAGAAACAATAATACATAGCCATATGTAAAGGTTATAATTTAGCCATCTCCAATCTGTTTCTGCATCTAATAAAATATCAGGTAAGCATTTGGCAGTTTTATACATAAAAGGACTTAAATGACATTTACTAACCATTACACATAAAGTGATTTCTTTTAAAAAAGAAGCATTTTTAGGCAGTACAAAATAAATGTGTTTGCTCTTTATCAATGCTAGCTTTTTCCTATTTTTTCTCTTTATTTAATGAGACAAAGCCAATATTTTTAATTAATATCATTTGGGAATATTTTTCTTTTTTTCTCCAAATACCTTGAAAATATAGAACTATTAGTCAGCTGTTTAAAAATGAAGTAAAAATATGAATGTTTGCCAATTTAACCCTTATTGTGAAATCAATAAACTGGAATGAGCCAGTTTCAATTACAATTAGCTACAAAAACATTCACATTTTATACTCTAGGAGAGTGTAACATAGATGCTATTTACAAACTTGCTATGACTGCTACATCAAGCCATTTAAAAAGTCTTTAGTAGTTTCATATAAACACCCATTATGAAAAAACAATGGAAAATCCAGGACTTTTCTCCGAGACATCTACAGTTGCTAAGGCAGTTACTATCGCAGCACTTCACAGCAAAAACCAACATAAAATCTGAATGGTCCAAGCTTCCTCCAGGAAAGAAGAAAAGCAATGTCCGTTAAAGGGTCTCAGGGAGGGGGCAGAAAGGAGAAAGAAAGAGAAAAAAAATGGGGGAAAAAAAAAGAAAAAGATAGAAGCAAGACTATTTTTTTTTCCAGAGTGGGTGACCCACAAGCTCAAATAGTCCTAAGTGCTTAGCAACTTGTATTTCCTAATAAAATGCAGAACTGCCTTGACTGCATAAAGCAATCCATGATGAAAAGACTTCCCTGCATTCCTCAGTGGAAAGGAGAGGTGTTTCAGATTCTCAGGTAAGGTAGAGTGCTTTGTCCCTCTGCATGCCCCTATTCAAAGAGAAGAGAACAAACGTTATTTCTAAATTTGTCGTTTTTTTAGTCCTATTCTTCCCAAAATCCCCATGACCCTTCCTTGTGTCGCTGATGCTAGGTGTATCACTGAAGTACAGCTGAATTACCACGGCAATAATAAGAAAAATAATAAGAAACCCCCTACCTCCATGGTGGCATGTAGAGGCCAAATCTGTCCCTGTGCTAAAGAGCACAAGGACAGAGGTTTAAGCACTGGTTCAGAACCATGTGTGCTAGCCTAGGTCCCTGGCATCTTTTATTTACTAGTACAGACATAGCCAAACTATGCTGCATCAGCAGGGTTAGGCAAGCTCACACAAGGGGCACAGGACACTTCTGGCAGATCCCTGAGGAGAGCCAATGCTTCCTGCCCTTCATCCACACACTGGGTCCAGGGCAGATCTTGCTTGGGTTCATCTTCTACTGATAGCTGCCATTTTAGTTCAGAGCAAGAAAGAATCATTCATCAGTTTGTAACACCAAACAGCCTGTGCAAGTCAGAAAACAAAACAAAAAAAACCCCTACAGCCTAAAGCAGGACACGCATTGTTGATGAGGCTTGATTCACAGTGAAGAGCTTTTCTCAGGGAGAAGCTTTGCTCTTCATCTCCTGCCTTGCTGCAGCCCAGGCACCACTTCTCTTCTTTCACGGCTTTATAGCTTGTATGGTTTGGAGGCAGGGAGTAGCACAGAGCAAGCTACATTGTACTGGCAACTCATGCCAATGCTCTAGCAAAGACGGCCTAAACCCATGGAGGGGCATAAAGAGTCTACTATGAGAAACCTTACACTGATGGAAAGTTATGCTCAGCAGGCACGCAGAAGGTGTTGCTGGCATCGACCATACACTGTTTTCACTAGAAGAGACTGGAAAGCTGAGCTGTAACTGACTCGAGCCCTTTTGGCAGAGGACAGTCTAGAAAGAGCTCGACTCAAAGCACTGGGGGTGCAAAGGCTCCTGCATGGGACAGCAGCCCAAATCAACATTTTATGGTGACCCAGTGGAGAAGCAAGAACTTGGTGCTGAATGCAGGGGCAAGTCACAGGGCAACAGGGACAGGCACGGGGGAAAGGGCCGCTGCTGTGCAGACGAGCTGAGGTCTGCCTCGGGGTCAGCAGGTTTTAGTGAAGATGTTATTCTGAACTGGTAATCAGAAAAAAGATTTTTGTTCTGTTCTAGTTTGAGTTCAACACAGACTTTAAAATAATAACGCAAGTGAAATTCTGAGTTTGAGTAAATCTGTTGGGAGAAACCATTCTCCAGACTCTGGGTTTTGTTGTCTGGGTTGGATGTGACTCCTTGGTTATTAGGAGAGGGTTTTTTTATTTGCCTTTGCCTTGGGGATTCTTGTCAAGGTCAAGGAGAGGTCAGGCTGAAGGACGTGTACCCAAGCACACTATCTATCATCTAAAACTCAACAAATGCATCATTCAGAGAGTTAAAGGCTTCTCAGCAGTTCCTGGAACAGCAACACGGCCCCACAAAAAACATTCTGCATGAATTTTAATGCTGTATGTATCAAAATCTTGTTTTCCTACAGTAATCTAACTGCAGAGTAAATACAAAGCCCTCGCAGACGCACTTCTAGAACGCTGTGGGGAGGGAGGCAACAAAGCGGTTTCCCAATGCTCTCTCCGATGCCTGTGTCATGAAGGTTGCTCAACGCAAGGTGGCATTCACTGGCTGCTTACCCATTACTGCAGTAGTCATTATTCCAGTCCACAGTCTGTGCTGGAGGATTTCTGCACCCTGAACGAACATACTCCATTGCTTGGGTAACAACTTGTGCAGCTGTAGATGTTGGATTGATGATGCTCTGATAATCAGGCTGAAGAGAAAACCCCTAGGAGAGAACGTATGTGCATTATAATGTATGGTAAACCAGGCAACAGGTTGGGTGAAATATTAAAAAAAAAGGATGTGTAGTTCTCAGTCTAGAAGAGAAAAAATGTGTAGGTGCTCTCTACATTTTAAAAACTTTCTTTGGTTTCCAAAGTAAACCACCACCAAATTCTTAGCTATTAAAGTCAGACAATGTAACTAGAAGAGGAAGAGCAGGAATAATTCAAAACAAGAGCAAAACTTAATCAACACCAGGGCAAAAAGGTCTGTTTATTCCTTACAGCTTTCATTTAGATTAAATGTAAGGATACACACAACTCATTAATTCCTAGAACATGCAACAGAATCTTTTTGAAGGATGCAGGCAGCAGGTGGCTGACTGTTTGATGAGACTACACCTATTCACATATTGTTCTCAACCCCCTTTTTCTTCATTCAGTCACAAAGGGACCATCTGCTGCTTCTTTTATTTGTACTTCTCTCTCAACTAAACAGAAGTTCAACCAAAGCTTTTTAACAGCAGTTGGACTAATGCAGTGAAAGGAGCACAAAATAACTTGCCTTTTAAATCAAGAAGATAAAGAAGTGAAAGAT
Source organism: Crypturellus tataupa (assembly GCA_034781795.1). Classification (NCBI taxonomy): domain Eukaryota; kingdom Metazoa; phylum Chordata; class Aves; order Tinamiformes; family Tinamidae; genus Crypturellus; species Crypturellus tataupa. The sequence goes on along the minus strand of JAWLRI010000818.1, from coordinate 2,644,827 downwards.
ATAAAGATATATTTAACCTGCTTCCTTAAATACACATAATGTGAAAAGTCATAACAATTTTTAGCTCTTTCAATATATTAGGATGTTTTAATGATGTGTTTTGAAACCAGAAGAATGATTAGAATTTCAAGTGTAGCTTGAACTGCCTTAGTGCATCACAATAACCAAATATACACTGTGTTTCTGTAAGATTAGGAACATTACATTGGGTATAAAAATTTGAATTCTCTAGGAATGCAACTGGTGGCTGCTGAAAAAAAAAAGCAGCTCAAACTCCTTTCTGGGTCATGGACTTACAATTCCCACTGAAGTTAACAGGAGGTGTAACTGCTAAATAATAAACTGAATTTGATCCAAAATATCTAGTCTGAAAATCCACAACCTCTGTAGAGAATAGCTAGGATTAAACTTTTAGTTTGAAATTCAAGTCACTTATGGGTGAAGTATGAAGTAATCTTCATAAAAACAATCTTCATTAGGACAGCAGCCTTGGATAGAGCTGTTTTCAGCGGGTTTGAGAGATCTGCCATACCACCTTTGTGCAAGATAACAAGTATTCTGTTTCTGCCTGGGCCAAAGAACGATCATCCTTCAAATATAAAATGTCACTTCCTTCCTCAAATCCTCCTTTCTTGCTGTATTATATTCAAGCTTTTCCTCCAGAGCTATGCTCCAGCAGGCCTCCTCATATGCTGTCACTTTTTGTTCTACCCACCACTGTTTTCAACCTAGGCCATAAGCGAATGCACGTTTCACAGCTTTCTTCCATATTCTCCTCCATTTGGAGAATAATTTGAGCTGCACTTCAGCACTGTAAATACTTTCTAAAACTTCACTTTGTGTGATAATTCCAGGGAAAACAGTGTTAATAGAGGACAATTTCATGAACTGGATTCATCCTCTACCTGCTATGTAACTTATATACATGTACTGTTAACAAGATCAAATTAAATGCACATGACATGACTGTGCTTTGTACATCACCTTTTCATTAGACTCTTAAACCTTTTTCATCAGACTGTACAACCCCCACCCTCTATAGCAAGCTGTAACTGAGAAGACTTCCCAACGATTTTAATGGGAGTTTTGTGTGAACAGAAGGCAGAAAAATTGGTTTTGTACATCATCACCATCATCTGTATACAAAACATTTCCCACAAGGACTCTTCTAATTTATTTGGAAGAGGAAACTAACTACAGAAACATGTTCTGCCCTCAGGCACTTGGGTTTACCTTTGGTAGACCAAGCCCCTGAGTGCTCTCTCATCAGTCAGTCAGATATACAGCAAAACCAGCATGGACAGGGCTAGCAGCTCCCATGCTGCTGTACAGAAACAGGCAAGTAAGCAGACACGGACGTGCAAAAATTCTCATAGCAGAAATTAGCTCCTCAAAATCACAGGAAGAAAACACCAGTGTGTTATCAGCAGTTCCACTTCTTTCATCCTTGGCACCAATAAGTATTTTAGAAGTGGGAGGGTGGTTCTGCTGTGAAAATGACAGCCTAGGGCCAGGTGGGGACTTATCTCATTCCTGACTTTGGTGTGCCCACAACCAGCTCCCTTTGGCTCTTTTCCAGCGCAACATGTGGATATGCCAACTCGGACCGAACTGGGACTTCCATGCTAAAGCAGGGAATGCGCCTCAGAGCTCAGCCTCTCCGGGTCTCTTGCTTCGCCCGCCTGCAGAACGAGGGGATGATACTTTCGCTGGCATCTGGCTTGCCTGCTTAGCGTGCAGCTGGCAGGGATCAGGCTGCTTCCTTCAGGAGTGCTCAGGGCATAAACCGCCTATGGGCAGCACCCAGCACAACCCTGCGCCCAGCCCGGCTGAGGGCGGCTGCAATCCTAACAATAAAAGCAATCATGTAGGTGCTTCAAAGCTTGCCTTCTAAGGCTAAGCAATTTAAGAAATCTGAATTAATTGTGAAGGACCGATAAGCTATGGTCATGCTTAAAAAGTAAACAATAATTACTTCAGCTTTCTTTCATCAACAGAAAAAGCCCTGGAAATATAGATTTGTACAACACAGGGAGACAACCTTGTACCAGGCGTGTAGTAAATATTTGTGTATTATTTATGTAAGCCCTTAACAAACAATGATGAAATAAAAAGTGCTGCGAGAAAATGAGTGCTTCAAGGTCTAATTAAACAATGCCGAATGTTTTTGCGTTGTAATGCTCAAGAGAAAATCACCAACTGTTTTGCAACATGCCTAGAATTTTAAATTTCATTTTCTTGTTCCAGATTGAAATAAAAATAGGGAACTTGATAAAGATTAATTCGATGTCAGGAGGGACATTTGCTCTTTAATTAGATTTCTGTAGCCCTAGCAGTTTCGCTGTGCCACTGCAGCAAGTCCTAAAAGGCCTGCAGCAGAACTAAACAGTGATCCTCATCTCCACACTTTACTGGGAACTAATTTCATTTCCTGCCTGTCTGGAGAGGTATTTTCAACAGGCATCAATGTTTTTGTCTTCACAACTGATTTATTCATCAATCTCAATGTGATATTTTAAACCTTTAAATTACATCCAAATCCTAAAGCATCTGTTTATTACACAAGGAAATTGAAAATCTGTCTGTGTGATATCATACAAAGATTTTTCCTTAAGGTTATAAAGGAAGTTGACAGATATTAATGATTTTTTTTTTCTCTGACCTCATTCGAAGACAAAGCGTAACAAAAAGAGAGGAAGAAATCTGGACAAATGCAGCAAGTCCAAGAATCTACTGTATATAATATACACTAGGAAAAAAATGAGGCTATTATTTTTGGCAGGCTATGAAATAATCTTGCTGTATACATATATTTTCTAGAGAAAAAGAAATACTCCAAAGTAGACTGAAATGAGTTATCATTAAAAAAATAGTAATAAAATGCAACATACACCACCTGCTTCTTTGTTATGCATAAACTTGCAGCCACGGTTACTAGACCTAGACGAATCCAGGTTTGCTGGCTTGACCCGTGAGCCAAGGCGGGACTCCTCATCCCACATTGCTTGGGTCAAGAGTCTAAGCAGGGAAGGAGATGCTTCCAGTGGAGGTGTTAACAGGGTCCCAAAAAATGCCTGGGAGTATTTGGGAGAGAATCCTCGTTCTTATCACTCTGCACACAGAGCAGCACAGTACAGTGGGCTGGAGAATGGAGCCTGCCTGGCAAGAAGCAGGAATGTCTGTGTGAGCAGCAAAAGCGATGAATGACTTTTAAAAAGGAAACAGGTTGCTGCTTCAGATGCCGTTTTACCCTGAACTTCAGAGGAATTGGGCTGATTTGAATGACAAGGGGTGAGATTCCGATCACCTGATTCCAGCTAAGTAAAATTAAACATTCTGTGAAACCTCGTTGTCTAATCTCACGTATAATCAGAGGAAAGAAACAGGCTGGAGAGAAGGGAGTCTGTATCAGTTAAAAGATGATATACTGATAAGATGCTCATGTGAGTATTTAATGAAAGAAAAATCACACTACTCTAATCTACTAGGATTCATTCAGTATGTCAAAGTGGATGAAAGACTGTTACAAAATGGCTTTAGACTTTAACAAAGAAAAACTTCAACACAGCTCCTGCTAAGAATATTTCAGAAAACTGCGGTATGATATTTTACGGATAGAAATAAAGTATAGTCAAAACGAGAATCTAATTTAAACCACAGCATAAGAAAAGGACCAAACAGTCATTTTTTATTGTGCAAGAGATAAGAGGAGCATCCCAGACATCTATAATAGGGCCAGTGTTATCTAATTTACTCATTAAGTGTTTTGGAAGAAAAGAGAATAGAGAAAAGAATGGTCCAGTTTCCAGAAGCTATAAAAATTATTAGATGACTCAAATTAGGGAAGGTTGTAAAAGGAACTTTTACAAGATTTACTAATGGTAAGCATACAAACAAAACACAAATAAAATTTAGTTAGTTCTGTGCATTTTAGAACAGTCTGGATGCATTGCACAGTATTAACTGCTTTTAAATTAACTGAAAAATGTGCAGTCATTGTGGATTTTTGGCTCCTAAACTTCTGATCTTCTTGATTTTCAGTAGTTTGCATGGAATCCTTCAGGAAAGTGTCCTTCTCCAGCTGGCAGCCTGAGCTTGGCAGCCACACAGGAGCAGGCAAGTGCTGCTGGAAGAACGGCAGGACATGCTGTTCTCTACGGAGCTGTTACGGATCAGCGTGGTGTCCTCACAGTCGCGTGGGCAGGCTCTGTTTCCATGAACTCTTCCCCTCAGTCAGCAGCTCCTTATCAGCCCTTCCTCAAACTTACTCAGATGATGGAAAGATGAATTTGTGGATTATAGGCACTGTCATTTTGGATGGCCGTGGTCCTGCCTGCCAAGACTAAGGTCTGGATCTCTATGTGTTTTTTCTTGGAGCTGGCAGTGCTTCAGACATACTGCAAGTCTGTCTTTGATAAGAAACCATCCTTCCTCTCCTGGAGAAAAACAAGTGGCCAAATGTCCCAGTAGCTGCTGTATTAAAGCAGGGAATCTGCTGGGATCAGAGCCCCCATTGGAAGGTTCTCAGTCTGTAATGGGGATGTCTAGCCCAGGGAATGCCTGGGGTAGAAACTGTTATAATGCTATTGGCGCAGATACGCCTACACCTATACTTTCTCTTGGTGCAGTGTGGCATGAAAAGAATTACCTGGCCTTGAGTTAAAGTCTGATCAGTGGTAGGGTTTCTGGAAAGGAAAAAATCTCCCTTGTTGCTGGTCACAAAGCACGGAGTAGGATGCCGTTAATTCTTTTGTTCTTCCTGCTTACCTAAACTGGAAACCTGTTGTAGTCTCTGGTACAGGCTCAGAGTACCCACACCCCTAGCATGGTAGGAAATCAAATAGCTGATGGAAGAGGAGCTGGGAGAGAGCTGAATCAGATGCCAACTGTTGCTTTGCCAGCCCACATATTCTCTTTTTATGTGGTAAAAAGTGGTATATTCTTCTAGTCAAGCACATGCGTTTCAGTGGGGTGGTCCTGCCTCCCTCCTTTCCAGCGGCTGGACACGCAAGGTAGCTCTACACATCTTTACTGCCTGCACTGCTGCTAACCTTCTGCGCTGCTATTACTGCACTGCGGCTTTTTGGAGGGCTTGCTTGTCTTTTCCATTATGTCTTTTCCTTTTTAACATGCTCTGTGTTGTCTCAGTTTCAAGCAGAGTGGAGAGCACCATCCCTTGACATATGAGTCAGAAGGAGGCCTTTATTTTAAAGTTTCTCAAGAACTTTCTCAAATTCTTGTTAAATGTCTACTAGCAGGTAACACATCCTTTAATGCTATAAATACATATGCAATCCTAGGGATAGTGTTTTTAACATTTTTTGGGTATGACTAGAAAGAGCCATACCTAAGAGACGAGATAGGCTCTAAGAGACTACATTCAGCTCTGGCATATAAATTGTTATTAACACACTTGTTGCTCCAAAATTCAACATGTTTTTTGCTTTGCCTTTGCCAATATCATTCTTTTAAAGGGACTGTATTTTGCACTTAAAATAAATTTACAATCTGTATAAACTGTATAACAATATGAAATAAACATCACAAATTTTGTAAAAGTAAAGTGAAATAACATAGGATATTCAGGGCTCAAAAACTGTAATATTTTTAAACAAAAATTAAACATTAAAAATATAAAATGCCTTGCAGTCATTTCATGATGCTTAGGAGAGAAATGTAGTGAAGATTGGAAGCGTAGCAGTTCAACAAGTTATAAGTACCTGCCACCGAGACTGAGAATCAGAAATATCTCTGCTGTCTTACACACAGCTGTACCACATCAGCCTTCCTGACTAAGCAATGTGAGCCAGTAAAAGTATTTAAGCTAGCTTTTCATTAGTTTAATACTGAAGAGTAGGAGAACAACATTTTTTACTTTACCATTCTTGTGTTTAGTAAAGAAAAAGATGCAGTATGGTACAGGTGGACATTTTGACTTCTAGACATCCGTATCTTTTCCCAAGCTAAAAATGACTCAGCTGCATATGACACATCTCACAGACGAATGAAAGTTCTTCCAAACCACTGACATGCACACCACATGCTACAACTGTGCAACTTGGCAAAATAAAAGCATCAGAAGACTAATATTATCTTACCTTCTTTGTGATATATAATGGTCTGGAGTAACTCCTAAAGTAGTGTTTGGATTCACACAATGATGATAATGCGTGTTGCCCATATACATAACCAGGCACATAAGAAATCCTCAGAAGTATCTAACATCTGCATCTGCTAACCATTATCATACTATCCTTTGAATAATCAAAGCCACATTTTCCAATTTGTTCAAGAAGTTTTGCCTACCAGCAATTCTGAAAAGAAACTATGGGTTTGATGTTATCTTGATTTGCCCTGGTCAAGCGAATCTAAGTTTGGCACAAAATGTTTGATTCTAATTTTGGAATGATTGAATCGCTTCGCAATACCAGACTCGCTTGAATATAACCATATGATCTCAACAAGCTGCTGTCACAGCTGTCGCTATTCATATTTTGTCACTAACCAGACATTTGCATTGGGTGTCAGTTCATTGTTTTGCCTCTAATTGCTCTAAGCCTGTAGGTTTAATTGAGAATGGGCTTCCCTTCAGGCTTAGAATCTCTAGACAGCCCTTCCTAGATCGTCTGTCTAAGACCTCTTGCTGAGCTTCTTCCAGCCACCTAAGTCCGGTGCTAACTCCTGAGTTTCTCTAAGGCCTTCATACAGGCTTTGCCAGGATCTTCTCTGGACTTCTAAGTAACAGAGCAACCTCCTGAAATATATGACAGTGAGAGACTACACATTTTTGTGTGTGGTCATAAGTCTACTGAGCTTTACTCTGAGCAAGAAAAATATGCTGGTCTAGGGGAAATTTGCAAGCCATTTACAAATCTTCCTGCCTGATTACTCAAAAACTTTCTTGGGACTAAGATCAAGGTCTCTCGGATAATTCTGATCATCCTGGGCACTTCTTAGTTTACAGGATTTATTAGCCCAGATCACTTTCACCTCTGCTGTTGGTTTTTTTGGTCTTATTTTGGAAAATAACACTCTCAGCTAAATGAATTCTCCCATGTACGAGCAACATTGTGCATTCAGGTGTTCCCCTCTCTGAAGACCATGCTTGAGATTAAATGCTTCTTGTTTGGAAAGCTAATGCAGTATGCCTTGTTAGAAAACATGAATTTATGGAGAGAGATTCAAAACATATAACAGATTCATAACTGTACATTGTCAACCAGAGCTTGCAAGTTGTGTGCATACAAATTCCTGAGATTCTTGCAACTCCGCAGAGAGATTTTCACTCTAGCACCTCTTTGTGAAGCAAAATTTTATTATTGCTAATCAAATCCCAGCCAGCACAAAGGGAAATCTGCTCTCATGAAATCTGCAGTGTTCATCTGCTTCGCCCATCCATGGGACTAGGCTCAAAACTCAAAGTACTGCCCTGCATTTATTCAGATCCTCCAGCAAATGTATAGAGAATTGACCATGGAAAAATTAGATTGAAAATAATCTCACCTTACTGGAGATAAACTATTTCTTTCCAGTAATAAAGCACATCTACCTATCAGAATGAAGGCATGAATGCAGGAGCACAAATTAATGTAGTTATGCTCATTTAATCTAATATGTACAACAGAGCTTGTTATGCTCTGCTTTCCCTGTGTCAGTTACATAGGACAGTCAGCACTAGTATACACGAGGCACACTACTATCACATCTGTTTCTAGACATGCCTGCATTTTGTTTTTAAAATAGATGTTTTTGAGGCCTCAAATTTTCAGTTATACTTCAGGGCACTTTCTCCCTTGTAGATTGATCTAAGCAGCAACAGACACTTCTATTTAAAGGAGGACTCCTGAATATGTGGAGGAGACAGGGTTCACAAGAATATGATTGTTGGGAGCATAAACAGTTCCACTGAAGCTCCCCACCATTTAGATAAATTTCTTCATTTGTTCTCATCTTTGAAAGATCAAGCTCTTGAACTATATTACTGCAGTTTTGGAACTCTGCAGAATTAAGGTTAATCCACTGTCCTAAATCACCCTCCCTCTCAACCTCTGGATGATTTAAAATTGCTCAAAAAAACCCCCCTCCAAAACAAACAAAAACTCCCCAAACCCTTCCCATCCCTGCAAACAAACAAACAAGCAACAAAAACCCCTTGGTTCTCTGACAACCGAAAAACTCAACTTACTTGCTGCATTGTAGGTGAATGTAAAGCAGACTGGACCTGCATGGGTAGCTGGTTCCCGATGGGCTGCTGCATTGTAAGAGGCTGGTGCTGCTGTATGTTGAGATGCTGGTGCAGAGGAGGGCTGATCTGCAGCGGTGGCGGCGGGGACACGGCCATGTTTGCTATGGAAACAGTCACTGGCATTTGGTTGTTGGGCTTAGGTGCGATGTTCCTGGGGATATTGGCGTGCATGGCAGTGATATGAGGATTCATTCCTGGTTGTTGGTGGTAGTGGGAACTGAGGTACAGTGCAGAGTGAGCCTGGGCAGGCCCATGAAACACTGACTGCTTCGAATTCATCATCTGAGGTTGCTGGGAGGCCTTCACCTCAACAGGTTCACTGTAGCTCTGTTGAGGAAAAACAAAAGAACAGGCAACACTTAGAAGCTACAAAATGCTGTTTCTTTCCCCCCCAAAATTCTCCTTACTGCAGAGACAGGCCTTTGTGCCATTCTCCCCCTGCAATAATCTGCAGAATAGTTTGCAGCCTCAAATACTAGTGTTTTGTAAAGGTAATTTGGGATACCAGAGATTTTTTTTAAAGAGGTTTATTACAGGAAAACATATGTCATGATCATTAAAATAACCTGTCTATGGAGGTTGGTTATTACAATAGAAAAATAATTAATCCCTACTATCTTACATATTTTTCTTCAGCATCATAAAAAAAAAAAAAAAAGAAAAAAAGAAGAAGGTGGTAGCTCCTCTGCTTCCCGGTCTAGCTTGACATTTTGCTTTCTCAAAACTCGGAACTGGCATCACTGACCTAATAACCTATACAACAGAGCTAACCAAGCCTGTCACATTTATTCACACAAGCAGTCATTACTATTATCCTCAAATTTGATGGCCTCATTGCAAACAGATTCAGGAGGGTGGGTTCTGGCAAAAGCCTCCAGTGATCTTTGACATGTCACTTCCCTGCTCCATGCCTCATTTTCCCATCTACAAAACAGGCACAAGAATTTCAGTGTCCTTCATTACACACATTGACAACTGCTAATAGTGTTGTATTACAGCCAGCTAATGGTGACAAGGCTGAACATCATCCGCAGTTGTTCTACTGCAACAAATAAATATGCTAAGTGCTGTGCTGATGCCTTTATTTTGAAGTACTCTTTTGTTGGGATACTATCTACACCTGTACCTATGCAAGAATTCATGAGCCATGCATGCAGAAATATAAGAGCATCCTGAATTACTTTACTTCCATCAAAACTTCCTTTATGAATCTAGTGAAAAAGTTGTGTTTAAAACTGACAGAACCAGATGGTCTACATAAATGTTAGACTTCATCAAACACAAAGAAACTATCCTGCTAAAGCTTGATGAATGGTAACTGAAATAATAGAAAATACATCTGATTTTGTAAGCTGTTAGCTGTTAGTTTCCAATAATGAATGCAATAATATATTTATTTCTAGTGCTTAATATTGTTGCATTTGATTTACAGTTAATTTGCTGGTTTTGGTGCTCTCATTTCCTTAGGCCTGCTAACTGAGTTGCTAACTAGTCATGCCTGAAAAAAGTGCTGAAAAGATTTAGATTTAGCTCACATGTGCTTGTGGGTGGGGACCTGAATCCTAATTTAGCAGCTCAGGCACACTGGGATTAATAGCCAGTGAAAGGTGAAACATGCTGGAAAAAATGGCAGAAATGTCCCTCTGGAGAGAGAAGTCACTTTGTCAAAACAAGGGCTGCAAGATGCATATATGCCCTTATTCTGTGACCTCCATGTCATGTTTGCTCAGTTTACAAGTCAGAGTAAGCTTCATGTTACGCTCAGCACTGCGGGGTCAGCGCAGTCGAAGGAGTTCAGTTTGGCTTCTTTCTGAAGGACGGAGCAGCACCAACAAGCACCGACGTGCACATATTACTGAGACTACTTCTTACACACGATGCTAAAGATGGAAAAGCTAACTCTATTTTCCCTAAGACCGCAGTTCTAATAGCAAGAACACTTATTTTTTTCACCAGTAAACTAAGGAAAATTAAATGAATATGATAAAAGGAATGCAAATCTCTGTCTCTGTGCATCTGCCTCGCTGTGCCTGCATGTGGGTGTACACGTGGGCAATATGTATTATATGCATGCTTGCAGGAATGAGATACAGAGCTAAAGAAACACAGATATTAAAAGATAAAACCTGAAAGCAGGTATAAAATTCTAGCACTTTTTTTTTTAGCATTTTTTCAACTACTGAACATTATTAGTTCATAAGGACATAAGAAATGCTTTTCCTTTCTGTTCCCAGCAGAATTTGCCCACCACTCTAGTTAAGTGTGAGAGCAAAGACTGTCTGGTTTGCTGAAATTTCAGAGATTCAGAGAAAGATCTGATAATTAGAAGCATGGTTAGGACCCTACTCTTCAGCTTGACAGCCTCTTCACACATGATAAGGAGATATATCCTATTTTCTTTTGGGAGAAACTTGAAATTGTTATGTGCCTCATCCCTTCATGGAAACACTTTGCCTTCCACAATGTACCCAACAGAGCAGTGACAATTTCTCCTGAAGTTTCTGAGGTCAGAGAGGTTAAATAGTGTCTCCCGGTGAGTGGCACACAGTGATATATATTTATATTTCACTTGTGATTGCAAATATGTTGCCATACACCTCTTTAACTAAGATATAACGAGTTAACTTAATCACTGGGTTAACTCTGTTCACATATAAGTGGTGAATGTATGGCCCATACTGAGATACCATATACTTAGTGGCATGTAATAACTGAAATACAAAACTATTTTAGAAGGAATTGCATAGTCTTAGGCCCAGGGATGAATAATGCTTGCTTTACCCTGAGAAGCGTGTTTGCAAAGTAATCGAAAAGGAACAGCTCCAGTTGTCTCAAGCTATCCATCATCTTTTGATATATTTCACTATATTCTGATACACTGAAAAATACAACCCTCCAGCCTCAGACAAGTATTTTGCTGTTACTTAGGATGCTTTAAATCATATGTGATCTGAAGCCAAATTGTCCAATATCAGTATAAAACACATCAATATTATCAGTTACTGGGAATCTTGATAAATGAACCTATTAAATGCTATTCTCCAACATACTGCACTTTCAGCTTTTTCTAAGGCTGGGTCAGAAACTTTCGCTTTTGTAAGTATTGTTGAAGCTAATGGAATAGGTGATGTCACATAGTTTGGCTTTGTTAGATCGCTTTGCTGTCAAATATACCGAGAGATGCATAAGACACATGGGCTACACTCTGTTATTGCAGGCACACTTACTGCTCTCACAGATTGGAATGGGCAATGCACATTCCAATACAGCATCAAATTTAGTCTTAGATAAAGGCAGCACTTATTATAACTGGGAATTAAGAAAGAAGGAATCTCATTAGTTAATATCTGTGCATATTAACTTATGCACACAGATTTGTGTGCATTTGTGTGCACAGATATGAGCATTAACTTAACACAGATTAGCATATCTGCGCTCTAAGTGCACAGATATACACCATAACTTCACAGGTTGAAATTCAGTAATTTCTCTAGTCCTACCTGAGAGAAAGAGTATGGAAATCATTTAAAAAAAATTCTTTAATTAATTAATCTCCCCACAGACAAGATAGAGAATTTACACTTCTAATTTCTGGCCCAGTTACAGGCTACATTTACTTGCAACTATATACAGTGGAGAGTAAAGTTACTAGTTGATATACAAAAGCCATCAAACACTAAACCCTTATCCTCTACATATACAAAGATAAAATTTATCACAACTGCTGGTAGAATTATGATTTTGGAGACCCACCACTAGAGGGTGACAGATTATTATATTTAGCTACTGGTAGGACAAAGTGCTGCAGGTATACCTTAGCTGTGGTACTATAGGACGGCAAAATAGCTTTTCTCAACAGTCCTTTATGATCTTTGAGAGGCCAGTGCTTGTTCCCCAGTTTAGCTCAAAGTCTTACTCCCAATATTAAGGCTACTCTCATACTAGTAAGGCTTCTTATGAACTTTACTCTCCACCCAATATCATCTAATACTGTAGTCTGCATTATTAAAAACAAAACAAAACAAAACAAAAAAAAACAGAATGTGAAGGCAAGGAAAGTAGATCTGGTACCAGGTCCAAGTGATAAAACACTACAAGAAATGTATGACTGTCTTGCAGGCACCACCCTATACCTATTTTTTTTTTCCACAGGAAGCTCGTTTTTTTGACAGAAATATGAAGAAAAAGACTGCATTTTGACAGTCCAATAGAAAGAAACTACAAGTAGAAAAGAAAGATGTAAAAGAATAAAATTAAAATAGAATAAGCATTAATATAGTTCTTATGATGAATGTATTAGTTACAATATATTTAATACAATCATAAGTAATATAGACTATTCCTTCTAATGGCAGGAAAATACGAAATCAACTCACTTTTGCTCTGCACCTCGACACTGATGCAGGTAGCATGCTCCATATAGCATGCTATGCTATTTAGGGTAACTGGTAAGTGCATTTTATGGAAGGCCTTGGTGAGTGATCCTTAGTTTGTCCACAAAGTCATTTTACTTGTACCACTTTCTCAAAAAAAAATGTATGGCAACACAGGTAATAAAGTCTTCTCTTCAGAAAAGGTGTAGGGTGTTGATCATTCAAAACTGAATCAGGTCTTTCACTCAACTTTTCATTGAGCTTAGGCCTTTCCTTCCAATTCCTTGGGCATGGCAAGCTCTCCCATCCACCTTCTGCTTGCCTCCTTCCTGCCAAAATTCCTTGTGTTCCTCGGCCAACTGGAAGACTCAAGGGGTTAAGCGCTGCCTGCCCAGTTGTGCGGTGCTCTCCTAAGCAGACCTGCCCTGGCAGTCCTGAGCTGCATACTCACTGCGGACCCGGGTCGGGTGCAACTCAGGTTGTCACCTTGGAGGAAGGTGACACCCCAACACTCGTCACCTACTCCTGCTACTGGGAGGGATCTACAGTACAGAGAGCCTACTCAATCCAGTCGTGCCAGAGATAAGAGCAAAAGTCTAGTGATATCAGCCTGGCAACTATATAGTTTCCTTTGGGATTTTATTCTCCTTTCACTGTGAAAAGTCTATAGCTGCTTTTTAAACCGCACCTGTAGATCTGGGTAATTAAACAGCTGTTGAAGTCAACAAACGATTTTTGATTCTCTTTCTGACTTGCAGCTGCCTTCTGGCTACTCTTGGCTCTGCTAAACCTCACTCCTGTAGGAAAAGAAACTGCAGCCAACTGATGGAAAATAAATCAAGGATACAGTTTAATAAGGCAGTATTTGAAGGCTCTGACCCTTATACATCTGAATTTAATGGAAACTCTCCTATTAATTTTAATGGAATACGGATCAGAGCCCAACATTGTTACCTCAGTATTAGTGACTGGTCCATTTTGTTATCGCAAAAATCAAGTAGGATACGGCCAACAGAGGCCGAGGATCATACTCAGCTGATGAGTACTACTTTCCCCTAAATGTTTTCAAAAATATAGCTACAAGCTAAAAGCAGCTATACTTACTTTATTTTGTCCTTCTAATATGTGAATGCAGTTATTGTACGAAAAGCCACCAAGTAGGAACTTTTATATCTATATCTATATCCACCTTCAATTCACACACACATGCATGCAGACTTTATTTTCAGCATTCTTATGCTAGAGTAATTTATGGTGCTATAATATATATAGGAATTAAATAAATGTTTTCACAATAATTTAATTCCAATAAACAGTGCTCATTTACTATTGCAGTTGGCAATATAGAATTTTTTTAAAAAATCTTGTTTCAAATAAATAGTTGTTAGACAGAGAGCATTGTTAAATTTTGCTCAGCTTATTGACAAACAAAAATAACTAAAGGATCAAAACCTTTCAGTTGAAGCATAATATAATTTCAGTGGTTTACAAAACAGATATACACAAAATACAATTTTATTAACATCAGCAATTAAGCTGCTCTCTACAGTAAAATATGCATAAACTTGTGATACCAGTGCACATTCAGTAAACGTTTTCGGTACTGCTGCCTATGGTGGCTTTTAAATAAATGCTGACAGACCTCCTCAAGGACAAAGAGCCCTAGAGCCAACACACTTTCCACTAATAAACTTTCCAGCAACACAAACAGCCTATGCTCTTACTTGTAGGTAAATGTATCCCACTCCAACCTCATAAGATTTTTTTCCATACTCAAAATGATGTAACATGGTGTTACTGCAAATGAGAAACAGGCCCACTAAATTTGATATCCCCTCTGTCTACACAGTGAACATGTACTTATGTGAGTATTTCAAAGCCTAAAAAGAGTTTAACCTGATCCAAGTTTTAAAGGAGCGTGTGTCAGCCTATTAGGTGCTACAGCGTCCCTTCCCCATACACCTCTGATGACCGGCGTCAGCTCCTGAGCCACATGGAGGAATTCAACAATTTTCTGACTCTGCGACCAGAGAGATGTTACCATTCAGATAATAACATCAGAGACGTCAGCAAGCACCAGGTATGTCCAGACTCTAGGCCTTCCCTTTGAGATGCTGTGATCAAGCCCGGACTCCACTCAAAATGAGCCACCTCCAGTATCCCGACGTTAGATACAAGTAGATGATGGTAGATACAAGGAAATCGGCTGAATATTTACACGGCTACAAAGCTCACCTCAGCTTAACTTTGCATCTGCTGCCTTTGCTGCCTTTCTAGTGGAAGGAACATCTTGAGTTGTTTATTCCTTCTCTCAGCTTTTCTGTGTTCCCATAATCCTGTCCATTTTTAATATCTTTGAGATTTTAGGTCACCTCCAACCCCAAGCCTGTCCTTGAAAAGAATCTGTTCTTCAAGCTTGCATGGACTCAGCCATTTTTATTAATACCTCTTTGAAGCTGTTTATGAGAGAATGACTTATCTCTGGCAGTTTTTTTTTTCTCTTTCCTGCTTGAATCTTTAACTTCTTTAGATTACTTTGACTTAACTCTGTTCACTCTGGTTGAGAATTTATTCCACCATGCAGTTATGCAAATTTGTAATGCAGGGACTTTCCTACCTAAGTGACAGAAGGTTCCTAGCAAAAGACAATTCCAGTCCTACTGAAAGCACAATATTGTGGACTCTAGAGAACTCAGAAGCTTTTGACACATCCTTGATGCTTCAGAACAAAGGATCAAGTCATTGGTTGTCATCTCTAATTAGCCAAGGTAGCCCAGAAGAGCATTTTCAAATCTGAATATACATTTTGTCATCATCTACAGGGGATTGTCATAGATTCGTTCAGGGTATGTAGGTAGAAACGGATGTTTTATGAATGTAATCTGAATACATGCGATAAAAGATATGCAACTTTAATTTGGTACAAGTGTTTTAATTCCCCAAATGGAAGCACTATGCTAATAATGAAATCCTATCTTTTATTTATTCACTTTAAATATCAGTTTCCTCCCCAAACCAAAAGATGACTTCCTTCAAACTGAAGGCATTTTGGTGCCTTTTGGCTGAAATGATGTGAGAAACTCTCCAGCTTTTGCACCGTTGAAACTTTATATAGTTTAACCCCAAATCCAATTCCTGGCATTACAGAATCACAGAATCACAGAATGCCTAAGGTTGGAAGGGACCTCTAGAGCTCATCTAGTCCAACCCCCCTGCACACGCAGGGCCACCTAGGGCACGTGGTACAGGGCAGCATCCAAGCGGGTCTTGAAGATCTCCAGAGAAGGAGACTCCACAACCTTAACTTAAAAATAGTTTACCCTTTCTTTTTCAACTAGGGTAGAAACTTGGTTTCAAAAATATGCTGGATAAGAAGTTGGCTTGCTTTTCATTACTATCATATTTGACAATTTGTCTATGATTTTATACGTTCACATACCAGATACTCTGATACACTCTACAGTTAACGCATATATGATCATATTTATGACTCTTTCCACAGACAGGGATTCCTATGTCTAAGGGAAAAAATAAAATTTGTATCACCCATAGCTACAGGTGATCATTGAATTTTTGTTAATGATGTTTTAAGGGAAACATTGCCAATAATCGCCTAACACTTTAATACCTACAAAAAATCATTTTATGCATCAGACATAGCCATGTTTTTTTACTAATTCTTTCTATAATGCTTTCACTGAGAACAGCTAAACTGTTCTCCAAAATTGCGAAACATCTGCATGGACTAGGACAAGACATAGTATTAGGAGCAAGTAGCTCCAAAATTGAATCCAGGTGCCGTTGTGCTCCTCACATACACAATGACCAACTGATTAAAGCCCTAAGAGTCAAGATAGTTCAGTGGACTAATCTGCCTCTGAATAGAGAGGACTGCATCTATCTCCAAATGCCCTAAGCCCAAGTAACTGGTTACTTCAGGGAGCAGTGAGATAGGATCCTCTGCTCCCCTACATTTGAGTCACTAAGCAGAGAATTCAAAATTAATTGCAGCAAACAGCTCATGGAGGGAGGTGTCTATACATCTGCATTTACTTAGGACTGGGGAGATGCACAACCTGGTTTCCGCTCCTGCAACTGCTGACATATTTTCTTGCTTTTCATGTTGTATAACATACAAAATAGGAAACTATTCATGTTAACTAGTTTTTTCTTTATATTTTCTTATTATTTTGCTGTTTTCAAGAAGCCAAAGTTATCAGTGTGTGTTCATGGCAGTTTCAAAAGGCCTCAGCGGAATTCCTTAGGCTGTTCAATTGTATTAAAATATAGGCAATGCTACATGTTACACAGATATTTTGGATGCTTGGAAACTCTCTGGTTACTAAGTGCTGTGCTTAGGGCATCATGGCAGTGCCAGGCTTACTGGATCTGACCTTTAGTTCTTTATGAAAAGTAATGGCAAGTGGAGGCTAAGGAAGTTAAGAAGTCTGCCATACACTTCAAGGAGCAATATTACATGTTGAAAAGATTTGCACTATTCTCAGCACTTAAAAACATCCAGTACATTCGTTTGTTGCAAAGTCAAGTGAGGACGCCCCTTTGACTTAGATACAGCACCAGAGCTTTGAAATATGCTTGAGTATTTTGAATTTGAATAATATTCTCCTTGCTGAGAGGTTTTAGTTCCAGCCGTAGATGCTAAAACATGCCTGAAATATGTATGAAATTTGAAGTTGTGCCACTATACAGAAGAAAATTAAAGATTCATTCAGCAAGAGAGAACAAAGTAAGAAGGAACTTTCTTTGTCTTCTTTAAACAGTTGAATTGTACTGCTATATCTAATATACATATATACATACCATATATATGCATTTGTACATTACGTATATGTTAAATATATAATATGCACATGGTTTTATATATACACACATATATGTACATTATGCATATATATTTATAATTTACCCATATATATCTATCTATATTAAATATATATATTTGAAAGATGAAGCAAAAACTCTAATGTCAGCCAGAAAAAAAAGACAGGTTAAGCTAGAAAAAGTGCTTGTTTTATGAAAAAAATAAAATTGCAATTCACAGCATTTTATAGATGCTGTACAAATTACCAGATACCAAAGACTGCATTTCTGGACCCGAATGGTACTAAAAGTTGCAACCAAGGGCAAATATAAAGACACATATTTACAATGCAAAGGCTTACTCAGTATTATAAGCAATATGGCAATCTGCATAGCAGAAGATATAATGCTTTGTAACGTGATTTTTACTTTACATATCAATTTCTACACACATGAACAAGCTCAAATACAGACTCATTAATTTCAATCACTGTAAAAAGGAAGAGAAAAACATAGTAAATATACTGATAGATTTAAAAAGGATTAATGCATATCAACATATGGAAACCTATGTATTCACACACTTACCTTATTTACTTAGTGGCAATATTCTATTTTATAAAATAATTTATTTATAAATTTAAAATATAATCTGCTTTATAAAGATATCACTAAAGCATTTAAAAAGGTACTGGAAATGAGCTGACAAGATTTTTCCCAAAGCTTCTGGTGCCATTTCTATTCTTTTTAGTTAAAATTTTGTCAAATATCCCAGTTGTATATACTAGGTTTCTGGCCTTTACTGGTCTTCCGTGATGCCAGGGAGCAAGCGAGCATCAAGGACAAGAGAAAGGCCCGGGAAAGAACTGGCCAAAGTCCATGCTCAGGTGCAGGAGAAGAGGGAAGAAAGAAGGGCAAAAAGAGCAAGCACTGAGCATCACAGAGAAGTTTGCGGGCCCTGCACGACATCTTCCCAGGTCTAGAATGAAAACTAGTGGTCTTGAATTTCGTTATTCTGGAGGAAGAGGCTAACACATATCCTGGCAAAAGCAGCAAGCCCCATGTCTGCGCTGGGGAAAGAGAATTGCCTATCCCGATCAGGTATCCCAGCAGCTCAGATGGGTGGTGATGGGCACAGAGAGCTTAACCTCGGGCCTGATCCAGGCAGGTACAGAGCGGCACATGTGCAGTTCTTTGTGTTTTGGAAAACCAAGACTTGTGAACACACACCGACACACACTAACATCCTCCCACGTGTACTTCCTATGGTTTGGATGGTGAGTGGATGTCCTGGTGTTTGATGTGAA
This sequence comes from Crypturellus tataupa, assembly GCA_034781795.1. NCBI lineage: Eukaryota > Metazoa > Chordata > Aves > Tinamiformes > Tinamidae > Crypturellus > Crypturellus tataupa. The sequence goes on along the minus strand of JAWLRI010000818.1, from coordinate 2,626,081 downwards.
GCACCACTAATACCTCCTGACCACCAGCCAGCTGTCACTGGAGTCACTGGAGCTCTGTTATGGACATGGAAAGCATAGCATCATGCAAATATTCTGCAAAACCAAGTTCTAGATGTTTCAGAGCAGAACATCCAAAATGACCAAATCCTCTCTCTCACAGTGTTTCAGTCATGTTTGAAAATAAAGACAATACAAACTTCCTGCTCCGGAGTACCACCGGGAAGGTAAGTAGCTCCTCTTTACACTATAGTGCTGTCGGGAGGAGCAGTGTGGAAAAGCCCATAAGGAAGCAGGGCTCTAAAGCTTTAATGTATGCTCTAAATGCAGCGCCCGGTCATAAGCAAATGAAATGAGGCCCACACTGAATGAATAAAACATACTGAGATCAAATTGCTAATAACTGTTATTAAAGCATTTTTGGAAAAGGTATGATACTTCTAGTATTTCCTGACTTTTGCGAACATGGTCCTTTAAACTTAATAATATCCTCCAAAGGTAGCTTTTGTGTAGGATAATATAATAGATGGAAATAATAGAACAGATGGACTCCACACAATGAATCTTAATAATATATTACATATATCACTTTGTGCTTACATGCTTATCTAAAGAACCACAAATCTTCTGGTGCTATATAAATATTTAATAATGATAATATAGAATATACTCATCTAACATTGGGCATTTTACAACTTTATACTAAACTGAGCGTCCTTTAGTAACGTGGCAGCTCTGTTGGATTCACTGAGCCTATTCATGTGCGTAAGCAATTAGGACTTGCCTTCACTAAGTTATATTTGATCCTTTCCATCCTAAAGAGAAACATGACATTATGGGGAGAATTTGAATAAATGCTTAAAAGAAAAAGAAAATGAAAAAAGAAAAAGAAAGAAAAAGAAAAAGAAAAAAAAGAAAAAGAAAAAGAAAAGGAAAATGCTTCAATGCTTTTCTGACTAAGAGCAGATTTAAACATGTGCATGGAACTGGTCAAAAACCTTAAAAAATAATTTTCAAAGAACAAACCCCATAAAATATCATGAAGATACCTTTTTTTTCCACAGAAAATAAAAATTAAATAAAATTCTTAGGTCTGTATATTTATCTTTTCAAAAAGAAGCCATTTAGAGTTTTATATAAACAGCCCATGATGTGCTGAATAATGATATCATCTGAGCTATTTTCACTACTGAAGAGATGGCTTCATGTCTCCAAAAAGCACTGGAATATTTTGAGCCTGTTTGACCTATCTTTTGCCAATAATTTGTCTATTTTAAACAAACTAGTATCTGTGCAGAATGGGACCTTGATAACACACCACCACTTGGGAAATTCCTTTCTAAAGACAATGATTATTTCTAGAACTATACAGCTATAAGAGGATATAGGTATTATAGGTATCCTGTACCTCCCTTAACTAATGCATTGGTGGTTATGACGGTAGTTACAAATTTAAAATGCATGATACACAAGAGATGAATAATGCTCGTATTTCCAATTTTGAGATTCAACAGACACTGACTAAATACTACGATAATGTGGAAAGATGCATGAAAGGTCCTTTCGTGAGTAATCATACAATCTTTCTACTGAAAATGTGTAAAACTTCATATAATGCATGGACTAGTAGAGTGCAAACCAAATTAATCCCCCAATACACTTAAAACTAAAAAAATTTCTATTGTTACCATATATGTGTATTCTTCAAGTGTCACCATCTTTACTTCTAATACTAGTTTTATTTATGTAAGAGTAAAATATATCCAAATTTGACCTTATAAACATACACATTTCTGTGAGAGATGCAGAACAGAAGGGATCCTAGATAATATGATTCTGAAGTTTCTCCAATGTTATTTCACATTCACACACACAGTAATTTCACAGTCTTCTGCAGGCTTTAAAGAGCCCATTACAAAATCATGGGCACTATGAATGTTTGTATAAATCAATACCTAAAGAAGTTGCTACTGATATCGGGGACACACTTTATGTTCCACTATAAAAGCCACAACATGACCTATATTGTGCTCATACAAACTGCTCGCCCAATGTAAAATGAAAATTCACGTTTTCATGTGACGGTTCGCTATGTGGACTGAGCTTGAGCTTTTTTTTTTTTTTTTTTTGCTGCGATTTATTTATTTGTTTATCGGTGTTTGAAAAAAAACCCTAGGTATTGTGCATATGATACGATTTTCTTCTTATAGATAGACTGTTTCTTGCCAGGCATGGCATTTCTTTGGTACACTGTGGTCCTTTACAGGCATATCCCTCCTTTTTTGAATGTGATGATACCCCCCGCCTGGAGAAGTGCTGTCACTAAGAACAGACGGGAAAAGAAATCTTTTCACTGAGAGATGGCTGTTTTTATTGAGTATTTACACACAGAATGGGTATCCTGAGTTTACAGTGAGAACGAACAAGGCTATCTGCACTAAATGCTGTAGTGCACAGCACAATATAAATGCTGAAAATGGTTTGCAATATGTCACTATATATATATGTGTATGTATATATATATTATGTGTTACCTTGGATACAAGGCTTGCTCTGTAGGCAGCTAACTGCTTCAGATATTCCTTCTTGGCAGCTTCAGTTTTCTTTTTGTATACCTAAAAACAAAGAGTGTCACATTGGTAAATTAATCTGGTTTTGTTTTTATATATCACCGGTGCGTCTCATGCATCTTCATAAAGCCTTTCAAAGTAAACAGCCTTTCCTCCTCACTTTGCTTAAAGAGTGAAATAATAAACATCAAATATTTTAAAGAAAATACTGTTCCTACTGTGAAGCACCCTTTAACTACCCAGTAGTACTGAAAAAACAATATCCCTCCTAGCACTAGCATTAACTGTTCAAAGTGAAATTGGGTGCACTTGCAAATGGGACCTTCAGGGTGCAGGTGGGGAAGGTAGACGGGAGCCTCTTCACTGACTACCACTCGAGAGACAAGTTCTAACCCTCTGGGAAAGGTGAAAATGTTGGTAGAAAGACAAATCAGCCAAGAGGCTTTCTCTCTTCCTCGGATAAACTGTTGAGGGCAGTCAAAGAAGCTTCATGGAGCGCTAAGAATAATAAATGTTAGTCATTATTCCAGTCTTGATCCCATAGCATTCTAATTAACTTCTCAGGAGCACGGATCTATTCCTGTACATTTCTCTCAACTCACCAAATTATTTTAAAAGCAGCATGTGCACAATCTCATAATAGCTGAGAGCTTCAAGAGTCACTTCAATTTTGCCAAAATTTCAAGATCAAAGATTATCTGCAAGGTCAGGAAGGACCTCATAGTGCTATACTAACATGATGTTAGAAAGCCATAGGTAGGTATTTAGGGTTGAAAGTTCCCAAGAGAAGAACCCGTTTCTGACCTGTGCAGCCAAGCTAATGACTTGCTGTCAGCAATGTCAGAGACAGATTTTGGAAAAACCGAGCATTTGTAAATACTACCATGAACTTTCTCACTACTTCATGGCTTTTTCTATTTTCTTTTTTAACATTAGGTTTTTGTGGTCATATGAGCATTGTGGCTTCATGAAACTAAGCAGAATTGATCCCCAACCTTGCTTGATGTGGAAAAAAATAAAACAAGTGGAAGGTTGAAAAGGACGATGAATAAACGTAGAGAAACATTACTTTCTTATTCCTTTTAAATTGTACAGTTTTTTTAGTCAGTCACACAACCACGGCATTGATTCATATTTTCAAGGACATTTGGGATTCTCAATACTACGCAAAATGGAACACATCTTTTGAGTCCATGTTGTCCATTTCTTCAGGAAAACGCAAAGCTTTGGCAATTGCAAAACAACTCCAGGTAAGAACCTGCCTTCTCCTATCACTCAACCTAATCATTTGGGCTACTGATTAAAAGGCAAAAGATGGGCAAAGCAATTTATGACAGTTTGGTGATGTTCTCATGAATTCCCTAGGTGAAAAACACACACATATATGTAACTCCTCTCTGGAAGGATAAACTTTATGAAACTTTAAATTCATCTCTTTTGATCATCGTAATCTCCAATAAAAACAGAGTGGTTTCATCATGTAGAACATCTAGAACCACTGACAGAGCACACAGAGGACAGTGTGAACCCACAGCACAAAGCGAGAGCAGCAGGGTTAGGCTGGAAGGATCTGGTACAGCATCATTCTTATACAGAATGTGCTTGGGGAACTTCTTTTGTTTCTCTGGGGTTTTGCCTTCAGAGATGGAACAATCCTTAGATATGGGCTGGCAACACTCAGAGGTTGCCTAAAAGGATTAAAGATTTTGCTTCCCAGGGAAGCAAAAGATCACAGTGGAAGCAGGGAAATCCTAGGCTTCTAAAATTGTAAAAATAAAGACAGAGAGGAAAAAAAGATTTGTTTTAGCTGTGCAACTGTATATGCGTAGCCTTGTAATTTCTCCAGATTAAGATAAATATATACTCTTGGCTGACCTCCTATTGTTTTGCAAAAAAAAAAAAAAAAAAAAAAGAATAGTAGCAATTTGCTTTTTAAGTTGTAATCGTTTGTGGTTATTAGGGAAATGTACTGTTTATTTAGAAAATGAATCGAAAATTAGTCAACAATCTGTTTCCAGGCTGCTAAAATGAATTTAGCTTGACCTACAGAACAGAGACTAATTTATACCCCTTTGTGTTTTGTGATACTTCTGCATCACTCTGATAGCCAGCTTAAAAAACACGATGGAACAAAGAATTTTACACAGAATAATGATCTTTAAAAGACCGTGCATCTACTGCTTCCAGCTTTTACTTTGCACTGCACAAATATAAAAAATATACAGTCCTACTGTGCTTTTACAGTTGCAGTGCATTGAGAGAGTCCTCTGGGACCTGACTTTTCCCTCAAATAGGCCTATTGCACAAGGTTAACTCAATAATACAAAGCGAACAACAGTGCCGTAAATCCCTACCTAAAGCATTGCTACGTTACGTGAATGTCACCATACAGCCTGCCTTTAATTATTCCCCATCTATGTATCTATCTACCACATTCAGCCTGCCACTGTTTTGTCCTCTTTTCTTTCATTTTCTCATGAGCCAATAATGTTAAAACAGTATTGCTTTTTCACAGGGATATTTACATTAACCAGGTAATTGGAGGTTGTTACGATCCAAATTTCCTCACAGTATAGGGAGAGGTTTGGTCACCCCAGCAGCTCTGGTGTTCTGGATTGCATATGGACTGCGTAGTTGTCCAGGGGGCTTCCCCCCTCCTGGGGTATCCATAAGGCATCCGAGGCCAAGAGCTGGGGCTCTCCCTGTGTATATCTTGTCCCTTGCAAGGAGTCCACTTTTAGGCAACATCCAAGGGGACTGATGATCCTCAGATTATTTTTGGAAAAACTGCTTGGAATTGGCTTGCACTAAAGATTAGGATAGCTTCAGAATACTCAGCGAGCTATTCCTTCTCATCAGTAGCAACAAGGTCTTGTTGTCAGGACTTTTCTCTCAGCACGAACGAACGTGCCCTAGCAGCGGGGACCAGTTCAGTGCCTTCAAGCCAGACAAGACTTCTGCTGGAGGCTGAAGAAAGCAGCACAACTGAGGAGCGTCCCCAGCATTTGGAGCGGCACCTGCAACAGGTCAGAGCAAGTCTGCTGTCTCTCCCGTGCTACCTTTCACAGCTGGGAGAGCTCTTAGCCCTTGAGCTCAAATAGTTTTGTGTTGTAATAACAGAGCTGCTACCTCGCAGCTGTTCTGGGGAGGTAAAAGGCCTGTGTCATCACTCAAGTGTGCCCCAGCCCAACAGCTTAACATGTTCTATGCTCCTTGCTTAAGATTGTGCTGAAATCTGTACTCTCCAATAATACATTTTTCCTGTATCACAAAGCAAGTTTCTAAGCTGTTGCTTATTTATAATATATATTGGTGATATCTATTTTTATTTTTAACACCTCAGAAATCTCACATAGGTCCTTCTCCTCCCCTCCCGCAAGCAGGCAATAATTATTAAGTAACTTGACAAGAGCACATACTTATGGAATTAAGTAATTTCTAGCTTGCTTTAATTCAATTAACATGATAATTGAGTGTCAACTGATTGTCATGCAGGCAGTAAAGGCCCATTCTGATTCACAAGCAGATTTGTTTCCCTATGTAGTATTTTATGTTTTTATATTATCCTAGTTATAGAAATTGAATGTTACCAGAAAGACAATATTTCTGCATATGTAGGGAGAGGTCAGCTTGTTTATTCTTGTTATCTTCAGCAGGTTACAGAAGCGCCCGCCACACTGCAATTGCCTGTATTTGTGTACAAATGGAAGCAGCTACTATTATTTTCTATTGTGCTTCATGAATGCAAATTAACACACTGTAATACACAGGTCCTTAGTTTACTATTTAATTAAATTTCCAAAATATGCCCAGTAAGATAGCTTCTAGTTCACTAAAAATGCTCAGCAAAGCTTGCAACAATACAAAAAGGTATTTTCTGTAGCAACTAAATATGAAGCTCTTCCTTGTGTGCAAACACAGGAGACAGCATTTGCATGAGGCCTTTGGGGAAAACCAGTGCTAAGGTAACATCCTGGGAGCCAGCCCAGGCTGGTGTGACGGCAGCCTGGAGTTCAGACTGCCTTGGCTCGCCGTGTGCTTGGGCCTCAGCTCTGGGGGCAGCCTATGCTCAGGACCAAGCTCTTTCTTCTAACAGTGATATATGTCCTTAAGCTGACTGCCCCAAACTCTCATTTGGAGGTAGATGGGTTGTGGGTTATATGGTTAGCCACAAGCACTGCACAAATACTCGATTTACCAAATCAAAACCACAACAGAATATCTGCTCTGCTGTGTTACAATGCCAACTTCTGGTCATATCCTGCTGTATATATTTTAACAGCTGTTTCATTCCTATCTTTCTAGATCATCCATTCCTGGAGGCAGCCTTTGCGTCTCCTATGTTTTCCATGTGTTGGATAACATGAAACTCATCACTGATCATGACAAAATGTATCAGGAATGCCTTGAGACACATTTTTGTTTTGCTTGGCCCTCTCTTCCCGACTAACTTCTTGTCAGCTTGCTTGTGGAGGTTTATCAGTACGCCGCAGCATGTTGATCTGTAGGACCCGTGAGCCTTGCCCCCTTTGTTCCTTTGGGGAAAAGCTCTCCTGCATTTATCACCACAAGAGTCAATTTGGGCACTCGGACAGGCGTTCTGCACCACCTAACTGCAAACGTGATCCTTAGTTTGGAAGAAGGTCCCACTTTGATACCAGAGAGTTGGAAATAGCGAGCTAAATTGACTGATACACCTAGGAGGAAAAGTCAGAATGTACCCTTAGGAGCCTGAAAAGGTTTCTGCCTCCTTGCTGACAAAGTACGTTATGAAGAACCATAGGGTTTCTTTGGTGTATAAGGATGACAAAGAAGGGAAAGTTTATCTTGTGCTTGTATCCTTACAGCTGGCACTTGCAAACAAGGTATATTTGTTATTTTAAAATGATGTAAAGGTGTCCATGTTTGCTTTGATCAAAATGTTCCATAAACCTAAAACACAGTGTATCCAAAAAAAGCAACATGACCAATTCTGAATTCTTGGATTGTGCAGCTCTATTACTCGTGGAGGTGTCATTTGCACATGTAAAATTTACAGGAATGGCATCTCATAAAATACGGTAGGCTGCAATTCAGAATTAAACACTATATTCAGATTGTCATTCCTGGCCCTATCTACCTAGGTTCATGGAGAAAGCTGGTATTTTTATCCCAGTGGGAGACATATCTCTAGTTCTTTGATTTTGCAGCAAAGGCAGCTAGAACTACACACATTCTTCTAAAATGTGCAGAAAGATATTCCCACAGCAGACAGAAAAAGAAAAAGTCCTCAGAATTGCTTAATGGATACTGAAATATGTTACCATTTGATTTTTAATCTAGGTACATACAGCAACAGAGAGAGGCCCAGGGCTAGCTATATGGCTCAGCACTCTCTTACACTGCAGAGCATGAAAACGACACTGATGACATATTAGAGGCTTCAGGGAAAGAATTCAGTGTTTCTGGCATGCAGGGTAAAGATCACAGGCCAAACTCTAGCACAAACAGTTAAACTCTACACAGTTCCCTGGAAATCACAGCCAGCGATGCCAGGGCGAGATTTGACCTTATAAACTTGACGCTTGCAACATAGAGTGGGACTGTTGCTCGCATCAAAACCATGCTGGATGAAAGCTGGGCACAAAACGAACGACATGAAGCATATGATTTATGTGGTGATTATTTGCACTCGTTTGTAGTCTCTTTTTCTACAAAATAAAAAACATTTACAAGCCTGAATGGAACATAATAATTGGGACTAGGTCCGGTTATGCACACGGATGATTTAGAGCCTTGCTCCCATCAAGCCCTAACGTATGGATAAAGGGTGGGGAAGAAGAATCAGCAGAAAACTGTTATTTATGGTTTGTTCTGCAGCAATACCTGATATCCCGGGTCCCTTTGGGCCGGCTTTTTCCAAATATAACCAGGCAGAGTTGAAATTAAGGTTCATAACTCGGCAGACAGGAGCCGCATCTACCCAGCAGTCGGGCGGGTGGCGTGGAGGTCGGATCTCCACCCTGGGCCGCGACGGCGCTGATGTTCCCCAGCACTTCAGTGCTCGGGGGAGGCTGCAGGAGGACAGGGCTGCCAGGTGGGCTGGGCAGGAGGCCAGCAGCTCGTGGATGTGCTATTGCTAGGGCTTTATGGCCCTGCACAGGGCATACCCGGCAGTGGCTCTTGTGACCTACTTTTTTTTTAACTTTTTTCAGCAGAGGGGGAGGTTTCACCTCCCAAGTGTGCAGTGCAAGCGCTGTTTACCCTCGCTGTGTGTGGGAGAGCGGCACTGCAGCTGCCAGAAACTCCACGAAAAAAGAAAAAGTTGCAAACGTGGGGCCTGATATTGCTCTCTCACTAAGTCAGTGGCAAAATGAGAAAGTTAAGGGGTTCAAGAACTGGTCCTGCAGAAACCAGGGCCATATAATGATATGCAATATATATATATATATACACATATATACACACACACACATATATATACACACACATGCATATGTATTTGTAAGCCTGCTTATTCTTGACCCACTGTGTTCCAGTTCATTAAGCCCAGCTGCTCGCAGAGCAGCAGACACCAGCCTAAGGAGCACTTATTTCAGACACTTCGTATGCTCACCCAGAACTTCAAAGGGAGGAAACAATTTTAGTACAGAAATTTGTCCAGAAAAGCAGTGAAAGAGATATAGTGTGCAACACTGGTTAAAGCTACTTTGCTGGTGGAGGTAGCAGGGACGGTATAAGGTGGTTTTCTCCTGTGCCTGCACCTGAATCCATCTTGTTCTAATTCACTTTGGTGGTATGCACACACAGATGTGCCTTTGCTTTCTATTTTCATTTACAAAAATAAAGCTAAATTTAGGCCCTGTATGTTTGTTTATTTACTCGTCTGAAAGTACATTTTTATCCTCTTAGGAGTGTTTGAAGTTATTCCTTTATTAGCATGGTGATAATAAAAAACTGTAAAGGTACTTGAAGTGTAACTTTTATAGGAGGAATAAGATATGTTAAAACAAACATCAGCATGACTAGCTAAGTAGTAGTAAATAAATAGCAAATTCACGTTTTCTAAATGCTACTGGCTATTTTCACCTGAAGATCTGCAACACCCAAAATGTAGCGCTCTGAGCTGGTGGCAAGCGTGGATGTTGGGGCCCCCAACACCTCCATGGGGGGAGCCAAGCTGTGCTCAAGCCAGGCAATGGGGCAGTGCCACGGTCCTACACCAGGCTGAGCGACGGCCTCCTGAAACACGGATCCTGGATCCATGTCAGCATGACCCGTGGTGTTTCATACCACGAGAGCAGCTTTGGCGTTACGCCAGAAGTGAGCTATATCTCAGCATCAGCATCTGGGCATAACGTATTGGCTGGCATTTATTTTCAAGCACCTCCTGATCTACCAACTCAGTGCTGCACTGGCCAACGTGCTGCTGCAACTGAGACGTCACCGAGATCACGACAGAAACCTACCAACCAGGTTGATATTTTTCATGCCCAAATCAGTCTAGGTTATTTCCAGTGACCAAAATAGAAACCCTAGAAAGCTTGTGGGTTGTAATGAAAATGCTAACAGCGTCACAAATGTTCACACTAATACATGAAGACTTCAATTTATTTAAGCATTGGCAACAGAGAATCCAAGTTCCATCCGATGTTGAAGAATAAACTGCAGCTTTTATCTAGTGGGTCTTTGAGCACCAATGAGGAGTAAATGATTTGATTTTGTGAGCTCAGAGGATTTGTCAGCTGCCTCGTAAGTATAATTCTGGCTCTTCATATTCCTGCTGCTTCTAATTTAGCAGGACAGGCTCATAATTGAAGCAAATTAACTATTTACACTTGCCACTTCTACCAGGGGAAGAGGACACATCAGCAGGAAAGAATGAGTGGGAAATTAAATTCTTCCCACTTGTGTCAGATCTGCCCTTATATAAACACATTAACAGTAATTTCATGAGGCGTCAAACATAGGAATAAATACTGAGGGATAAAATAATGAGGTGTTGCTATTGAGCTGAACTGTTGCAGCTATATATTACTGAGTATGAATTATGCAGCCTGAAGGAAGGCATATGTTAGAGCACTCAAACAGTCGCTGCGCCTGCTCCGTCTGATCCCTGGGTTTTGGGTCCCCTAACTGGATCCACTTTTCTTCCTTCTGCAAGGCCAGGACAATGTTTAAGTAAATACACAGAATCACACACAGACATATGCACATGCATACAGGCACTAAGCTGTTCATATAAGGTCAAATTCATTCCTCTAAGAACTCCAGTCAAATTGCTGAAGTTACACTAGAGATTAATTTTGTTGAATGTTGAACAGACATTCAAATCCATTTTTAGAATAATAGCACATTTATTAAGGTCTTGGGCTGAAATTTTAAAATTGCACTAATATAAACAAGAACATTTTGTTTGTAAGTTGCCACATCTATTACAGCTTTGCTCGGTCTCCAATTAGAAACTTAAGGTTCATTTAGTACATGCACATCTGGTACTGATTTAAAATGACTTTTCTTTTTCATCTAAGGACAGAAAATGACCTAAGTAGCCTTTTTTACCCAGTTTGAACCAGCATTCTGTCTGCAAGCCAGAGACTCGACCATTTAGCATGCTGAACCCTCTTCCCTGGGGGCTGTTTTTCTCCCCTTTGCAGTAAAAATGTGTGCAAAGGCGACGATGTACATAAATATGTTACAAAAATGGGATGCACAGAAGTATAGTACTGACTAAGGAGAAAACGATGTTTATGGTGCTAAGAGAAGAATTAGCAAAGCTGCTGAAAGCTGCCTTTTGTTATGACTACAACACTGAGGAAAATACATCCCAATGCATTATTGCTACAGCTGCTTCCTATTGACAGGTTTATTACTCAAAAGAGTCTTAGAAAATATTTACAGTGAAAAATGAAGAAAAATGCAGTTCCTTCTTCTGATCACATGTATTTCTTGCGACTAATTTGGGATTTCAGAAGACGACGTGAAGTATATCCCTACTTCCAATATCCCTTTACTTCCTAGACCCTTTGCATCTACAGGTTAATACAAAACGCTGTCACACACCAGCACTGTTTGCAAATAGCCCTCATATGCTCAGAGATTAATGAGATCATTTACAATATATGACACAAATGAAAATGTCTTCATGTGGTAATATAAGAGCAGAAACATGCTGATATCTGTTTTAATCTCATAGATTGCCATATTCTTTGTGTTAAGAGAATCAGATTGTGATACATTTTAAGCATAACCACCCCCAAATTTCAGTAAGGCACTTGACATCTTCTAGCCCATGATAATGCTTGCTTTTTTGTCTTTGAAAGCATGTTTTCTCAAATAGCATTTTTCTAGTCTCGTCACAGTTTGAAAAGCATATGTGGTTCCTGAACAAAACCTTTTCAAGCTACAGTCTAGCATGTTAGGTCACCACATTTTTGCAAAGGTTTGGCCATACATACACTGCCCTTGAGTTGTTTCTGTACTGACTTTCAATACCTTTATGTATGTTGGGCTCAATCTGTGGGGGAAAAATACAAGAAGAATTCTATGGATTTCAGAGCTGGCTCAGGTCTTAGGAACGGTGATTTCATTCTGGCATACAAATATAGAGTTATTCTTTTTTCTCAATAGCTGCATTATGTTCTACTTTCTGATTCATTTATATTTACTATTTAAATAGTAAAAGGAGTTCCAGTTCAGGAAATGTAATTTGGAAACATAATTCTATTTAAATTCCAGAATAAGCAATAGCTTCCAAAGCATAAAAGCCAGAAGCTTTATGATAATTGATTTTTTTTTTTCAGAAAGTATAATTCATCAATAAAGTATTCCTGTAACGATATTATTGTTTCTTTACTTAACTATTTTTGATTTTCTGAAGCTTCTTCAATGCCAAATTGCAAATCATTTGTATTTTTAGAGTCCAATTTTCCTGCCAGAGACATAGGTTTCGTAACAGTTACTAATGCTCTGGATCTGAAAAATTAGGCCTTTAAAATACAGACTATCTAGTCAGTTAAGATGTCTTGTAATCATTACTTTGTGCTATTAGATCCTTAATGGAATAAAGAATGAGTTTAAATTTATTCTAGAAAAATAGGATTGCAATTTTTATTTGAAACAGAGGCTATCCTTTATTCTCTTTGTGCAGTCCTAGATGAGAAAGGGCCCAGGCCTGGAGTTTTAACAATACTTAATATATGATAATGAACAGACAAAGTGAGTCAAAGAGCAACGAAGATACACTAACCCAAACTCCTGGAATAATTGGTTTAAAAATCTAGTTGCAGGCCCCTTTTTATGGCTGTGTTACAAGCAGTCCACAGGACACCATTCTGCTGTGTTCCAGCTTAATTTAAGCACAACAGAGATAAGGAAAATAATTTTGTTCTGCTATTCCAGTGTTGGACTTGCTCAATTATTGCTGTCAGCCATGAATAGGAAATCCAAATTAAAACCATAAAGTTTAGGTTTTAATGCACTTGTCTTAAACTGAATTCTACAGCAAGGCTGGTGATTTTGTCACCTTGCTGTTCTCCTGTCCCTCCAGCTATTCCTTGCAGGGTTGGGTACCCTCCCTGTCAGCTTGCTGGTGCTTGGCATAGAGAGGAACCAAAACCATCTCTTTGGGCCATGGCGAAAAGCACAGGCAATGCTTTTTTGCATCATAAGCGAACACCAGTCACCACGATCCTATCCAAGTCATGTCTGACTATGTCAAACTTCTTTTTGGCGTGAGCTACAGTCCAGTCTAGGGCTTATCCTTGGCCTGGTTTAACCTTGGATAAGGTTAAACAAGGCACAAGGAAGAGGAAACAAAACAATCTTAATGTGCCAGATTCAGTAACTGTTCTGATCCTTACATTGAGAAAGTTATCTCTTTTCCAGCTAGATTCTGTAAGTGCCTGCTGTCTTATTCAACAGCAGATACTAGATGGAACAACCTTTTTTTTCTTAGTTACTAAATGTCGAATCCTGATTCTCATTACAGTTACCTTTAATAGGGATCTAGGTTTAGCTACACCAACTAGTTATTAGCGAAGAAAACTTTTTCTTTAAAGCTCAAATGATTTATCATACAAAAAGAATTCAAAGCAATGTTCTCATTTTTGTTATTAATCTTATTAACTGTATAATTTATTGTGTAATAATAATACATTCAGTGGAGCCTTTTCCCTCTATTCATGCTAATGTCAACACCCACCTAGATCTCCTTCCTGCAGCCAAAAAATCTCTCCCTCAGGATATTCTTTTTGTCCCTACCTGGCTGTTCCTCACTTAAAACTCCTCTTTCTTTACCCATCTGACCTATTCTATCATCAGTTGGGCAAACACACAACACAGCCAGCAATTATCATGTAAACTCATTAATACAGGGAGCTTCACCTAAAGTTGCCCATGTCTCTGTAGAGTCCAGCTGAGGTGGAAGCAGCTTTGCTGCTCTCACCGCAGAACCAAGTTCCTTCCCTCCCTCTCCCTTCGCCCTTCCTGTTCAACTTGCCAGTCTTGCAGGGAAAGAAAAGGAGATCTTTATAAATCTGGGAAACCTCTATACACCTTATACTATATATGGCCTTCAGTAACTACTACAGTGCAAAAATAATTGGAAGATGAAGGGTGCAAAACCCAACATTAGGGTTTACAGTTGGCTTTCACCAGTCATTTTTTTGATTGATGATAGGATTACATTTCATTTAAAATAAACTTTTATACCTCAGTATGTTTTAAAATATAAGCCTGCTTTTATATTTTAATTATAATTACAGGGCGTTTGTGTGGACCTGTAATTCCTGACATTGTTCATTGAGGGTAGTGGAGCTTTGTACACATTTTTACCAATGTACCAAGGCAAACGTTTGTTACAGGTTATTGTATGTCTTGCCACATTTTACAGATAATAAATTTAGTTCTGTATTTCTGAAGTGCACATGTTAAAGAAACAAAGGCTTATTAAGAACAGCATTAAAATCAGTCTGACTTTATGAAACTTTGGTGAAAAAGACCACAACAGGTCAGGAAGGAGTAAGAAGAATCACTGCAGAAATAAGAATGTAGGTAAAATTGTTATTTTCACTTGCATACAAAACGCGGCTTTTAACACTGGTTTTTGTTCTACCTGACTGTCTTTTGCATTCACTAGGAGTATTTCTGAAAGATAGTGATGAAAAAACCTAAAAACATCCTGATATTTGACAAATGGGATCCATAAAAAAAAAGATAGACTCTAACATTTCTGAACTCACATGCATTTCCTTTCATAAATAGAAATAATATCCTCAATCCATAAAAAAGAAAAAGCATTTGTCCAGGTGTGCCCACATAAAAAGAAGCCCCAAAACCATAGGCCTGAGCCTTAACATTCTTATTTTCCACTTTACCCTGTAGTTCTTGTGACTTCTCAGTACTGAGGTGAGATTCAGTATATCTTACTTGACTATCACAAAGTAAAATGTTTACTGATACCGTTGAAAAAGTGAGAATATAGTGCTAAATAGGAAGTATCTATGGAAAAAGCACTGGTGCCATCTTCAATGACTAGCCATGAACTAGGCCTAAACTGAAAAGAAATTAAAGGCAATAACAAGAAAAGTGCAAAAGACTATAGCTTCCACTGGCAAAAATGCAGATGGAAGTAACTATGTGATCTTATTGCCACAGCTTGTGTGTATATTGTGCACCAGGCTACTCTAAAGCATGTCTGATCTGTCTGACCCCATCACTGGTCTGCTATGGTCGGCACATCTGGATTACCAATTTACACCTGCCGACATATAAGCTGTAAGTTTTACATCCCAGAATGAAAACACTGAAAAGAAATTATGTGATATTCTCCTTATCTTATTCTCCTAAAATCATATTCTGTACATAATCAAGTTTCATCTCTCTGCATGAAAGAAGCTGCCTACAGTGCTTAGGTGACACAGGTAACATTTTCTTGAAACAAAGTCTCCGAGTTGTAGCATAGTCTGTACCTGTTTTTGTTCTTCTCCTAAGCCGTCCCACATTGATGCTACAATTTTGGAGACTTCACCAAAAGTAGCATTTGGGTTTTGGCCCTTGATGGCTGCTTGAGTGTCTCGAAAGAATAATGCATAGGCAGACACGGGCTTCTGTGGCTCATTTGGGTCCTTCTTCTTCTTCTTTTTGGGAGTTTTGGGTTTCTTTCCCATATCTGAAGCAGGTCTCTTCTCTCCTCCATTGACCTATAACACAAAATGAGGAAAGTATTAAAAAAAATAGCCAGTTTAACTCAGCCAGGCTTGGTAAAAGACAGATATTTTGGAATTTGCAACTAAAATGGTATTTTAATTGCCATCTTTGAAAATCTAAATATCGGCATCATCTGATTCCCCAAAATACATTATAAATACATATAAATATAAATGCAAAGTATAAATATACTGTTTCCCTTGAAGTACCTTACATTCTGCTTTCAGGGTATTACCTCATTTATAGTTCACCCGGTCACTTTTTCATCTCTTCTCAGTTTTATTGCTAATGGCTATTCCATGCCTACCTATAATAAGTAAATCTAGGACATGTTTCATTATATACTGACCACTAATTCAACCAAACGATCCATCTGAAACCAGGCTTGACACTGCAATTTTGACCTTTTTCTTCTCACCATTTTTCTTGAGAGACCTATTTAGACTAGGGCTCAGATCACTTTTTGCTGCAATGGTGGGTGTCCTTCCAGGGAATTTGAAGAGAATCTTATTGTGAATGAAGTGACTCCTCCTAACTAAATCTAGAGAAACAAAGTTTTACCAGTATGGATTAGTCTGGACCCCTTAGAGAGGACCATTTCTGATCCTTCTAGGTTTCTTTTCTGCTGCTCTACAAGAAAATTCCTGGTGGCTTGAAAAAAAGGAGTGAAAGACAAATAGCATATGAAGAAAAATGTAGGTGCATGTTTGTGTGCCATGTCAAAAAACTGCATATGAAAACATGCAAATTTGTGAACAAGCAACTACACTTTGTTATTTAATATTTCAGAAACCCTGATCACCACCACAGCACCCTACTTTCTTAAATGCCTTACAAGCCCATATATAAATGAAGGGACATTGTTCTAATTCTTTAACAGACTGGCATTCCATGGCCATGTGTCTTCTATTGACCATTCAATTCATTGCAGCTCTAGCAATGATGCATGATCTAACCAGAGGGTTAAGAGGCTTTTTCTCTTGATGACATAGCCAACATACCGCATATCTTAAGCAGTCTGAAGTATGAGAAGACCAACAGTGTAGATGTTCCAATCCAGTAGATATGACTTTCATTTGCTTGTATTTTTTTTAATAATGCTTATCAAATGACACATCAGAGAACAAGTACTCTTCAGACCAGCAGCACTATATGAGAACAATGTCTGCGTATCCTCACTTTGAGAGAAAACCTTCTTATTTGTCTTAATGTGAGTCACTGTGTGGTGTCCAAAGGGGCCCAGGTGACTAGAATGAACAACGTGGATCTCTGTAGCTTTTTAATCATGAAAATAATATGATGACTACATACTTGACAACTTGAAAATGAAGTTCCTTTTTGCAGCAGCATTATGTTATACTAGGTATATCATTAGTATAAGGTTAATAGTCTTGGAGCTTTCTGGAAGTAATTTCAGAAAATCTGGAAAAATAGCAGCAGTGTGCTACCCATCATTAGATTACCTCTGCCAACCTTCTAGTCTTTTATTTCAGTCTGCAAGGTAGAGAAAACTACCAGCTAAATGAAGTTCAAAGGAACATTGTGTAGCATACATGCTCTGTGCTCCTTAGTTTATTTGGCAATATCAATCCAAACACTCTTTTAAGCAAACTCCATGAGTAAGGAGCCTTCACAATAATTGAGGCCATAGCTAAAGTTTTAACCTTTATTATTTGCCAAGTTTTCAAAGTATTTTTGCACGAATGAGATTTACACGATTTCTGAATATTAGTATACCATATCATCTAAAGTATTCTTAAACTAGGTGATGTTCTGCAGAAACTTGTGTTAGAAGTCTTCTGGCAAATATTCTGAAAACAGCTCTAAAACCTAATCCTCCAACCTGACTGATCGAGAGACTTCAAAAACCTACTGTTAAAAAGAAAACACTCACAGGGGAAATTCTATTTGCCATATACAAAAATAACTAAATAAAAAGAATACCAAAATTCCAGTACTAATACCCTTGCAAATGGCTGAGATGATGGCCTGCCTTATGCTCCCATCAGTCTATCAGCATCACAGACTCCACTTCGAACCACCAAAGTAGAGACAGATGGGAAATAAAATAAAAAACATGTATATTCAGTTCGGCATAGACTTGTGCCTCTAAATCCCTAGAGGTGTAGTTAGCTCATCGTAATCCACCTCCTGTCATGGCTTATTGCTTAATTATGGTGATGTATTTAACTTATTTATCACAAGAAAGCAATAATCTTTCACTTTAAAAAAGTGTACATTAACCATGTTGCACACATAATAGATCACAAGAATATCTAGTGTAGGGTTTAAAACTATCAAGTAAGGCACATTGTGGATATCTAAATGTCCCTCGAGAAGTTGGAAAATGTCTATAAGCATATTTAAAATAAACTGCAATAGTACCAAAGCCTTTAATGGAGCTAAGAGAGCTGTTTTACGCACACTATCTTGCAGTAATCACTGTAGTTTAAAATAGATTTTAATCAAGCACCATCTGCATAATAGGCTGAACAGACAACATGGAATTCTACTTATAACTCTTATCATATAAAGTAAATATTGTAAAATCTTTACCACATAAAGAGAATATGCTGTAGCAGTTCTCTGGTAATCATGTTTCTGTTAGTTAATTCTTGTTACTTGCAGTCCTCTTGCTGTCTTCCCTCTGAACTACATTACTCGAAATTTGCTCATAAGTTATTCAAATGAGCATAGAAAAAAACCCTGCTATCCATCTATGGAGAAATACATATTTGCAAACCAATAACACTTTCAGCATCTCACAGTTATGCTTGGCAATAACAGAGCACATGTTTAACGATCCATCAATATGAATTATGGCAAGAATTACATAAACATAATATTCCAGTGGTCAGAATAAAGCATGCAGTAAGTGGCCACTTTGTTTAGAATGTTTTTATAGTTACTTACAGCCACTTTTTTTTAAGTTTACCCTTTTTTCCTTCTAACCGCAGTCCTACGTATTCAATTTAGAAGAGGTAAGCAGACTTAGGGACGTACACCACCTGCACATACACCTGCTTTGTTCAAAAACTGCAGTTCATTTTCCCATGGTCCTAAGAGCTGTCCATCTGTATTGATGCAGCCTCATGATGATGCTCCCCTTGTTAGTGGCAGTATCGTCAAGCACCATCAGCCGTCCTGCTTTCTAAGTGAAAGTCTAGCACAACTGATGACTCTTTGAGCCAGCTCCTTTCCCTCTTTTTACTCTCTAACTAAGGAGCATGTGCAGTTAAGTCCAAGTGACCTGTACGAAATGGTCCTTATTCGAATGACCATTGAGCAAAAATACTTAGCAGTTGCTGCCTGTAGCTGTGTACATGTTTTTACTCTATGAAGCCTGGACAGGACTTAGAACAATTTCATAGAATGCCTAAGGTTGGAAGGGACCTCTAGAGGTCATCTAGTCCAACCCCCCTGCACACGCAGGGCCACCT
>JAWLRI010000818.1:2524986-2606786 GCA_034781795.1 Crypturellus tataupa | reverse complement strand
ACACAGTACTCCAGATGTGGCCTCACCAGGGCTGAGTAGAGGGGTAGGATCACCTCCCTCGACCTGCTGGAGACGCTTCTCTTAATGCACCCCAGGATGCCATTGGCCTTCTTGACCATGAGGGCACACTGCTGCCTCATTTGAATGATATTTATTTATTAATTTGAATGATATTTATCATCAAATGAACTGCCTGGAAGCTCAGTGCATGTGCAATTACACCAGTTTATAAAGTTTCTTCTCTGCTGGTATTTGGCATACATACATTATGTTATCGTAATTTCCTGCATGTACTCGAATCAATGGTGCAATAGGGATCAATTATATTTCAAGTCCAAAGGCATATATTTGTTTATATTCTTGGTCATCTCATTTCATAAATTCATTCAAACGTGAACAGGACACTAAGATTTCTTTATTTTTATTGCTAGGCTTTTCTCTAACAAATCTGCTATCAAAGGTTCAGTGGATTCCCTGTTAGACATAAGGTTGGATATTCATCTAGTATAAATTTATGAATATCATCTGACATTGAGCTAAAGGAGACCTATAGGATCTGAAAATATACTTTGTCTTTTTGGTCAATGTTGGTAAAGGAAGGGGCCAACATCTCTTCCCAGCTATACAGGAGAATGCCACTATTGTTGTTATTAATAATGAACAGTCCTCATGGCTGGAACATCTCGCTGACTTTGTGAAGCTGTGCTCTGAAATCTGTTCAGCTATGATCATCTCTGCTAGCCACCACATGACTTCAGTGTGTGCTCTGTTACGTAACGATTCAATAATGAAGTCTGTCCTCGATCTATTAAATCATTTCACACATTTAGTTGAAGGGCTCACAGTTGGACTCCATCTTGAAGACCTTTCCAACCATTATGATTCAATGATTCTATGATTCTAGGATTTACAGGACAATTTATTAAATAAACAGAACGCCCCAAATTTAGCAAAGTTATTTGAAGGTAAAAAGATACAACTCTCACAAGTCAGAGCTGCTGTCCTATGGCTTCCTGTCTGAGTCCAGCATTTTCTTTCACTAAAAAGAGAATTTCTAGAATGGGAAGAAGCTTCACATTTCACTCCAGGGCAGTTCTGAGAAAATTATATCTAGTCACAGCTGTGGAAACGGATCTCAGTAGAAAACTGGTTTATACTAAGTATCTGTATCCCTTCATTGGCAGCTTCCAGGAAGACCAGTATGAGAGGAAGATACTCAGCAAAGGGGTTCAAGTTGTAAACTACAGCAACGCATTTGTTTCTTATACTGATTAATCAAAATCTCCTGGCTTTTACAGAGAGATAAAGGAACTATTATATCGGATCAACCGTTCTAGCCCAGTGCACCGTCTCCAGTTGTGGTCAACTTCAGGCATTTAACAAGAAGAGGTAAGAAATCCCACAGCAGACAGATGCAGCATAATCTGCCCCCCCATAAAGCTTGCAGTTTAATCCCTATTAGTCAGAGACTACTTTAAGCCCTCTGTCATCATTTTTAAGATTCTTTAAAACATTTTTGTTAGCACATAAAATGATAATTATGGAAGAATTTGAAGGTAGTCTACCAATCTTTTGCCTATTCTCTAGTTTTTCTTTCTAATCTTGTGTTGTGTTTTCCCTTTTCTAATTCTTTTCTACTCAAGACTAAGGGAATTAGTCCTTAGGTTTCCAAAGAGGTTTCCAAAATAACATGGCTTGTTAAAAAGACTGTACACTATATAAACTGTCTTCCACAGTGGCAGGACCAAGTCCCACTCAGTATGCAGAGGTTGGTTTCATTATTGAAAATATTTGCTTCAGATGAGTCATTGTCTGCATGAAACCACAATCCTTCATTTTTGCTAACATGAAGTGTTGAAAAAATATATAAACTCACATACAGGGGCTAACTAATTGAAGTATTCAATAAAAGAAAAAAGCTATTGCATTGGCCTTTTTCTGCATCTTGCACAATCCTACCAATATACAAAAATATTAGAAAAGAAATAGGAGTAGCAAATAAATTATTCTGAAAAGGTAAAGGCTGACTGGAATTATTTTTGCATACTTGTATTCTAAAGTCTCCTTCAGTAAGGAACTGCTCATTTAACATATATGAATTATTCAGTAACTTTTAAAACCTAAAGTTTGTGAAATCAGGGTAAAGTCCTGAAATAAAACTTTGAATCAGAATTTATTCAAAAGTAGTAAAACATATGTTTTCAATTACATGATTATTTTATAGCTTGAGGCATGAAAAACAATATAATTTGAAAACAAATCAGACTTACATTTCTTGACTGGATTATACCTCCTCAGTGACTCACAATGTGTTTTTTCACATTCCTTGCAAGTCTGCAACTTTTCCCCACAAGTTATGGCTATGTTACAACATCTTCACTCCTGCATAATAGGACTGCTATTTTGTTGTGATCATAAAACAGAGCTAAGAGGTATTCAATTTCAGTATGCTCTGTTTCCAGTTTATTGGATGTCTTTGTGCTAAGTCACAATCTTTTTTGTGTCCAAAATTAAGATAATAGACTTGTTTAACATCGAGGAAGTTTTAAAGAATTATTTTGGGAGATTTTTGCATGCAAGTTGCTGTATAAATTGTTACTTATAATTTAAATTTATTATGTATTACTTACTGTTATTTATGCTGTAGTAACACTAAAGTGAAGCTTAAATATGTCATACTGGAGTATCACCACATCCAAAAGTATAAATGCATTAGGACCCCACTAGGGTCAAGACAAGACTTCTGAAGTTATCTTTATGTTCTGGTTGCTGTGATGTTCACTCATCTTGTGATCAAGTAGCAAGGATTAGCATATTGTGCACACATTTCCCATTTTTGTAGGAGTAATTGCTTGATCTTTAACTTGGAAGAAGCATGCATTCCATGCAAGTGAGAAACCTCAACCTTTATATTCAAGTCCTACCGAAATGGCTATCCTTTAATCTTTTACAGGATTTCAGTTTGTTCTCTCAAAGACAAATGACATCATTTACTCAAGCTGCCTGAAAATCTGAGTGGAAATTGGAAGATGTGTATTCATAACCCTTTTTTCATTCAACCATCAACAATTTGAAAAGTACCACCTTAATAACTGTGGCAGGTCCTAAAATTATCCACCATTTACATTGTAATCCTAGCATCTAAGCCTACCTTAGAGCTATCTTCTCCTTCATCTTCATGGACTGAACTGGATGGTGAAGGAGTTGCAGATTTGCTTCCAGGTGGAGAGGGTGAGTTGTGAGGAACATTGTTTCCACCCATATTCAAACCAAGCTGTGCACTGAGCTGGGACTGGTTAATAGTAGTCAGCTGCCCGTGCTGCATCATTCCTGGCTGCCTAATATCTGCAGGTTGAACCCTTGGCCTCATGGTTGCCATCTGAGGATGGGAACTATACTGGGCTCCTTCTGTATTCCGTAAATCTTGCATCTACAAGAGGAAAAAAACTGTATTAAGCATATCACTAATAAAGTGCTCTGTTCCTTTAGACCTCAGTTTGCCTATTTGATTGCATCATGTTTAAAAGAAATTGGCAAGTACTTAAATACACACATAAATATTGTAAATAAACAAAAAAAAGATATAACTGACATTTGCATACACTGACTGTTATAAATTGTTCAGACTCTAGCCTCAGCCTGTGGGAATAGCATGGAGCACTCAGCGCCTGTTTCACTGTGGGGGAGACCCATGGACACTGCTTTGGCTGCATTTTGAGTATTTCCGAACTACTAGCAAAGACGGACAGGTTTGCACTCTGAAATTCAGAATCAGGACATGAATATCCTCAAAATTCAGGACAATTTCCAGTTCCTACTGGTCATAAGATTTGGGTGTGAGTGGTGAATTTGGGATCTAGAGTTTTAGAATTTGAGTATCTACTATTAAATCCAAATCTTTCCTGCCTTGGGCCACCCAGTGAGATGCAGACTACTGACAAGAAGGACCCACTCATTGGCAGCCTGATCAATTGATTTCTGTGTTGATTTGCTGCTAAGACATACATGAGCTGAAAGCCCTGAAGATGCAGCGTTGACAAATGTATTCACTGTGCTATGTGGGTCACTGCATCTTAGTCTTAACCAGACATACTATTTTAATTCAAGCAACAAATTCAGTCTCTGCAAGGATAAGAACTAAAAGCACTGGAGGATGAAACTCTTTTCTTCTCCAGAGGTCAAATGTACCATGTACAGACACTGTAGCAGATTGCCTATAACATCTTTCAGTGTACTCATACAGAGAGACGACAAAAGACAAAGAGTATCAAGGAGAAGCTCAGGTTTAAGCTAAGGTGTTTGGTAGGTGATTTAAAATTGAAGTGTCAGCTCAAAGCTGAAATGAAATAGATATAGGTGATTCTCAGTGCATTAGACAAACAAACATGCCATCCATATCGAGTGGCATCTGACAGGAATCATTGCTGCCTAAGTTCCATTATGATATGGGCATCATGCATTAATGATTCAATATACTAACATAACCACATTTCTTCTCTGACAGTCTTAGTTAGAAGTGTCAACCAAAATGTCTAAAGATCACTCTTTTTTTGACTTTTTATAACTCATGATTTCGATAACCTCTCTTTCCCATACACATGCTCCTGTGAAACAGAGCTATCTCTGAGGTACCTTTCAACCAGTAAACTCCTGAATCAGCTTCAGGAATAAGAAAGATAAATTTGGAACTTCAGGAAATCTGGAACTTTTTCTGATTATTGACATAGTAAAAAATGACAAATTTTAGGGAGATATTTCAGATATTTCACAAGCTTGGGGATTGATTTTTGTAAAGTTGACTGGCTGGTAGTAAATCAAACTGATAATACTGTTAGTTCTGGCATACTTACCACTTTAAGAGTACTTGTATCTCTGAAAACTATTTGAAATAGATTCTGACAACATGACACCCAGTTACACCTGTATTCATACTGCTTTAGAAAGGCATAGCTTTTGGTAAAGAATAGGTTATCAATAGAGATAGGTTCAAGTGATGACCATGGGAGGAGAGGAAGGAAGACTCAACAGCTCCCAGCCCCAGTAGGCACCATGGCCGCGTCCGGGAAGCTCTGACTCCTGCCCAGCTGCATCTCCTGCCCATCCCGCTGTTCTCCATGGAGAGCAGATGACAGCAGGCTGGGAAAGCAATTCCCTTTCTTTTTAATGGGAATACTTCTGTTGCCTTCATAAATGCTTAAAGGTAAACAAGTCCTATTTGAAACTCTGCTTCAAACAGGTGATTCAGGGTTGCAAATAAATCTGCAAAGTGTCTACTTCAGTCAAAGTATAGCAAAGGTTGTAATTTTCATTATTTTTCCCCAGGTAAAATTAAAAGCACTTGTCATTATTAAAACTGCTGCTTTATTAAAATCTCTTTTATTTAACTATATTAAAAGCATTTAAAATATTAGCAGATAGATCCTGCAGAGCATTCTGCATTTGTTGTTTTTAAACAACGTGTACTTTCAAAGAGTCTGTATTTGCTCTTAGCGTGGTTCTGAGGGACCACACGCAGTCTGTTTGAGGACAGCACGACAACAACTGGTGGCAACCTCATACACTTTGAAGGGGCAGGGGGACAGAGGAAGGACAGCGTCAAAAGGTATATTTGGGCACTGTGCCCAGGGAGAGCAAGCAGGTAGGCAGAATAGGTGTGTACAGAGTTGAAGGAGGACGCCTCACTAGTGAAATTCTTTGCTACGAATAGTACATTACACTATTACACTAATAGCACACTACACTAAGATTACAGTGTGGATAGCATCTGAAGATGAACCTTAAATTTTCTAAGCAATCAACAGACCTCAAGGACTGTCGTATTTTCCCTGCTGGATTTGAGAGGCGTCCCACCAAATGGTGGCGGAATCCCCGCTATGGAGCACAATGCTCCCCTCTTCCCAAGTGATGCTGACTCACGCTTTGCAAAAGCCCTAATCACATGCAGTCGCTGCCAACATTACATGTAGAGCAAGACCAGCTTCTTTAAAGCTACTTTAATAGCTGAGCTTTCCTATTCCCTGTTCTTCCAGATGACACCAGCCATGTGGCTGGGTGGGAGCCCACCTGGCACACAGACGCAGCGCTGGGCACAAACCCTGCTGGGGGGCCGAGTCCAAACTGGGGAACAAAGTTAAGGGGTTTGCACGTTGCAGGGAGCAAGGATGGTCTTAAACTGACACCTTTCCTGGCCTCCCTGATGAAATAACGCTGATAATATCTGATGCTTTAATATTGCTATCTGTCAAATCCAGGATGCTTCACAACCTGTGTTACACTCAGCTTCTATTTTAGTTTCACTAACGGAGAAGCTAGGATACATTTCTTTTCATGGTTATTTTATTTTTCTGCTTGCACAGCCCTTACAGGCAGAAACTGAGCCCATGTTGTCTACATGTTCAAAAGACATAGGAAGAGCCACTGTTTCTGAGATGCGGATCTTCTGCCCTTCTCATAGGCACGCTTAGCATGCTGCCCGAACACTTACCTCCTCATGGGACTGAAAATAAGCTCTTGAAGAAGCTCCCTGCCCCAAGGTATTAAGGCAGTAAAACTCACACACTTTGAACACTAGACCATCATTCTACTCATCGTCTTAACACAAAAATGAAGAAAATTTTAGGCATGATACTGTCACATAATCCCTGCACAGGAACATCTTACTGTAGGACAAAATGAGCGCAGTATCCTCATCACAGATTCACAGAAAAGAGTGCTAGAAGGGACCGCAAAAGGTTATTTAGCCCAACACTTTATCTCACAGCAGGATTAGCTCTACCTAAATCATTTCTGACAGATGTTTGTCTAACCTCTTCATAACCTCCCTAGGCAATTCTTGTGCTTAACTATCCTTACACTAGAAAGGTTCTTTTTTTTTTCTCCCATAACGTCTCACCTAAATCTCCTTTGTTGTAATTTAAACCTACTACTCTTTGCTCTGCTCCCAGTGGACATGAGGAATGTTTCTATCCTTCTTTGCAGAGAACGTGTACACGCTTGAAGGCTATTATGAATTTCTTTTCAATTTCTGTTCTTTAGACTAAACAATCAAACCTGAAGATTGAAAGACGTTCTTCATCTGCTGTGTTTTCTACACCTCTGATCATCCTCACTGCTGTCCTCTGGATTATGTCTAGTAGTCTTCATTTTTTTGAAATCATGTCCCAAACTCCACAAGATACAGATATCCTCCTCTGACACAATATTCAGAGAAAATCCTTCAAATCTCTATGGCATGAATCCCTAAGCTATAGCACACAAAAAGTCTGTAATAGCCGTCTTTCTGGTATAAACTGGTTAATGATGCAAGATGCAGGGAGAGCCAAAAGTCAGGATTCTTCTTTAGGAGGCAAACAGGTTTCTCACAAGGAGCATTAGGCAGGCAGTTTCAAATGGGACATGCTGCTAACATAGTACTTCCTAGGTTATTTTACCTGCTCTTGCAATTAAGAGCCATGATACAACATATTTCTCAAAAGCCAAAAAAGCCCCAAAAGCCCAAATTGTCTCTCCCTACCTAAATACTTTTCTATACAAAGTAACTATTCAGCAAAGGAAGAAAGAGGGGTTGGCTTTATAGATTAAAATAGAAATTACAGGTCTAAGTATGCAAGAAACACTAGGGATTCTACAACTGGGGATGAAGACATTAAAACACAAGGAGAAATACATAGAGCTCAGGCACTGAAGCAAGCAGATAGCACATATCCCACTACCCAGAACAAATTTGAGTGGAGGCTCAGCAGGAGATACTTCTATTACCACCATAAGGTCTAAGAGTAATTTGTGTTTAGTTTTCTTACTAGCTGAGAATTCACGTGAGCTTTTCTGATGAAGACTGAAAATGGTTGACTTTTTTCTATCTCGTCTGAGCGGTCAAGGCTTGCCAGGGAGAAACAACCTTACCTACTCTGTGGGATTGTGTTTCAATCAATTTTTTCAAACAAAGATTTTGAGACAGATGTTCTGTCAAAATACACACCATGTGCTTCCTACTTCACTGGTGTCACTTATTTTAGTCACCAGGTAGATTCAACAGACTTGCCATTAGGCATCTTTTCAGTTTTATTCTCAGGGCAAATTTTGCCAGGGCTTATGCCATATTAAAACTGAACTTATGTCTGTTCCCAAACGATGCTACATTAAACAGCAGTACTAGCCCCAGCTGTACCAACCTCCTGAGAAGTCATGAGATTTGCGGAGATGATTGTTGTTTTTATTTCAGGTTTTTAACTGTCTTGTACCATAAACCACTACACAAGAGGTTTTCCACAGACACAAAGATTCTTATTAAAAAAAAGAGGGAATGAATTTGAATTCCTGCATAATCACTTAATATACATTAAGATACCAGGCAGAATGGTGAGAGCTGGCATACAGCAAGGTGTTTGGGAGAATACATCCATCATTTCCAAGGAGAGCAAACAAAGAAACAAAATCTCATAAATGTTTGTAACCATCCAAAATACAAGTAACATCAGCAAATCTGAGACTCTGAGTTAAGCTTCAGTTTAGAAGAGTGTCTTAAAATGTTTATTTTGGACCTTCAAAAAGTGTTCTACAAAGTTCATATTTCCTTTAAGCAGCAATACCAGATGATTAGTCAATATGTATTGGTAGATAGGGTTCCAGATGAATGTCTCCTAAGTTGAAAACAAACCATATAGTTTCATGTGTTTTTATTTCCTCATGGTTAGATACAGAAAGATAATTTGAAACTTTCAGCATATGCATTGTATACCAGTGAAAAACAAAAGGTGACCCAAAATTTATGAGTTTGAAATCTGAAAATAAGTTAGGGTCCACTGATTGCAGTGGATAAAGCTGGCACGTCCTAGCATGAATGAAGGCTGATCAAGCTCAAAGATCCACACAATTTTTGGTCTTTATTTTCATTTGGTTGTGCTTTAAAGTATAGATCAAATCTGTAAGCAAATTTTTGAGTTCCACATATATCTGAGAAGGAGCTCTAAAGAAAGATTTGTTATGAAAGCTGATGCTACTGTAAAATAGTCATGGAGGACTATTCAAAACACATTGAGAGGAATAACCCAAAGCAACACCTAGCAGAGGATCGTATGTGTATTTTCATCATCTCAGATTTATAATTCCTTCCTATGTCAGCAATGAGTAAACAAAAGACTAAGTTTTAAAGTAAGTGGGTATCAGGGAGTTATTCAGTGTTGTGTATGAATATATTTTACATACTGGCGCGTTCTCAGCAAAGAATAAAAGGATCATTCAAAATTTGTGTTGATTGGGAAAAGTCTCAAAATTAAACAGCAGAAACCCCACATGTAAATAGAATACCTAATAACAAAAAAACACTCATACACACTATTAAATTTACTACTGTAATCTTTCTGAAATCATCCTGTTAAAAATTAGACCACTTGAGGTTGCTTTATACAGTACTGGTTCTGTAAGTGATCTTAAGCTCCTTTAAAACAATTATATACTCAAAATGCGACTGCAAAATTTTATAGCACAATTGCATAATGACAAGAATGCAGTAATATACAGTTTCGATAGTTCTTGGTACACAGTTAATTTGGTGACTATTAACATTCTTTTCTACTTTATGTTTTAATATCCTTTGAGTCACACAGGGCCAAGGTCTCAAAACTAATCATAAAAAACTACCAACTCCTATTCACTCTAATATAATAACCCTTTATTTAAAACAACCTCCAATAAATTTCATTATAAGAAGTTATTAAAAGGGTTAAAAACCTATTAAATGTCAAAGAATTTGCCTGACTCAAACTTCTAATAAAGAAACAGAATAGGCTTTCTTTCTGAATTATTTAAATCTTTACTGACTGTGCACTGAACCATGAAATTAGAAAAGTGTTATTAGAAGTGTTCTCTGGTTTTTATAAAAGTTGTAGCATAGAATATATCAAACCACAGTCTTTAACTAGACTAGTTAAAGAAATAGGTTTTTAATCCCAAATACATGGTTTTCACTGATATAAAGGGTCATAATTAAAAGTCTGGCCTGCAAGCCAAAGATAATAAAATTATTATTACAGGAGCATACATGTTCATTTGGTATATTCTGGATGTGTGTTTCCATTTTAATTTGGACAAATATCTTCAATTTTGTTTGATCTTGCAAAGTCCACTAATTTGGACCCTCTCAGCAAACAATTAAGCTTTTAATAGTGACTCATTTTCAAGAATTAATGGTGAATAATTTGTGCTATCTTTTCTTTTCTTTTTTTTTTTTTTTTTAAGTGTCTAATGCTTACAAGGCAACAGCAGGTACAGGTTGACAGCCCACAAATGGAATCTAGGAAGTACAAGTCAAATATTCTAGCACAGCACTGTTGATAACAATATTATCCTTTCACTGCATTTTGCAAATAACAACAGCACCATTTTCTATTTCACCAATTATTTACATAAGAAAAACAATCATGCATTTCACATTCATTTTGGTGACTCTAAAGAACCCCTGAGTCAGCAGCATATTCACAGGTTCAGTCAAACACACCTTAATCAATAGTCTTTCATCAGAAGAAATGAAGTCAGAAAGAGGTTTGAGAAAGGCAATATTATTTCCTATTCTTTTAGACAACAAAAAATAGAAGCATGCAAGGGACATGAAATGATTAAATCTTGGAATGCAAACCAGATCCTTGGAAATACTATAAACTGTGCTAAGCTATGCTTGCTGTAAGGCCAGAGGAAAAAGGGAAGCAAATACAACTGTATTTGTCTTTGCAGTGCTCTGATCCTGTGCTTATCCAGCCATAACACAATGGCCAATGTGAGAGGACTGTAGCTCGCACTGGCTTCTATTCTGTTCTGTTCTGTTCTGTTCCATTCTATTCTATTCTATCTTGTTTTTCATTTTTTTGTTGTTGTTGTTGTTGTTATTTTTTTGTGATGTTCATCACAATAATATAAAACTATCTTCCCATAGGAAGCTAAGCAATGTGATATCTGTCATGAGTTGTTCATGCCATCTATCTTCTTTAAAAAAGTTGGCCTAAATGCAAAGTATACTGACCACAAATCAGAGGAGGCTATATTGATAGAGTTATATTAATAAAACCACCTGGATGGTCTTTCTTGTATGAGTGTCATCCTCAAGTAGCTGATTTTATACATTTTCCAGCGGATTTGCAGACAGGATCTGGCCGCACGTAAGCAGTGTAAGCTAAGCACTATGCAGGGGTAGGGAAGTAGTTAGTGCATAGCTGTGTATCTCTCAGTGATGCCAATGCACCTGCCACTGCATTTTACAATATTTATTTTAAATATTTTAATATTTTAAAGGATTGGGGGTTTTACAATTTAAATAAATAAATTTGCAGTAAGATACTCAAATTCACCACATATTTTGAAAGCAAGTGCACTGTGTATAGCATTTAGAAAGTCTTTAATTTGAAAGAGATTGGATGTATTAGAATTAGACTGAGGTGTTTAATAAATAAAGGTATTTAAGGATGTTAACAGTTAGGAAAGAATTATATGTGACTTGACTATAATATTTGCTATGTTAAGCCTGTCTCGATGTGTATGATTTGATTATGCCAATGTTTGTATACTTGGGCAACACGGATGCAGTCATTTGCTAACTTGGGAGGTATGAAAGTCTTTGAGGAAGATACAGTGACCTTGAATGACCAAGTAACCCTCTTGACTTCTAGTCCATTCAGCCTCCTGTATTATTTTAATGAGCTTAGTATCAGTAAGGGATGGCTGCCCAAGCAGAAGCCACTAGACCTATACACATTAATGACAGATACAACAGGGAAAAATAAAGACAGGTGAAACATAAAATAGAAGAAGTGTAATTGCAGATCATTCCTGGAGAATCGATACTGCATATCTTGTTAGTTCATGATCTTCTTCCATTCTCATCTCCTTTTGAAAGAGCTCATACCTAGATTTTAATAGCTGCATTATTTCAATGCACAGCAACTATTTCTAGAGTTGATGATGATCCCCTGGGGAACGGGTGCTCCTCCATACCCACCCTGTGCACCATGCAAAGTTCAAGGACACTGAAGAGTCATTTCTTTCTAGGCTGCAGGTTTCAGCATAAAGATGTGAAATTCTCAATATTCTGCGTAAAGCAAATAGACTTCTCAAAAGTGATTTGCGTGGAATTCAAGTTCAGCTAAATTGTGTCTTTCAGGACCTCTTGTGGTTCTACTTTAACCATTCCATTTGCCCATCCATTTGTCAGAGAAAACTGTTGCTCATTGAGTTTATCTTATCCACAAAGCCATGTTCATGAGGCACAGTGCTAGCAGACTGGCTCAGCGCAGGGGATCTCCATGTGGGAAGGGACAGAAAGTTCACTCCAGTTATGAAAGGACACTAAATCTGCTGTAACACCGCAAAGCTGGTGCAACACCAGGGTGCCTTATGTTTCCTAATTCTACAGGAAGGTTTGTAGGATCTGTTATCTTACCTCAGTCCCAAGAAATACTGATTCCCTCCTAAGTTTGTACCCTACAGCTCATCAACCTCAACTAGAGATTTTGTAATACGGTCAATGAAATTTAATACAAGTAAGCCATTTCACTGAAAAAGGCTTTTGCAAGAGGATACAGGCTCTCTTTCCAAGGTAGTCCAGAAGTTTAGGTGATGGATAGAAATAAAGGGCAGAGCAAGGTCTTACACTTGAGTCTGCAACATGCTCGAATCATCCCACTGCCTTCATCATCATGCTTACAAGATTTCCTGCTGTTCTGAACATTTAAGGGTTCTTGTTTCCATTCCAGTGCGATATAAGTCCAGTCTTTAAAACTGACATGACATGGGCAGATCTAGTCTGAAATACTTCATATTCTTCCACTTGGTCATTGTGATGTGAAACATCCTTGAAATTATTGCCCGGAGCTGTAGTTTCCTATCTGGAATTGCAGCTTACAAAACAGAGTTATGATTGTAGAAGATTTCACCAATCTTCTACAGATTTAACCATAAGCATAGTCTGAACATGAAAAAATTTAGGAACAGCTGGACTAGGAAGACTCAGCTGGTTTACTGCTCTCAAGGCCTATTGATAATTAACACCTCACTTAAGCAAACTGCTTATTTTAATACGTAGCTTAGTCTCAGATGGAAAGACTGACATCATGTTAGCTCTTGCATTCCCATACACAAGAGTTGTATTAAACTGAATGAAGCCTTCCATAACTTCCTGACACCCTGGTGCTAAGTCATATAGAATTGTGATTAGACATTATCCACTGATCAACTTCTGTCTTTGGCAACAACCAAAGTCATCTAGTTTTGGGATGTGCATTGGATGATTTTCAGTTTGCTTCTGGACTAAGATAATTTTCCTTGATAATCAAGATCAGACTTTTTCCTGGCTGATATCTCTAACTCTTGAAGAAAAACAAATCTCAAATAATTCTACTTTTTTTTAAATCAACCACAAAATCATAACTTAAACCCAGAAGAATGTGTTGGATGATTTAAACAACTACAGTAAATGGATCTTTCATCAAAGCTTCCTGTTGCTATGTTGCAGTCCTGTAAATTCTTAATATGAGTAATACTATAAATGGAAGTTGAAACAAAAGGTCTGCAAAATGTTTAACTCCCAAGAGATTGTTTTTCATAAGTAAAATCTTGTTATCAAGTAATAAACTTACTGATAGTTGTAACCATCTTGTCATAATTTTCCCAGCAACATAAAATTAGTAATTTAGAAACCTAATACCATAGTCAAATACTGTGAATTTTGTAAATGTTAAGCATATGTGTTACTGCTAAGCAAAATACCTTTTTTAAGTTATGAAAAATATGCTAGGCTCTCAGGGAGAAAGCAATGTAATGATATGCTAATAAGTCCATCATTCTTCTGTATTGTATTATTTACAGTTTTGCCTCTAAAACCTATTTTACATCTCCAGTATAATTATCTCTCTGCAGCTTGCCAAGTCCAATATTACAATTTTGAAACAAGAAAAATTTTAATTATTTTCAATTATATAGAAGATGAAGTCACAAAAGATTAAAATTAATAAATCTATACTGCATAGTGACTGTTATATTATAGTATGACAAAAATTCTTTATAGAAGCCTTCTCTTAAGAATACCTCTTTATTTTGCTGGTCTAGTAGTTCTAAATGTTGGCTAACTTTCTACATAAAGTCTCATCAACATACCAAATATTTGCAGAAAAAAAAACAGAGGCCAAATCTTCTTGACAAGGAATACACTTAGCACAATCCTGACTTTAGCTTTTTTCATTTTTACACTTATTATTTGGCCTCTTTATTCCTTTTGATTGTGAAGCATCTTATTGTCCCATTCATTTTCAGAATAAAGCAGCAGCCTTGGTTTGCCTGAGAAAACTTCCTTTTTCTTTTCAAACTTTCATCCTTGCCAAGTAGCAACCAACAATTGAGGAAGTGAGTTTTTATGACCATTTATATAGTGATTTTGGTCTATTCTTGCATGTCAGGGAAGATTACTGAAGTCTGTGGTAAGAATGTGATGTGACTGAACACTTTTGTACACCTTTCCTAGAAACAAAACAGTGGTAAATCCTTCTATGGACAGTCACAAAACTTGGGGTACTTCACCCATATTATACGAGATTTCCTGCAATACAGAAAAGGTTTATGGTGAGGTTGAGGGAATGAGTACCAAAGTTTTGGAATACCTGCAAGAAATTAGCTTCCAGATGCAGGCACAAGGTGAACTCCAGCATCCAGAGTGATGATGTCTGGAAAGAAGAAAACCTTTCCAAGAAATGACCAAGATGTTTTCTCAACAGAGCCTCACAAGCTCACCAAAGTATTGCCAAATGTAAACCAAATGTTTATGTATGGATGAATAGTAACATCATTTTAAAGAAAACTGGATGTTTTCTAGGAAGTTTCCCCTCTACTCTTTCTTCTGGCCACACAAATCTATTTCTCACTTCCATCCTGGACTGTCTAACCTACTCTCATCTGAAACTGAATAGGAAGGTAAGCAATTATATTCATACAGTACAAAATGCTGTTTTGTGTTCAGGCTGCTATGAAAGCTTGTTCTGAAATCTCCAAATTCTTCTCCTGCTCTCATCAGCTCTGTTGACAGACAGAAACCTTGCTTCTAATTTTCAGTGATTATTGGGTGAAACCCAAGTGAATATAATTGAATAAGATGTACCCTATGCACTTAGCCAAAAGCTCACTACTTACACAGCCAAGTTACCATCAACAGGCATGTACTCAGATGCTATGGAAAAGAATTATTAAACGATTAGAAAGATTAGAATTCACATAATCTCAGAATGACTTGATATAGAGATAGAATATCTCAAATAAAGAAAAAAGAAAGACCTAGCCACATTGTTTTGTCTTGATCATGTGCCAAAAGCTGCCTTCAGGTGATCATTTTGTGCTAGAGTGTACAACAACCAGTGCATAACTGTAGAGTGTAATAAAATAGACCCTTTACATGTCAAGAATAATCTAGAATGGGGCCATCCTCTACCAGTAATCATCAACAGAACTCACCATATGATCTCTTAAATCTCTCAGAAAAAAAGAATCATTTTACTCATTTCAGAGAGAAATTTTAAAAGTAGCTGCTGTGTGTGCAAAAGTGCATCTATGGCTGTGCACATAATTACTGCAATTATGGATGCAATTCAGGTAAATATACAAGTAAACCAGTAGCAAAGCCCCTAACTGGTAATTTATGTGTGCCCTCACTCAATTTGCATGGGCAATTTTCATAATTACTATCCCAGGCTTAGTATGTAGACCTCAGGACTTAGTTTACATAAAATCCAACTGAATAACTAATGAAAGACTGATGAGAGATGTGTGAGCAACTAGTGGAATAAGGAAATTAGAAGCATATGGAAAGAAAATAAGCTGAACAAAGTCAACTTTAGCTTATGCATCAGCCTTTGTTTACATTACATTTCGAAAGGGGAGGATATGAGTAATGCACTAGACAGGTCAAGTTCCCTCAATTATCCTTCCTTCTCCTGTTTTTAATATGCAACCTACCCTTTCAAACAGGCAAGATGCACAGTGATTTTCAGACAGACAAGTTATATATGTAGAGTAATTTAGAGTAAACAAAATTGTCATTTTAACTGTGTAACTCTTCATCTTAAAAAAACAGAGGAGTTGCTCAAGAATGTAAAGCCAAAAACCGGTCCCAGGGGTGTTTACAGGTATGCAGCTGAATGAGTTTACAAGTGTCCTCTTCCTCCGAAGGACTGATAGAAACATTCCAACAAATTGTAGTTCTACTGCTACACTTATAAACACACTAATAAAAAAAAATCTTGTCTTGTTCTGCATTTTCAGAAGACAATAAAAGAATTTTAGAATGAAAAAGGAAAACATACCTGGATACTTCTGTTAACCTTGACCATTAGCTACAAAAAGAAGACATTTGTATTGTATTTATATTCTTGGTTTCTAAGGAGAAGTGCACCAAAATGCTTAGAAAATATGCACATGGTTGAGAAAAGTGGAGGATCCTAAAATGTCTTCTATAATACTCTGTTGACCTACACTTCAAATCTTCTGTAAGAAAATCAACAATTTAGTTAGGAAATTTCTGACGTGAGACAAACTGCATCATACCATAACTACTGGTACAAGTAGTGGTAACTTTCTGAAAAAGAAATGGACTATCGTGTAGGTAAAATAACAGATGCTAGATCTCTCTTTCTCAAAATTTTTTACATGCAAGTAACCAACACTACCATTTAAGAGGCACAACAAAAAGAGAAAACAAGTTTATAAAAAAAGGACCAAAGAAGTACTGTTTTTGTCCTCCTTCTACACTAAGGCCTAACACCTCTATATTACCTGTATCAGTCTGGAGCTGGACAAGCTCTTAGAGCATCCAAAATCCATCTCTCAATTTTAAAAAATGATGGCAGAAAAGTTATGACCAATTAATCTTGATCTATTCACATATATGACTGGCACAGTTATAACACAAAGAGTAGTTTAGAATGATAAACATGCTATCAATGTGATGCTTAAGTTTTTCAGTCTCTAATTCATTCCATAATTTCGGGACTCACAAACATAAACGTGCTTAAAAGGCAATCATGGAAATCAGGAGATGATAAAATTCTAAGATAATTTTTTTCATTTTCACCAGTTGAAATACAGGTGAATTTCTGTGGTAACATAGAAATGCAAGCCACACTTTTCAGCTATTTTTTTATAATTATTTTATATATTTTACATATTTTTCCAACATCTCCTTCCATGTTATTTGATAATATGAATATTATGAAAGCAATCTCTGACTGCAAATTTGGAACAGACAGACTAAAATTCCCATTCAGGAGGACACCACTTTATTGTAGAATAATATAATGTTTCTACATTTATGGAGCAATTGTCAGTTCTGATAATCTTGAAACGTTTAAGTCTGACTGGGCCACTGTGGCTGGCAACTAATGTGACTAAGAAAATCTTCACTGATGACAAATGAAATGTTCTATTTTTACTGAGAATAGTTTAGTGAAAGACATCTTCCTGTTACTGTTCTGTAGCGAATCCAAATGCTATAATTATTATTGTAAATAGTGCTACCAGAAATGCCCCCTAGTCCCAGACTATCAGAATCTGCAAGAAGCTGAACTCATTTAGCTCTGTATCTGCACAGGATTCTTCGCAGTACCCTCAGATTTTTTTATAGCACACAGATTCCAATTCAGGGATAGAAAAATACAGCAAATCTTTCTTTGTTTTGACTGTGACATGACCTGAATCAGGACTACAGTTTCATTATATTTTGAAACACTCATCTTAATGATTTATTGGTATAACACACTGACATAGCACTTCATAACCATTTTGGTAAAATGCAAAGCACTTACCTCTCCCACACAGAATAAGAAATGTATTTCTTAAAAGAACCAGAACAAAAGACATACTTTATAACTATATTCTACTCTTTCAAATCTTGCAGCAACAAAGGCACTGTGTTTTTCTATGTCAGACAGAAAGATTTCCCAGTACTTGATGCAATTGAATTAGAAAGGTTGTCAATACAAGGGAATATTTAAAATAGTTATCATGCAGAATAATATACAAATTGTGTATTATAGTATACAGCTATTTAGAGATCTAGAGATTCTGATATTGAGATATAGAAATGCGAGACATTTTAATACAGGGATGTTTAATTGGCCCATTCTAATTTAAAGGAAAATGGATGTTTAATAACTACGTAAACACTGACTTAAATGAATAACTCAGTATGCATCAGACACTATATTTTCAAGAGAGAATTTTGTTCCTTTGGAGTGCAGTTTTGAGGGCTCTAGGAATTACACCGAAGTACAGGATGCAGAATTAGAATGCAGCTTTCAACTTCTATGCTACCTCCTGAAAACTATTTAATTTATGCAGCAGATGTTCACTGAAATAAGTGCCATACTACTTAGCTTTCTAAAAATTGCAGTGTGTTCAAAAGAACAAGCTATACCTAAATGCTATCCAACTGCTGATCTGATTTGTTCCTTCCAGATGGCAAGACCTAGGCTGACCCCATGTATTTGTGGAGCTACCCACATGTATTTGGCAGAGGTGTGGGTACACGACTCATGACTTTGGGTTGTTTTCCAGTATAGTTTTGAAATGGCAGATCTGGATAGCAAACTTGTGAGCACTTGCAAAACTTGATCTCATCTGACATGCTTAAGCAGCAGAGCCTTGCTGAACTGTACATGAATCAAGAAGCTAAGCTATGCTTTGGCTCCCACGGCCTCAAAAAGTCAAGATCAGAAACGTATGAATTATTGGGCTATTTCATATCAAATGATCCACAAACATTACTCAAATTTAAACATATACTTGGATTTCCACTACTTTAAAATACTGCTTATGATTTTCCCTAGCAATGGTCTGAACTATACCTTAAGAATGAAAATGCTTTGTTTTACGTAATAGAAAAAAAAAGTCTGATTTTTTTTTGGGGCAGAGTATGCACTATCTGAATGTACAAGGTCAAAAATACGAATTTTTGACTACAAACTGCTCTTAAAGGTGACCACCACACCTTAAGACATATATTCAAAAGGAGGACTATTCTCATCATCTTTTAATTCCAAAGCTGCTTTCTATGTTTCCTTGTAAGATTATATTGCCATTTGATTTCACACAAGCACATTTGCAGAGCACTTCAGAAGCCAAAAGAGAAGCCATGCGGTGGTTTCCACCTAGGTTCACCCTGAAGCAAGTAGCTGCAACTCACTGTGCAGTGAACTGCAGCAGTAGCAAGTCTGTGACAACAGGAGAGATGGGTTAAAGCAGCTCCAGGGGCGTGTGCCCCGACTCTCCCCTACCCAAAACTTCCTATTAAGCCTGGGCATTTTCAGTCGGCTCCGTCAGATTTTGCGGGACTTGATCGTGCACATATGCTGGAAGGTATTTTTGCTTCTTTTCTTCCTGCCACTATGTGACTTCACCTAGTGTTAGTCATAATCTGGCATTAAACAAGCAGTTTCAAGCAACTTTCTTCCACATGAAGGATATATTAGTCAAAGTGAGGACAAAAATCAGCAAAAATCAGTTTACAGGCTCCCAAGCAATGGGCTAGTATTGTCTTGCTTATCCATTTCTCTATCAAAAGATACCTGAGCAAAGGTATGATCTTCTGAATATGATCTTTTAGTTTTGTTTGGCACCATGTCTTTGGCTTTTAAATTGTACACCCACAGTTGTGCTTCTGTGGTAACAGAAATTCTATCATTTCTTTCCAGCTGGGAAAAACTGAGGAAGAATCATTTACATACAATATTATGTGCTGGAAAGTCAGATTTTGGCTTTAAAATTTTGAAATTTATTTTCTTTTTTGAGATCATTACAAGGAAACTTGAAAACATTCTTCCATTTGTGCACACAGTATAATAAAACCTCAAAGAAAAAATAAAAAATCTATTTACCCTTTTATCTGTAGTGAAGATTTAGGCATGATAATTATAAAATCTTGATGACTGACTTAAAGCTCAAGAAGACATGATTGGCACAACAAATAATTGGTTTGCTTCTACTTAATCTGCATTAGTGTAAACAATAAATCTTCTCTTAAACAAAGATTGTGTGAATCTTCATTTATCTTTTATGACAGGAGAGCAAAGGTTGTAGCTTAATGAATGGAAAGAAGCAACAAGGTCAGTTTTAAAAGCCTCACAGGTCAAATCTCTGACATATCTAAAGTCTGAAAAAACCTAACATGGTAATTACTATTTTGGTCAAGTCACTAAGGTCTATTTTTGATCTCAAAAAGAAAGGGTGAAAAAATCATTCAGGAACTTAAGAATGGGCACTTGGTATGGTCTGTAATATAATTCCTGTATTACAGGCTCCTTTAACCGAGGAGGAGGAGAAAGGATGCTAGTAGGGATCTCACAGTATATATTCAGTGCTCAGTGTCTAATCACACCTGTAAAGTGTTTTTGGAACAAAGCAACAGACAGTTGCTGACACAAATTCATTGCTTAATTTTGAATTTGAAATATTTTAAAAGATTCCTGTTCCCAAATCATCCTTAGGTCAACTTACAAGCTACTCTGAATCTCAGCAGACAAGAGCAACACAGGCATTGATAAAAGGGTCTAGAAAGTCACATACTTTTACTTTACATATGCATTGATTTTTGCCCAAATGGAAGACCTCTGTCATCTAACAGGGTTATTCATAGATCCAAAGAGTTGATCGGGGTCATTAATAACAATAGTAAACTGATCATCATTCCAATAGGATTTGACAATGGCTTTTTTTCAAAGTGGATACTAATGTATTGATGCCTCTGAAGTTCATTACAGCAGTAATAAATCATTAGCCTCCACAAAATGATTTATATGTTGGTTAAAATGCATTAGAATGGACTGTCAAGTTACTACCGAGATGATGAGGCTGGTACTAAGGAGGAATTTTTTTTCAGGTTCTCTAACGAAAATGGTGATGGTTCAAAGTGATCATATCACAAAGACAAAAATAAAACAAATCATTGTAATAATTTACTCTAATAGCATGTTTCAATCCTCATAAAAGGCAGAGTGGATTTTACTTTGAACTGCTAGATACATTCCTTTTATTCATTGTTGGCAGCAAACTCTTAACCTACAAAGCTCCAATACTGACCCCGATGATTATATTTGTGTTTACTTTAACCAAAAGAAGTGTACCATGTGTGTGTAACTATGGTTACTCCGCAAGTGTGTCTGTGTAATAACAGTTTATTAGAATGTATAAGTAGGCTGTCAAGCATGGAGTACTAAGCCATGAGATTAGTAATGATAATATCACAAGAATATGGGCCACAACTCGATACTCTGAAAGTTTATGTTATGCAAATCTGTTGCTATATTCTATACACTGGCGATAGTTGCTTCTTAAGTAGCTTAATTACAGCTCAGGCCTACCGATATTTAACTGTAGAATGTTTTCACTTTCACACTGCTGCTTATGAGTCTAATTAACAGCCACTGCATGCCGAGCAGATTATACATAATATTCAGCAAACTTGATATGAAGTCCAGCGCTCAGTCTCACACTCTCCACGGCAACATCACTGCCGTAGGGCTAAGCATGGGGTCACTACGTAAAGTGCACATCTTTACCAGCCTCCTCGTTGGGTAATTTGCACGGCCTCATTCATCGGGGAGCGCATAACCCCACAATCAGACTTTTTTCTCAGGACAGTGGGACACTACAGGACGGGATGGCCCTACCCAACCATCACCTCACCCCCTTCTTCCTGCACAGTGCTATGTCCAAATACGATGGGTAAGCCCGAACTGATTTGTCTTTACCCATTCGAACAGGCCTTGCTTGAGCAAGTAGCTCTTACATAAGGAGTCCTTCAAAATTAAGGACGTTAAGGGCTTGTCTCTAATGCCAGGGATAAAACAAAACAATGTCTTCTGGAAATGCATGATAAGAATTACTGTGAACCATAGAAAGACAACACATTAACATGTTATCCTCTTGATGTAATTCAATTTTAAGTGTGCATTGTTTGAGGGCCACAAAACATTTAGGGCCAGATATTCAAAAGTCCAAGCTTGCGTTTAGAAGCTCAGTTTTCTGTTTGCAGTCCGAAATTGGAGAAGTTGCACCCCTGCCTAACTAATTTGGCATAGATATGGAAATAAGAGTGTCTACAAACAAAAGAATGAGTTCCTAGAATATCTCTGAAAAACATAATTAACTTCATTGATGCTATCAGCTAATTTCTCTTTATATATTTATTTGCATATATTTGCTGGGGAATCTTTACAGACCAGGTAAAGATTTCTTTAATATTAAGAAATGTCCCACAGAACAAGTTCCCCTGTATGCAGAGAGAGAGAAGCGGCCCAAATCAGTATCTGTGGGCTAAGTCAAACTTAAATATTTTTTTTCTTAATTGCAAACTAAAAATGTC
This sequence comes from Crypturellus tataupa, assembly GCA_034781795.1. Lineage (NCBI taxonomy): Eukaryota > Metazoa > Chordata > Aves > Tinamiformes > Tinamidae > Crypturellus > Crypturellus tataupa. The sequence continues at coordinate 2,584,402 of JAWLRI010000818.1, read as the reverse complement.
GTTTTGCATAAAAGGGTGTGTGTAGGTCATCATCCCAACCAGCGTGGTGAATAGAATTAAAACATCCCACCAATAATTTACTCCCAATTAAGTGATTGGTGAAAACCATAAACCAGAAAAACATAAAGAAAACCTATGGAAATATGTTTAAAAGCTCTTCAAAATAACCAATTTTTATTAGAAAAATAAAAATATTCCTCTGATCCTAGTTGGATCCAGATGAGATTTGTTTTTTTGGAGCAACCACAGGTCTATGTCAGTGCTGGGCAATGATCCTTGCTCCTAGAGCACTCTCAACTGCCCCTTGTCTAGAGAGTATTTTAAATCCCAGAGAATAATAAGCTAGCACCCAACAGAACAAAGTACCTGTGGCCAACCAAAGCGTATTTTGGAGTTTTTACCTGCTTAGGACATAGCGTTCCCTTGTAACCCAGGAAAAGTGTTAGTTCCGATATGATGTTCGGGTGTAATGGAAGTAAATTACTGCAGTTTCTCCTTGGAAGTAAAGGTGGCCAAATTTTGGTGAACACTCCTGCCTCATCCAGAAACAAACCTAGCACAACAGACCCGCCTCTTGACACTCTGCTAATGGCCCCTCTTGGCAAATGAGATCTGTAAGTTTGCGTCTATTTGCAATTCTTGCCACTGGATTCCCTCTCTAGCAAGACGTGGGCAGCCTGTAAACACATACAGGGACTGAAACAAAGGTGAAAGTCTCACTTTCTTAAGAAAAAAATCTTTATAAGCAGGGAAAAAAAAAGGATCAGTGGTAAAACAGGCAATAATCTTTCTCACTGCAAGAATACATCAGCTATGAGAACTAAAAGGAACTCGTTCTGACTCCAGAGTCAAAGAAAGATCTAGTAAGGATTAAAGCTGGAAAGTCTTCAGTTAAACTGATAAGGAAGCAAAGAGATTAAAGAGATGAAGGTGTCCCCTCCCTCCCCTCTTCTTCTCTCCACTCCAATAAAACTTCTCTCATAGTACTTTTGTAAAGTAAAACCAAAAAGGGACAAAACTTCTCTTTCAATATAGATAAAATGCCATGTTATTACTATGGAAATAGAAAGGAAATAAGAGTAATAATAATAATTACCATTTGCGATTCTTAGGATATTCTTAGGATTCTTTGGTGTCAGAATTTAAAAAGTCTCAACACTGCCTTAAGTTGAACTATGGACATGTGCAGAAAGCAAAGTTTAAGTGGGCAAAGACTTGCATGCCTTTACAGCCTGTTCTCTACAGGGGGGCAAGTTCTGAAGGGGGTGGTCCTCACGGTTCTCTCCATCTAACGCAGATGTTTAGAACCACTTCCTCCAAGTGGAACGGGCACCTGCAATGGTTGAGTGATTAAAGACATTTATCTCAATCTGCTCTGTAAAAAAATGACAATGAATGAAAATGAGAAATCCTTGATTAAGACTTGGGAAGCAGAGTGTGACACAAATTTATGAGCTTCTTTATAATATCTATATTGTCTGTTTGTTTGTTTTCTACCCAAATAGATACAATAAAAATAAACCTTCAAGTCAAATTCCACACTGAGGAAGAACACGGAAGTAGTTTCTGCTTTCTTAGAGTAAACAAAACAAGTCTAAGGTTAAGAAATTGCATTAACTTCACAATGTGAAAGGGAAAACAGACTATTTATTTGTACAACTATTTATTTGTACAAGGGATCCATAATACAAGATTTATAAGCAAGAAAAAAGACTCCTACATACTGCATTTTTAATGCAACCACCCTATTTTACTGCACCTTCCGAACAGCTCCTGTTTGGAAACAAACACTATTTTCCTATTTAAGACAGAAAAACTGAGGCACAGACAGGAATTTCTCCAGCAGACATAAAAGCCAAATGAGAGTTGTGGATGCACAACAAAGATCTAATCCAAAGTCCACCAGAAGCACTATAAACATCTCCAAATATTTTAACTGGGGTTGATCCTTAACACGGAAGACCACATGGAAGTGGCTTTCACCCTCTGTCAATACTTCCCTGATCTGATCACTTCTTTCGTCAGCCACTTGATCTGGTTTTTGGACTGCTACCCTTCAGAGGAACTGTGTGGACTTAATTGGGAATACTACAGAAACAAAAGGATTCTCCTGAGGGATTCTTCAGCACATCTTCAGAGACATTATTTCCCTGTCCCGCCCTTAGTTCAATAGGCAGTAAGATTCAAAAGGGAAGTGCACGCCTACCCTGAAAATGTCTCTACATGCATTTTCAACTAAAAGCAGCTTTGTAAACTGCATACACTCAAAAACTCAAAAAAAAAAAAAAATCACAGACTCTTATCCAAACATGAAAGACCTCACATCCTCCCTACATATTGTCACTGAACATTCTTCATCCATTTCTTCCGTCTTTAAATAAAAAGGGCAGATTTTCACTGAGCACCCAAGGAATTTAAACTCCTCTCAAATATATATATATGTATTCTATATATTTACATGTATGTATTGAATGTAATATTCATCTGATTCATTAAATTGGTAAATTGCATGTTTGACTGTGATACTCCTACTCTACATTCACCTGAGCAACTGCAAATGTATACAAAGACATACATTTTCTTGTAGATGGATGTCCATCTACCTACATAAAATGCCACCTTTAGCTTTTTCACGCAAATTAGAGATGTATACAAACAAACGTCATTGTACACACAAAATCAACACACAGGGCATACACACAGGCACTAAGCGAAAACATGAGAATCCAATTCTATTAAAAAAGAGAAAGAAAAAGTATGGAAAGTCAAAGAACACTAAGCTTTTGCCATGCTTTTGGTATAACTCTTTTTCAAAACTTGCCGTGGGCAATTTTTTTGTGTGTGTCTGCTTCTGACCATTACGTCAGTTTTTAACTGTGTATAAAACTCTGTTTATTCCATATAAACTTTTTAGTTGGTATTTTGGCTAACCTATATAATAACTGAGAGGATAGTAGCCAAAAAAAAAAAAAGACTAAAACGGGAGGAGGAACCTAAATGCACATGCTTGCTAAAAATACAGCACTTAGCACATATTTTTTGAAGACTCCTCATTTACTAGTTTGATGGTGAAAATATATATTAGCTCTCATAGCACTCACTGCTTCCCTGATCACTCCCCAGTATTTCCCAATGCTTTCTGGTTAGCAGTGCAGCATTTCTTGGCATGCCTGTACAAAATGAAAGGAATATCACAAGGTAGTTTTCCTGACTATGACAATCCCAACAGACTGTAGCATGTGTCAGTGGAAAAAACAGTGATGTGCCTTCTATTTTAATAAAGAGATATGTTACATGCCAGAAAATAGCTAAAAATATAACCTTTTTAATATAATTTCTAAAAAGATTTCAAAAATTTGATCTATGAAGCAGTTCAATAAAATAAACCATATTCACTCATGATGAGTTTGACTGTATTTAGATTACTTATTATATGAAGATCATTATCAGTGATATAAAACTGTCACATATGAAAAACCCTACATGCAGATAAAGGTTCCCCAGAGAGTATCTCAAACCCACATAATATTCCAGAGCACTCTCTATCATATTTAGGTCTTTTGAGTTAACTGAAAGACATAAAAAACTACATGTAACCAGACAGCTAGTTACAGACTTTGTTTCTGAGGAGGCTTTTGTACATTATTTATTCAGGCAGTGGTAAGAAATAGAGTGCTCTTATGCAACCTGCTTCACATTTGACAGATTCACATATAGTGTGTGGTGGTGAAGTCAGTGCATTTAGTCAAATCGCACCCTGTTTTCATTATATTTATGCAGAGATACACTAGATGTTCCTCTGATATAACAAGTTCTTTTGAAAAAATGGCCACAACACAAGCAGTGCAACTATTATGAGAAGTCGCTACTGTTTTATGGGTTCCCACACAGATATATATATTTTATTTCCTTATTTGGTGCTCTGTATGTTTGGGTATGTTATAAAATAAGCCCTCTCTCCCACTTTAATATTGCTCACTGCTTTATAGCAACTATTTTGCCACAGCAGTTAGTTCCTCATTGAGTAATTCTTGGTGATGTGCAACAACAGACAGGATTGACTCTCTGTTCTCCAGCTGGCACACCGGTACATATCCATAAATTACGTTTACCTAATTCCTTATATAATGCAGATGTGAGCAAGAACTGCAGACCTGGAACTCTACCTTTTTCTACAAAACATGAATAATGATTAGTTCTAGGTGGGTGTGTGCACATTCTTGTTTTATTAGATCAGACTCATAAAAGAACGATTACATCACGGATACCAAGATTATTTTTAACTATCAAAAAACAGCTAAATTACTGGCTTTCTGAGATCATTCACTTTAACTCTTTCTCCGTGATTTTATTCTCATTTTAAGTAGACTTGTGCAGTGTGTACTAACAACAATGTGGGGAATCATACCAATTAATCAAATTCAAGCTTTTATCCACACATCCAGCTAAAGAGAATCAAGTATGTCACTGCAGCCAGTCTGGGGAAAAGAGGTCACACGCCTTAAATCTGAAATACTTGCCATTCACTTGAGATGTCCTATACCACTGCAGTTCCTTTCTCTAAACTGCTATGAATTTTCAGTTGTCTGTATAATTTAAACATTTTCATAACAAAAAGTCCATAAATTAAACCCTCTAGAGGATAATGAATAGTGGATTAGATTACAGTAAGTAATATTGTTACTAAATCATCAGAATCATAAGTGGAAAAGATATAAACATCTGTTCTTCTATAGGTATGAATGGAAACAATGAAACATAGTAAATGAGCATGAAAATATCTGTTGAGAAGTAGTGTTATTAATCCACCAGCTTCAACTGAATAATCTCTTCATAACACCTTAATACTAATAACAAAATAAATTAGCTGTTTAAATGGAACATTTAGTCTGCATTCAATACAGTTTTGTCATGTTGACACCAAAAAGTTAATAAACAAGTAGGTATTAAATTAGAGCGCTGAAATAAAATATACACTACTTGAATCATTTGAGGGGAAAATACGTATTTTCAGTCGTCATTTAAAATTGTTAAAAACCTATTAGACTGTAAGATCACAGTAAATACACAACTTCAATATGCTCTAATTCTGTGCAGTTTATGAGATTTAAGCAAATATCAGTGAGAGTTTTAATTTGGATCTCCCACCAGCTAGACAGGATTATTGTGAGTGTAATAGTTTTATGTTCAAGTGGGATTCTGCTGTATTAAACTCTTTGTTAAACAAATCAGTCAAGCTCTCTCTCTGGAATTTTAATTTGCACCTTTGTAGCAGATGAGCAGTGTTTCACTTTTAATGTTTGATTATCAGCACATACGTTAGAGGCAAGATCTTACCACTTAATACGGGTTTCCTTTCATTTTCACTTGAGTGGAATTATATTTTTGTCCAAAAAGGCTACTGTTGCCTTTAGTTATGTATCTGCTAGGGCATTTTATGTGCACTAAAAAATGTTCTTTAAAAATGTTGCCATGTTGTGAACTCAGCTAAAATCCGCGTGCCTGTTAGGCTGCCAATGTTTGCAATGACATTTGCTGCAATAGACCTCTGCTTTACCCAGTCAGTCAACACTGAGACTCGCAGCAGCATCACTGGAACTGGTCTAGACACAAAAATACGTCTGAAATGTCTGGTGACAAAGCAGCTCAATTCAGCTTTTTTAATGCTTCTTGTCTGCTTCATTGCTTTTCTTTACTGTCAGGTAGGTGTCATTTAAATATGAGTCATCTTACCTCATCCAGTTTGCTTAGACTTGCTTTCATACTCCAGTTCCAGTCCCAAAGGTGATAATCACTTCTAAGAAACGGTGGCCTTTTTCATTTGTGCGTCTCACTCGCTGGCCACTCGGCTGAACTGCCGCTCTCAAACTCGGCACACAAGCTGCACGTGCACAACCTCGCCTGCCTTAAAGGAAAATGCAAAAGCGCAGCAAGGACTGCACTCTCAGACCTGCCTCGGGTCTTGCCAGGCACCTACAGGAGGTGTCGGCTACGGACCCACCGTGCAGGAGCGGGCTTGAGGTCTTCTGCTATGGGAGTGAGTGAAACTCTTTCCCAGAGAAAATCAGGGTCTGAAACCTTTAAAAATATCCTTATTATTGATTATAAGGGCAATTATGTTGGCTATTGAAAGCGTTATATGGGAAAGAGACTAAAAGTAATGTCTCACTTGGCCGTAGTTATGGGCTGTAGAAGCCAAAAGTCAAGTTCCTATTCAAATAATGTTCTGCAGGAGACTAAAACTTGAGTTTACATAACCAGAAAAATGCTCTAGACATCCTTGAAGGGAAAGGTCTCTCATTCTCCCTTTCGATCTCTGTTTGTCTCATGTTTTGACCAGATAGTTGTGAACCTTGGAAAATATTCCTGGCAAAAGATGAAGCAAATTGTACACATCCCCCCCTAAACCTTGGTTTTGTTGTTTTGGCGTTTTGCAGAGAACTTCTCTGCCAAAAGTGCCTGTCCAGCTTTGGCTGTTATTGAAAGCCTGGAGAGTGTCTGCAAAAACTGGAACATCTCAGCTGAACACACTTTCAGCACAGAAACACCCATACCTCGATCGCGAGATATAACCATGCAACTGACCCGACCTTCCCTGAGATGCAGCTACCCTTCCGAAATACGGCAAAGGAGAATGAAAGTTGATTTTACTCCTGCCGAATCCACATGGAAAACTCCAAATCCTTCCTCCAGCTGGCACGTATTGGCCAACTGCCTCCAACCTTTTTTCAAAGGTAAAATTTAAGTTTACTTTAAGTCCTAGCTATTGTCACTCTTAATTAGAAATCAGTAATGACATACCTTATATAAGATTTTATTCCCGACTTCAAAAGGAGCTACCTAGGTTTGTTTGGGGTCTTTACTTTGAAGAAAATGCCTTTTATTACTTATTTTAGTGCAACACATTAAAATCAAATATCTCCTGTAGCAAAACGATTCAAGTCCCTGGAACTCAAATAATTTTCTAATAAAAAATGCATGAGACAAATAAATGCACTTTATGTTCCACAAGAAAAGGCAGTTTCAACAGGCTAATGCTCAGAGAAAATTCATTTTATCAACCAGCCATTTCATTCTTTGGTGCCGTTACAAGCCCCTTCCGGTTGCTAGGCAACCATAATTCATAGTACCTTTTAATGGATACTCTGCGACTGCCGAGAATATTAAGGTGAAGAGAATAAATGCCTTGGGTGAATCTTGAAATCTTTCATTATGCATGTCATTCTATTTCTGTAATGCTATAATGCCGAAATGTTTCTGTGGCAGGAAACTGAGTTGTGGTAATTGCATATTCCCCTCATATATGTTTTGTAAGCAGAGCAGCACGTACTTGTCTGAAATGAGCTATTTCTAACATGATTGAAATTGGACTTTTCTACTTCTAAAGGTAGTAAATAAATCTAAAGGGGGGGTGGGGGGAGGAATGGGTCTAGCGTAAAATGCCTTGAAATGTTCAGTAAGGATGACAAAATCCTGTGGTGTAAATTGAAAGTAATCAAAGAGACTTGATTGTAATGCACAGCGGTACGCGAATGTACAGTGCACAATTGAAAATGCAAAAAAAAAACAATAAAGAGACAATATATCCCTCACCACTTCTATCTTCTTAAAAGCGATGACATTCAAAGACTGAGACATGTATGCTAGATCAGGCATATCTCCCGGTATTATTAAAACAAACACAAGGTTTCGGCTCAATGCGAATCACTAATATTGTTTGTGTTTCCGTGCTGTCTAGGCCCTTGCCTCCCTTGAGAAGCACCTCCTCATGTGAGCCAAGGGTGCACCGGCATGTCTACGGCATCGACATTAGCCTCTTGTTGGGCAAATTAAGAAGAAAGACGCTATAAGGTGAGGCCAAGTGCTCAGACACTTTCACTGATGAGGAGCACCATAAACTCCGAGATGATTTTGCTTCTATGTGTTCAACCTGTGGTTCTTCTTGCAGCCCTTCTACCTTATCTCTCACAGCTGCATGTACCTAGTGAAGTTCTCTTAAAAAAGTGTTTATGCTGGAGAAGGTGATTGTAAGAGTCCTCAATAAATATGGATATCTTTCTTGATAGTTATTCCTTGTTTTGAAGATTAGATATAGGCTTGTCTTCTATTAATTCTAGCAAAAATACAGTTAAATCTGAAGAGAAACTTGTTATATCTTTTTCTAGGTACCTCTAGGTACGTCTAGGTACCTTTGCCTTTACATATCTGGGCTTGTCAGTGGAAATGCTAAGGCACAAGGAGTGTTTTCACAGTCCTCTTCCTCAACCATTTACAACACTCCTCTACCAGATTTCTAAGTTTCATAGGAAGAATCTTGTGTTATTCATGTTGGACAAATTGGAGTCTTCTTAAAGTCCTATCTCTTTTGACGATGGAAGTTAAGGACAAATTCTAGCTTTTTTGCTTACCCTGCCCAATTGTTGTCGAGCATTTTGAAATAACATTGGCTGATCAGCTACTTTTCTACATGATTGCTGCATTTCCGAGTGAGGAAAATATGGTTCTTTCATCACACTGCATGAAGTTGGAAGGTTTCTTCTTCTGAAAACCTTTGCAAAGTCTGTTTTGCAGCAAATTGGAGGAAAAAGAGGAGGAAGATGTTACATATGCATATAAAGACAGAAAAAAAGACAGGATGGAGTTAGCAACTTCACATCAACCAGATATTGTCACACAGAATCACAGAATGGTTAAGGTTGGAAGGGACTCTTAAGTGATTGTTGTTGTTTAACAGCATAAGGAGAAACAAACACATGGAAATCAGTGGAAAAATAAACAATTAAGAGGTTCAAAATCAAGTATGATGCAAAGTTAAAATAAATACATAAACAGATCAAATCAATCTTTTTCTTTACATTTCTTCTTTGTGGAGATTCTTACAATTTGACTTTATACCAGAAGGAAGTGTACTTGACTTTTCTTTCTCCTCTTTGGTCTATTACTAGTGAACAGATGACACTGTAAGATACTACCATGACAAGAAGGAAAAATGTATGTTTTATAAGCACTGACTAGAAAACTGATTATGATCCAAGAAGGAAGATGTTGCCTCTCCTCAAACCACTGATATTTCTTCCAAAAATGTCCCTTGAAGAAAAAGAGTAAAGGAGCACCAGCTTAGATGCCTGATTTTCAAAGCCTCTTTCATCCTCAAAAGGATGCTTTTGCTGATGCAAATGACCCATTCCTTTCACTCCAAACACTTGATATGAACAGTTCCATTAGTGGAGTCCATTGGAAGAATAACTGAAAAATTGTGTCTTTTAATGATTCTCCTTGTTCTTTTCAGTTGTTTAGAGGATGATCCAGGACTCTTTGAAGTCCCATAAGTAACAGTTTGGAAAAAAACACTGCTCAGTCATGTGCTCTTCTCCAGGATGGTAATGAATATTGGATTTCCACGTGGAAATATAAAATCTGGAATTATAGTTGATGCACTTTAAAGAATTCCTGAAAACATTTTATTAGATTTCCTGGAATCATTTAATCATATCTACAGAAAAGCTATGCCAAGACCAAAGGCTTGTTTTGCCTTAAATTGGAATTATGCCTTAGATACCTCAATATAATGAATACTACTTATATCTTTCAAGACTCATATTAGCTTTTCTTGAAATTTATTTAATTGCCAAACAGATACATGCTTACAGGTGATCAAACCTACAGTTTCTAAGAGAAAGAGATTATATGCTGTTTTAGTAAATTCCGTATCTCCTCTGGTACAAACATTATTTGGTCAATGTACTACTACTGTAATACAAGGGTCAAAAATATAATAAAAGAAAGCAAAATTATTATTTTAAATTTCATTGTTAGCTAAAGAAAGAGGATACTTAATATCATTTAATATCATTTATCAAAGTAGAAAGAGAACAGCAAACTGAGACCTAACTGCTGGAAGGTCACAGCCAATAACGATTCTGCAAATAGAAATGGGTTGCAGAAGCATCAAATGCAAATTACTGTTTGCTGGAGAATTTTAATAGAGTTCTACGTCACATTATAAAATGTTTAATTGTAACCCCATTTTAATAACACCATCTGATTAAATGAAAAGATGCCTTGCTGATCGCAATTACAATCTGTCAAACTGCATATTTATTTACAGTTTGGTTTCCTAAAACCATAAGATAAAAAAAGGAAACTCTATTCAGCTTGTCAACAAACTATAATTATTGTGTATCCTTCTGTCAGTTTCTGCATAAAACTTTTGGTTCTAAAATGGATCTAATTATAACTACATCAACATTTTTATAAATGCTTCCCTCCCCTTCCCTCCCTCATCAGTGAAATCTTTGTTGCTAACTAAGGGAAAAACTTTTTTCTTAGTCACACATTATTTCTCTACTTTATCTTTTCTGCCCTGACTTACTGTTGGAATGAAGGAGATTCTATTCAATGTAAATATTATATATGGCCATGCACCTTCCTAGCATTGCATTCAAGCAAAACCATTGGATTAGGACTTTATTGTTTTCTTCTGCTTTGGCATTAATGTCTTGAATATCAGCATACAAACTTTTTCCAAGTATATCATGTAGCTCATCTTCTGCAAAGTCTATTTATTGTAATTTATAACCCTTCACAGGAAACAGTTTGCCAGACAAACAAGAAATGAATCCAAATATCTGAATACCATGTATGCATCAGCCAGTTATAGAAATTACATCTCAAAAAAAGACCTATTATATCATCCAACATATCTCTCAGCCACTGCTGGATTTTCCCATACATGTTCTACTGCTTTAACATTATTTGGCAGACTATTTGGTTGACATTAGAAATTTTTTTCTAACCTTCATCCTTTGCTTATTTTTAACCCATTATTTGTAATGACATGCTTTAGGTATCATAAACATCTATGCCTTCAGCCTAGATTTCTATGTAAGGGATGACTGTAAATATATAAAATAAAATGTTGAAAATATGGACAGGAACAATTGCATAAAATAATACACTATAGCTGATAATTCAAGGAAAATTATTTTGCTCTATGTAGCTTATGGGCTAATGTGATCTGGATAATGATTACATGCTAATAAGATTTGGTAAAAGCTGATTATTTCAATACTGTTTCTTAAATGGCCAAGACAGCTGTGAACAGAAACAGTCTAACTTGATATACATCCTTATGATTATTTATTTCCTAGCTACTCCATCAACATCTATTACTTATCCTTCATTCATAGACAAATATTCATTTTATAAATATAAATATACATAAACACATTTTAAAAATAAAATAAAATACAACTCAAAAGATTAAATGGTCTACTGCATCCTCCACTGTCTTTGCTGGATTTTATGTATACAATAAAGTAGGTGAGTTTTTAAGTACTGTACATAGTGTTTGCCTAAGGAGCCTTTGCAATTTCCAAAACTAAAAAATAATTTAGACAAACATCTGTCTGGAATGACATAAGTGTAGTGTATCTTGCTTTGGGGCAGATGACCTTTTAAAGTCTTCCCTTAGACTACATTATGGAAGGAACCTGAAGGCTCCTTTTGGACCAATTTCTGTTATTCAGTAAGTTACAGAACAGTGAGGCTGCACAAAGACAGGATCCAGGCACTCAGGATCCATGTAATCTTTTCCTGAAAGTGCAGTTTTGCTCTACTCTCTGCAATGCTATGACATTTGAAAAAATAAAAATGTTTTCCAAAACTACAAACTATGTGATATTTTCCTCTATAGTATTGTATTAGTTATCGTATTAGTTAGCAGCTTGTATTAGTTTTTCATCACTTACAAAGAATATCATCTCAGAGCTATGAAGGTGGAAGGATCCTTGTTGACAAATATTTTTTGTCATAGTCTTAAGCTAATGATTATTTTGATTATTTATATATATATATATATATATCTTTTGATTATTTTTAAACATCAGAAAGTATCTTCTACTGGACTAACTCAACTTTTGTCAAAACTCTGGGGAAATCCCTATTAATTAGAGTTGGACAGGATTAACATTATAGCTTCTGAACATGCCTCTATTTTCAGCCAGTAATAGAGCTTAAAATCCAACTCAGGCAGATGCCGCAGCCTAAGAAGTTAGGGCAATGATGGTGGCCACAATTTAAATGACATGGGCATCGGTTACTGGGCTGAGAGCTTTCTTTTTACAAGTTTCCATCTTCCTATGTTCAAGAAAGTTGTGGCAAGTGAGAAGACCCCAGGGCCGTGCAGAGTGTAGTTGGGAAGTCTTGGACAGAACCAGCAGAATGTTGGCCGTGTGGTTACGCAGGCAGCTCTCTGCTCCCCAGAGCTGGTTGCATTTCAAGGGCAGGCAAAACCACACTTGTCTCTACTCCATGGCTCTTAAATCAAGCTGCGGTGTCAATTCCTGGTTGCATGGTAGTAGCTTAAAAGTCTCAGCTCATATAATGCACGCTCCCTATAATTACTTTGTATTTGACATGTAAAACACGGCAGCTAATTCCCATCTTTATTACATTTGAGGACCTATGCTAGTTCTATTATTGAAAGTTGCCGCTCACCACATTACTGCCCATCTTTTGGTACTGATCATTGCTCGTGAACGCAGCTCCTGGTAATACTTCCATTATTATGAGCCTCATTGGGTAGAGTCATCTTTCTACTCCCTTAAGATCTGTCTCTCTCAGTCTCTTGCATTTTGGGATTCATCTATGCTTGTATTCTCTGTGAATAATATTTTACTGTTTTTCTTTTTAATAGAGTACCTGTCTTTCTATTCTGCAGTATAGTACTTGACAGATATGAGATATTGATATTGCAAATTTCTGTTTGTGTGGTTATTAGTACCTTACCTTCTTAGTTAATTAGTGACTGCAAAGCCTGTGAGGCACAAGAAAGGTGCTACAAAGGAACAAAGAAGAGCTAGCATTATTTTTAAGTGCTATGGTTTATTTTCCTAGAAAACTGAACTTTTAAAAGTTTTGTCAGTGGTTATTTTACCCCATATACTTTCTGCCAGCCAACTTAAGCTGCACTTAATAACCAGATCAGCACTAAGCCTATTGCACTAAACACTTTTTATGCTACTTTATAAGAAAGAGGAGTGTAATAAAATTCATTAAACTGGGATCCCACATTTGAGTATTAGGCCATGTGGAGAGAACTGAAGCTTAGTTATTGAGTTAATCTTTAAAATTCTTTATATGTGAATGAAGGTAATCTTATAGTGTATTAGAAGGAAGTCCCATCCAAAAAACAAAAAAGGTTGGATTCTTATCAAGGGCCTGACGTTATAAATCCCCCATTTTTTTTTTTTTTCTTTTGCTAAAGAACCAGACCCTAGACACCTAATTTCAAAAAATTCTTTGGCTAACATAACTGCTGTTGTAGGGATGAAGTTAAGGTGCCTTTACTCAATATCACCATTGTCACAAGCAGCAGAAGTTTGAAGATGGGATAGTAAGAAGCATCACTTGCTACTCAGAAGCTATGTCCTAGCTCTCCTTAGCAAAAAGACTAATTATTAACTCAAATAGCATTGGTATATACCATTAAATTCAGTCAGGCACTGCAACAACTCTGATAATTCGATTTGGTTACAATTTTATATGATGCAACCACATTCAGCATGTTGATTAAGCGTGTTGCACTTCAATCTTTGGCTCTACTTTCTGTCCCTGTTGAACATATGAGGTGAATTCACAGCTTGGGGACAAGGAGGAGTTACAGGTGCTACCCTCCCTTTTAAGCAGAGGGCTTCAGTGACTAACAGTTGTATCCATACATCTTCTGTATCTCTATACGCCCCAAGCACTGCTGGCCACATCGTTTCCAGGGCAGGAGAGGCTCACAGAGTCCGAAGTGACCACCTGTAACATCTCCATTGCCCCTTCTCCTTCCTACAGGCTGGTTGAGGGTAGAACCCTGGGTAGGTGCTGGTCATACATGACATGAACTGGAAGGCTTTTGTTAACCTGCCTTCAGATGGAATGGGTTCCTTTTTGTGTTATTTTTTTTTCTAAGATAGAAAGACAGACAAAAGCATGTGTTCCTCATTCCACGCAGTTTATGCCCTTACATATTTTAACTTCTTTTTTTTTTTTTTTGGTAACTGTATTCATCTGGGATACACACAAAAAATGAATTAAGAACCTTTATTTTCATATCCTTATTGTCCAAATCCCGAAGCAGCAGCGCCTAACACGGTGACATAAATGCTGTATGTGTAAGTTAAGTTCCTCAGTCGCATACATGTGGTTAAACTGCAAGATTATTTCAACACTGGAAATCAGCATTTTACATGCTGTTCTTAAGGAATTCCAATATAGGAATGAGAATTTACATAGTGTGTCTGTATGGACACACAGATCCAGGTATAAAGCTAAAACGAACCTTTGTGGTACTGAATGGAGAAAGGCAGGGTAAGAGGTCCTTAGCTTCAACATTTTTTAATTTTCTTGATAAAGAAAATAAAAATAAGTTCACTGATTCTATCAAAATCTCAAAGCACTGCCAAGTAGTAACATTTCTTCCTCTGTATTATCACTTAATACTAGATCTCAGAGCATTGAGTATCTGTGAATAACTGCTGAAATATCTATGACTCTATGAAAGCAAGACTAGAGGAGAATTTGTATTCAGCTCTAGCAGACTGTACCAGCATCACATTATAAATTACTTGTTGTTTTAGTCCTCAGCAGAGTAATCCAGCCCATGTAAACTTTGCTTAAGACAGTATGTGCCTTGTTGGGACTGGTTTCCTGCATACAACACACTGTCAATGCCCTGAACAAAGTGGGATGCAATGATGAAGACACCACAAATCCATGTAGGGTTTTCAATCTTCTCAGCTGCTTTCAAGTTCCAAGGAAAGCAAATGTATTCAATTTAAATAATAAAAAAGGCTGCTCTACCTGATGCACATAACTCTGCCTTACATCTCGTACTGTGGGCTTGCTTCTTCCTTTTTGCTTTCACAAAAGCATCCTCACCATTTTAAAAAAATTAAATTCATTTCTATTGCATCCACAGGTCTTAAGACCACTCATCTTTTTTTTTCCCCCTCTGAAGAGTGAGAGAGTCTTCAGAAACATATCATAATCTTGCTGTTCTCGACAACTACATGCTATGTTAAAAGCAGGAGATTAAAGTCAACAATCTCTACTGCTGAAAACCCTGAATTTCTGACATTTTCTGTGAGCTGTTTTCTCTATTTGCATACTCTATTATCTGTTTTGTTTGACACTTGCAGCTATGATGCTGCATATGCATTAATCACTCTTGTGTGTACTTCACAAACAAAATGTTATATAATCTCCCACCTTCAACTAAAGGCTTTCTTTTGGTGCGACATTTGCCATGTCACGGCATGTGAAAGTCCTAACTATACCTTGGAGTCTGGTGAAAGTCTAGGAAATAACAATTCTTATTGCTCCAGGAATTTTGTTTTACTTTTTTACATAGCAAATAATTTTCTATTCAGATGGGGGGTAACTGCTGTGAAAAAGAGTTCACCAAAGCATCATTTATAGAAGGCTGTTTTCAGAAATAAAATATACCACTGTGCTATTTCTTCTTGAATTATACAGAAGTTGTTTTCCTACTTAATTTGTGAAATATATGAGCTAAATAGTCTCATTTAATTTATTTAATCACACTTAAATAAATTGAATATAGCCTTCTACTAGCAGATATGTAATATGCAAGTATTTAGAAAATCAAAAGTCAAATTAGATATTAACCAGCTGCTCTACATAACATTCTCTTGTCTTTCTGGTGACAAAACAGCAGAGCAGACATCAGAAGTAAGGAAGCTAAACATGATGTTCCAAAGCCCTGGACAGAATAAATCATCATAATTTCACTGAAGACAATGAAGTTATGTTGACTGACGTCCGCTGGAGATTTGGCTGTAGAGCCTTAGGGTTAGGCTATTTGACAAAACAAACTCCTGTAGTCTTTTGCTGCAAACAAGCCAGTTTGTGGCCAGAATGTGTTAATAAAAAAAACATAAAAAATAAAAAAAAAAAAAGGGAAAGAAAGCTCTCCTACAAAAATGTAAGCTTGTGTATTATGAGAAAAAAATAAATAACACAAGGTGCTTCATGGCCTTAACTTTATGATTTGGTGGTTTTGATGGCAATAACTCACCGTAATAAAATTTGGGGTAGCAGCAGGTCTGTGTAGTGTAACAGTAAATTTTGATGTAAACTAAAGACCAGAGCCTGGTAATGAGACACAAATGTGAAGTATTCACCGGAGACTAAAAGTATCTTCTATTGCACTCTCATGCACTACAGGCTAGAAAAAAAGTATCCAAGTGTGATTCAAATCTCAACACCTGGTTAGAAGAAAGGGCAAATCTTTTGTTATGAAAACTAACCATTTTGTTTATCAGAAATATAAAATTTCTGTTTCACTGAGTGGTTTGCACTAACCCTTAAGGTGCCAAGGAAATGCAATTGTACATGTCATCCTCAAGATGAGCAATGAATATTAAATTTAAAATACAGTATATCATGCTGGTAAAAAAAAATCTTCTAAATACAGGCTAGCTACGATAATAATCTTCTATATTGGATTTATTAGCAAGTGTTCTATGGATAAGAAATACTAGTTTCATTCCACCTGAGATGAAAATTGAAAAAAAAAGTAGCTGTCTGCTTTTCTTCACTGCTATGCAGTACTACATTTTGTTTAAGATATTACTCTCTCATGGGCTGCATATCTAAAAATTATAATTCATGAAAAAGTATAATGTAATTGTTCAAGCTTTGATGAATTGGGGCATAATGTTAAATAATTATTCATTGCCTTTATTCTTCTGTCAAAGTGTGCAAAAAAAAAGCTTTTTATTGCTTTTCTTATATAAGGACATGAGCCTTTGTGACATGCATTTTATTTTAAACTAATGCTTCTATTATTCCACATCTGAATAATTATAGCTGACATCATCTACTCTTCAGTGTCCTAGAAGATCTTTAGCTCCAGTCCACTGTTACATATTTTATGCCTTACATGAAAAAAATACCTCAAGATTTTGAAAATATTTATTTTAAAAACAGCAATGAAATTGTCTGCAATCACATTTTCTGCTCTGCTTTGAAAGCAGCATTATTCAATATGCCAGTGGTCTTTTCCATAAGAGCAACGTATTAGAAATTCATGCTGCTCTAATACATCTGAATTCATTGATGTACTGCACTCCCTATAGACCTAAAGAGACATTTTCGCTTCAGTTTCATATGTCCTGCGCATTACCTACTGATGTGCTGGTTGTCAAAACAGTTGTACAGTAGCCTTTGAATTCAAAGTGTGCCTTGACTGTATACTAAAAATGACAATAAACCAAAGTATATACATTATGCTGCCTTTTGTTGCAAGCACAAATAGAGCATTTGGGAAATAAATCCCCTGATTTTATTGCCTTTTAACTTCTTTTCCACTTTAAACTTCAAAACTAGAAATTTGAGGTATTCAGAGAAATTGAAATCTCTTTATTTCTTTCTTGCATTTTCTTCCATAGCATACCATCATTTTCAAGAAAAGATCAGCACAATGATTATAAATGAAAGCATTCCAAAACTAGTGTTTTTTTTTGTTTGTATTTTTTTTTTCCTTTCCCTATAAAAACAGCACTGTGATTTTTATCCCTGGTTTCTTGGGGAAAAAAACAATCATCTACAGGATATACTACCAAAGCTGGAATGCCTATAATTTTGTTGATGAAATGAACACACAGTCAAACTCATCGTATACAACACATCCGAAAAACATTTTTGCAGATAAATGCACATTCTCATAGGGACCATATAGACCACATTTATTTGCAAATGCATGAAGAGTATTTCTGGCAGTCCTTGTAACAGCTCTAGAAAATTCCTGCAAGCAGAGAAGTGTAGGCAGGTCAAGACACAACTGAACCAAACCTAGTGGATCTACCTTCCACTGTAATATGTGAGAAAAAGATACTTTTTCATCATATAGAAACAAATATGCCTACAGAACTATTAGCACACCTTCATTATGCAGCTACCTACTCTGTTTAAGAAGCAGGAATGGAAGTTATATCCAGTTTGAAAGAAGACTTAAGAGTGTTTGCATACGTGAACCATCACACCAGGGTTGAATGGTGTTGTCACATTCAGATACTACCATGAATTCTGGAGGCTCCTGAACTCCCAATATTCGCTATACTACTATAGATAATAAACATCTAAAGAAGTCTCCAGCATGTGTGTGACACCTAATGGGAAGATATGAATACATGAAAGTAAAAGTCAATATAAGAACTGACAGAATATTGAGAAAAAGAAACTTTGGGGTTTTTTTCTATTTTCTTTTAATACTGAGGGTGCAATGGGAAGTTCAATCAATCTAAGAGACATCAAAGGAGGCTAATTCCAAATGTAAGTGTCAGATACAGTGAATGCCAGTGGGAAATTTTCATCTCTCAGCATTTTGAAATTTCTCAGAAAGAGAATTCTCACAATGTAGAAAACCTGCAAGAAGCAGATTCCTAATAATAATTCACTAAGCTAGTGGTGGGTTTTTACTGTGTGAGTTTAAGCACTTCTACAGAGGAAAATTCTTTCAGAGCTTGGGGCAAATCCTGCAATCCTTACTCAGAGGGATTTCATCTGAAGCTTTTAGAGAGCACTGCACGGCATGAAATTGGGAGTTCTGATGGGAGGAGTTTGAAAAAGTACTTCTGAAAGGGGTAAGTCCTTAATCTTCACTCTGTCCAAAATCATGGAAATACTCATATGAAAAGACTTGGCAGCTGAGATGAAAAAGCAGTGCTACAGTTGGTGTGCAAATTATTTTCCTACTTTTATTTGAGCTTATTGTATCTTTCTGCCATTTGGCTAGCATTAATTAATGTACTATCTATTAAAGAAGTAACTGAAAACCACTAGGTAGTTCTAACAAAAACCAGCAAACTGGTTGAAAGGAAAAATGCTGAAAGTAAAAATAAATAGAACAAATTCAATCAGATGATACATATTGCACTGAAGAATTCACCCCAAAGAAGTAGAATTTGCTCAAGATGTGAAATTAATTAGGGATAGAGAACTGCCAACAGATTCATTTCTAAGAATAATTTTTCTAAAAATATTCATTAGTGCCCTGAAAAATGAAGATACATGGTTTCCAAATATGTTAACCGATAGCTGATATACCAGAAATCATTTGGAACTAAGGGTTTAGATAGATTGGAGAAACTTACACATTATTTTCCATGCAAGACAGTATAAAAGTGATTTAAGCAAATACTTATGAAATGGAGCAGAGTTTGATGAGATAGTAAAAAGGTAACTGATAGATGAGTAATAGCAAGAGAATAAAGTCATACCGAAGGAAAAAAAAAAATGTGAAAGGGTTCTGGACTATAAAGAACAGAGAGCTTGCTTCAAGGCTAAATAAAGAATGCTAACTCTGCAAAAACCTATGTCTTTTTTCATCAATGGAAGGCCAAAATGACTATTGAACCACTCTGTTCACTGAAGAAGTCACTGGATTCACTGAAGAATGAACTGATATTTTCTTCCTCAGTTCCTCAGTAAATTCAAATCAGAGCAGCTACACTAAAAAGTAATAATCGAGCTGTGCTCATGGTGTTAACATCCTACTAGTTGTGCTAGGTAGCTTTATCCCCTTGACAGACAAAGCAGCTTGAGTTAAAAGTATAGCTAGTTAAAAGGCCACCGTCCTGTGTGTAAAGGACATGCAAGTTCGAGATAACAGTTGACTTAGGCCATGATGTTTCACGGATCATGCCTTGTTTATTGAATATGTCCTGAGGAATGACTGTTTAAATTAAGTGCTTCTTTACTTAGTCCTAAGCATATTTCCTCAAGTTCTGATTTTGATATTTTCTGATCTATACCAACTCCCAATAGCAAAATTGCCTAGTTATATTATTAACTTTCTCTGTATTTGTCCTTGATCCAGTAATTCACTCTGATGATCTCCTAACTCTCAAGGACCTTTGTTCAGAGATCTTTGTGAGAGGCAAATGTGGAATATCAGAGCTTAAAAGCATACATAGTTTCTGAGCCATAATCATGGCTCAAAGGAGGTCAATTCAATGCAACACTTTTGTCTTTCCTGGAGTGTCAAGGGTTTCTCTTCTTCAGGGCCTTTCATAGTTCTGATTCGTAGAACCCTACACAAGATTTAGGTCACGTTATTTTCTGTAAGACATCAGTTTTTCAGAAATGCAAGCAAAATTCAAAGTATTGTCATTAACATATATTTATACTTCTGTATGAAAAACTACCTCTTCCCTCTCTCCTCCCATTACCGATCATAACCCTCAAGTCGGATTGTGACCTCAACCACAAAGCATGCAACATCCTAGCAAATCAAAGACAACTAAGCAGCACATAAAATGCCAAGAAGCCCCCCTGCAGTATAGCTTGTTGGACATCCTCAGGGGGGACGCAGAGCTCCTTGCAACCATGGCAGTTTGATTTTAATTAAGTTATAATGAAGCCCCGTGACAAGGCAGATTTTTGTTGTAAACTAACTGGTTTTCTGCCAACTCACATCAGTTCCTTGGCCACTAAGGCTTCCAAGCCTCCGGCTCTAGGACAGTTAGCTTGATGGATCAACAGAGAGCTAAGCCTAGACTCCTCAGTCCCCAAACCTCCATATTCTGTCCCAGATTCCCTTGCAAACTCCCAGATCTCATTTAATTTTAGGCAATGTGATGCAGAGGTAGGAAGCTGGAAGCCTAAACAAACTTAATGCCTAAACACAGAGCCTTCCAGCTGGAACATAGTTCCCTAAGTGTCTAATTCTCATGATGACAAGCCAAGACCCTTGGATCTCTGGAGTGGCAGATCCTTAACTTTGGAGCTCTTGGGTGGCCAATCTAGTAGTCTGAAGTGAAGTGCTCCTTGCCCATCGTCAAGCTGACACTGAATCCTGAGGCCCCATCCTCTGCAATGGGATTTTTCACTTTGGCCTAGAATTCTACAGTGAAGCAAAACAACAACCTCTTCTGTAAAATGGTCTTGTCTGGAGCCCGTATGTAAAAAGTATACTAATTACTTGTAGAATCCACTTGAAAATTTAACATTCAAAGGAGCTCTACAGTTATTGCAGGCAATTTAACATTCAAAGAAATGATTTATAATATCAGGCTTCCCAAGATTACAACCATAATGACTATCTGACAGACTTTATAAGCAAATCGTCCAGTCATTTCAATTGGATTGTGGCTGGCTAAGGACTGGGAACTGTAAAAAGGCTCTAGGATTTGGCCTAGAATCAGAAATAACATTTGCTGTTTTCCAAACGTGCAGTAAACATGAAAGGAGATATTAAATTTTTGTACATCTCTCAGTAGATGCAAATTAGAATGGAAAGAGCCTCATAAGAAAAACACAGAACAACAGCCATCTGGATCCCATTCCTGCTCCAGCAAAAGTCAAAGTCCTGGGCCTCCTTTTGTCATTATTTACAGCCGTCTACAACAAAAGCAGTTCTACTCTGGTCAGTGGACAAAATCCTTGGCTTTCAGGATTTCAACTGTAAAACTCATACTGCCTCCAGTGGGAGGACTATTTTAACAATCTGAAGTTCATTGAGAACAGGCTCCAAGACTTCAGTGGTTCAGGTACTGGCTCCCTCTGAGCCTTACGAACAGGTTTGCACATCTGTGTTTTCTCAAATTAAAGAAGTAGGAAGACCGAAAATGCTTACCACAGAGAGTGAATTTGAAAGCAGTGTGCCATCTTGGCCCAACATGTTGGAAACTGTAATTTCAGGTAGATCCATGTTTTGTGGGTGGAAGGGAAGGAGGCCATTGTGGTTCATTGGATGACACAGCGAGTGGTATCCGGACTCAATCTCATTCAAGTGCACCAGTGAGTGGTCAGGTAATGATGGAGGTGTTATAGGAGGTATGTTAAAATCTTCACTTTCAAGACTTGGGCCAGGAAATGACTGAAAGAAAAGTGCAAAAAGTGTTACGAATCACTTATAAAATGAACAACAATATAAAAAGTCACAGAAAAAAAAAAAAAAAAAAAAAAAAACGAAAAAAAAAACCCACCACACCAACTTCCAAGAACTAGCTTCAATCCAGCAAAGACAATAATTTAATCCCCTATAGATTATAACAGTGCAGTTTCACCATTATATATAGAATTAAAAAAATGCCTCTAAGGCATAAGAATCTCTGGTACTTTCAAAGCTTCCATTACAGAGATATTTTTTAAAGAAGCCAAATTCAAACAGATTTCAAGGGTCCTATTAAATTTTTCCAAGACTGTTCATCTAGCTGAATACCTTTTTCATGGGAATTGTGAAAAAGGGTATACAATTTATAAAATTAACATTGGCTCAAAATGTTTCATAAGGCTCCCTGCTATTCAGATCAAGAATTATGTAGTGAAGAAGAAAGATATTGCTTTTTGGCTGGCAGGAGAACCATGCATTTGTTCTGCTGTAAAGGAAAACAAATAAATGCAGAAATACTACATACTTTATACAGATATACTTTATGTTCTAAAAAATATGATTATCATATCTCAAAAATATGTTCTTTCCTTTCTTCATCTATAAACTCTGCCATACATATATTCATCTAAATGACTTATTCTGCAAAGCAACTGTTTAGTCTTTTGTTGTCCATTGCTGTTAAGCCATTCAACTCAATCTGATCCAAGGAAAAGCCACAGGCAAAGTCAGAGTAATGCGCCAAGGTGGATAATTGGTATTATTTATCTACAGTCTTCCTACAGCAGATGGGCTCATTTGGGGGATAAGTGTGAGTACGCTTATATTTCTTAAAGGAATAAGGTGAGGAGCATAAGATAGACGATCCAAATCAAGAGTCAAGGGAGATCAGTTACTGCGGTTCAGTCAGCCTGAAGGCTGTCTCTGCTTCTGGAAGCGGAGCTACAGCTCTCAGCTCCTTTGCAAATGATGGGTCTTTGTACAACCCACAGGTGACAAGTGTATGACACAGAGAAAGTAGCTCCATCCTGTTCCTTCCTGCCCCTGCTTCTTCTGAAAGACAGGCTTGACACTTCTGTTAATTCGGGAAGTGCAAGGATGGAGATATATTCTGCTCCTGCAAAGCACTTTTAGGAAGTCTGAGAGAAAGGATATCAGTTTAAAGGGGGATATGTTTTGCCCAGCATGAGCTTGCAAACGGAGGGCAGTATGGTGCATGAATTCATGCAGAAGGATGAGGGAAGAATCAATGTCCAATTATAAACCAAGGGGGTTTTCATTATTCATCATAGTAATAGTGTCCTCCCCAATGCCTGAGGTTACTCTCTGTGAGAGCATGGAAGTAAAAACTTTAAATCACAGCAACAACAACCAGTGTTACGTGTTTGCGGGGAGTTGCTGAACACAGAAGTCACTACTCCAGTGTACACTGCCCTGGTTATGACTCCTTTTCTTCTTTCCTCACAAGCCTGAGGTTTATTTACCCCTCTGTTAGGGAATAGCTTAGTATGAAAGAAGGCTGGAGGGCTAGACAAGAGCCAAATCCCAATGAATGCAAGCAGCAGGGACACAGAAAGGGCTGCCGGTAACCTCACCACGCTTTTGCTAAGGACTGCATCTCTGTCCATATTCTGCCTCTGCATTTCTCATATGTGGGACAGCAGTTTGGTCTTCCCCTGCCTCTGCTCTTTGCCTCATGAGAAGGTTTTTAAGGCATATTTGCTCCTGCTTTTACACACTGTGTTGCAGTGGAGATATCACCCAAGGAGGAAATATATAGAGTAAACAGATACCCATACTAAGGGGAGAGGAGGCATACACATGTACAAAGAAAATGTAATATTTATTATGTCACAGTTTATAAGCTGTGTAAGACTAAAAAAATATTATGGACAAAATTACAGTTGGCTAGTTACTATTATATTAGATGATAAAAAGAAAGGTCTATAAAGACAGAGCTTATAGGTTTAATTAAAAATATTAAGGAGGAACAGAAATTAAGAAAATGACAACATTCATAATGCTATTCTGGACTAGCATTATCTCACATATATAGATTTGGTCTCTGTAATGCTTGTGGGCTTAGGTCCCTATAGCTTACCTCTATCAGGAAAGATTCATGAGCTGTGAAAGGAGGATATTTAGTGTTCAACATTGACTCCTCCACGATCCCAAAAGATTCATGGCCTCAAAAGAGTTTTCTCTCTGATTTTGTAGGTACAAAGAAGTGTTAATCCAACATTTGACTTTTATCTCTCACCGTCCTACAGTAAAAATATCTTGTGCTCTATCTTTGATGAATCAAAATGTTCCTGCCCAACATCTTCTAGGGGAAGAAGAATTTCTGAAAACTTTGGCCTCCTACTGTCCTGAAGCAAGAGCAGCACAAGGATCTGGATTAAAAAAATGGGGACTTCATGTTGGGGTTGCTGCTAAAAGCAAATATTCCTAAACCAAATACTGACAGAGTGGCTGTGTGCACACCATGAACATTGAGGGCACAGAGCAAATTTGCTATCTTACTTGTGCACCCCTCTTGCATGCCATATATTGAGAATCCAGCTTTTGCTTTAGGTAGACTGATTTGCAGGGTTTCAAGTGTGTCTTTAATTAGTAACATTTCAAAAAATTCTAGAAATAATTGAAATACTATTTAAAATTTAAAAAAATAGGCCATAACCATAACCCAAATCTGCAGTTGCATCATGTATAGCTGTATAATAATTACACTAGATATGTTATCTATGTGAGCTAATCATTTTAAATACAAGGTTACTCTCTTATTATTTAAAAGAAATCCACATCATGGTTACTGCTTGCAAAACTTCTAGAGTTTTGCAAATCCCACATCACCTAACACATAATTGTCAATTACACTTAAATAAGCTGCTTAGAATAGTGAAACTGTAGCAAAGGCAATAAAATGTCAAAACAACATGTAATTTATGTGGAATTAATCACCGACTATAGTAAATATAATCCTGCCGTTCTGTGGTAGTGGCTGAACAACATAGTTACACAGTGCTAGCATTTCCTGTAATTTTTTTTTCTTTGGTGGCAGGAGTAGGGGATGCTTTTTTAAAGAAAAAGGCAAATAAACTATTTGGGTATTGCACCAAAGTCAGCAGCCTGCCTGCACGCTAATAGCAGACAGATAATTGAAGGCCCCTGAGAGGGACCCTGTTCACTTATCCAGCCAGGTGGATACTCATATTTAGTGTGTGTACAGGTGGTTCCTAAACCAAGTTATTCCATTAGTAACATGATGGGACTCCAGTTTGGCCTCTCCAGGAGCATGCTGCACACACACGTAATGACTCAGCCCACTGGCAAGCCGGAAGGGAGTAGTCCTATAAGCAACTAAGCCAACATACTCCAGAAACAAGGTTGTAGCATCTGCATGGGGAAGCAGGGAGGCAGGAACTGGGCATGTGCTTGTCCATCTCACAGCAGGCCCAGGCTTCAGTGCCCACTGCTAAAGATGTAGCCATCTTCCCCCTCACCATGGCGAAAAGCTCTCCCTGAAGTGGCCAGGCCATAGCTGGCAATGGGCATGTATCAAAAGACTGTTTTGCTGGAACATAAGGTTATTTTCTTCCCCAGAAGAGATTTAGAGGAACTCCAGTGCAAGACCAGGTCCAAGATTTCCATGAAGCGTAAGGTCCCATTCCTAGGCCAGTCATGACCCTGTCCTTATCCTGAGCTTTCCTAGAGCATCACTTCTTCCAATCTACTTCCATTTATCTGGAATTGCTAATGAAGGCAGTAATCTGCCACGCATTAGGGATGGCTACACTGCCTGTATCCAATTACAGTTAATAAGTACAGCTCATATGTATTAATAATACATGTGACCCATACACTCAGCGCTCCTAGGTTTTTCTTGGGGGTGGAGAGCAGGGTTAGAGTCTTTTTACCCTCCCTCGGTTTTTTCTTTCCTAGTATGCTTTTGTATCAGCACGATTTTACTTTACAAAGAAAGAGAAGAAATAGGTACTTTTCATTCTACTGGCCACAGAAATACCAGCAAGCTCTTCCTTTCATTTTTGAATCAAAATAGTAGCAGTAAATTCTTACAGAGCTGCCAGGAACTTTGCCAGTGGTTTTGTCTTCATCTTATGACTGTGGGAGTGGATGAGGTGTTTAGCAGCAATTCCTTCTAGGGGAACTTCCTAGATCTCTGTCACCTTCCAGAGAGAAAGTCCTTTACAAAGTAAAATCACTAAACCTACTGGAAAGCACTGAACAGACACAGGCTTTAATCTTACTTTACTATAAAGAGGATTTTAATTACATCTGGATTTATTATAAGCAGATCTGAATGTGCTTCATATGGGAGTAACATAATGGCAACCTCAGAACTGAGCAACCTTGAACTTGGGCCATTCACAGCCTTGAACCTATGAATACCTTCTTCAGTCAAGAATGGTCCCCCAAATCGAAAGATAATATTCTATGTTTCTAGTTAGATTCTGTGACATTTCTGCCCCAAATGATGATATGATCCTGTATTCCTATTCTGTGGAACTCAGATACATTATTTTCCAAATAATGTGAGAAATGCTTCCACAACCTAACTGCGTAAGAACTGAAGAAAACAGAATAAGGAGAAAGAAGGAAGAAAAATTAAAACCCTTCTATGTAAATAATCTACAAGGATGAAATTATATTGGCCAGCAAAACTTATTTATGTTTCTAAAATAAATAATACAAAAAAACTTGAAAAAAAAATGCTGTGCTCAGGGGTTGCATCAGTCACCATTTATACGCTCAGCAGAACCTAGTATTAGCAATGATTCCTTAAAAATTTGGAATTTGCCTATAGATATTTCATTTAGATGGAGAGAATGGTACTGCCAACTATGTAGAGCGTGTCTTAATTTTTCATTTGCACCAAGGTTGTTGCATCTGAACTGTGGAAGGATGCCAGTTTTTAAAAGATAGATGCTTCAGGCTGTCTCCTCTTCTATTATTGAACACATTGTTACATAACTGAAATAGTTATGAATTGAAAGTAATATAAAAACAATGAGCTCATTAGAAGAAGAAAAAACAGCAGTGTACTGTATGCACATTGGAAAGTTAGGATAATGCATTTGACAGCTGATATTTCTGGGAGTTTTAATAGGATCAACCTTATCTCAAATTTCTAAACAGAGGACCTTCAGAAGCAAGTGTTTTTCAGCTTCTTTTGTCTCTGCATGAACTAGGCTTGATAGCTGGAAACTGTAATGCATTACTGTGGAAACCTTCGGTCTGTTACATAAATCATCTTAACACTCAGCAAGAATTGTCCAACAGTGCCATTGATATGTTCAAGTCAATGATCCTGCAAACAATTTTTTTTTTGCGTTTCTTCATACGGCAGACAATGGCAATAAATCATATTCATTTAAAAACACACAATATACTAATTTATCAAGCAACAGCTATCAAAAATGTATTACAGGGGAAGGTATAACTTTTCTTTCTATTGTGTTAATCAATTTCTCTAATTTGCATTAGGTAAAGGGCAAAGCCTCAAGCAAAACATTAATTTTCCAGATGATTTCTGTTTTCAAGAAGGAGAATGCGCTGACAATAATATTATTGATTTAGAATAATCACGGTTTCAAAGTTAACAGAATTATGTAAAAGAGCAGCATTTGTTAATGATTTCACTCTGTAGAGCCTCTTTTCATTAATTACATTAATTTTATATAGACACTATATGAGTTTGTTTGGAAATGTGTTTTCAATGAATGTTTTAAATTGAAATACATTTTTAAAATGAGAGTGAGTAGAAGCACAAATATTATAAAAGATTGCAAGGGCTTTGCCAACACCGATACTATAATCAAAGCATATAAAGTTCCTTACTGACATGGACCCAGCTGTGCAGCTTTTCTATTTAGAAAGTTCAAGTAAATCCTAAGGAGAAGTGCACATCTTTTTTTTAGGATTACTGAGCAAATCCCCAGGGGAATTCCTTAGTAAAACTCAAGAGCCTGGGCACAGGCGGGGCATCCGCAGACCGCCCGCCTCCTCTTGCCACGCTTCCCTGCCCCATAATCTACCTCAGCTGGTGCATCCGCAGGAGGAGCCTGAGCGCTACCCAGCTTAGAAATCCTTTTTGCCCTTCTTCCCTGAAAAAAAGGGCACTTGGTCGCCAGCAGTGCGTGGCTGTCCCTAATGGCACAGTCTCCAAAATGTGCTACAGTGGGGGGAAACCAGCAGCAGCCCCAAGCAAACACCCCTCCAGCCAGTCTGTGGCTGTGGGGATACTGAGCGGAGCGGGAGACTCCCACCCAGGTGTTTCTAGCGTGGCACTTCCTAAAGACGAGCAGGACAGGTCTCACCCTTCAGAGCTGCTGTTTCATGCTGGTTAGAGACCAACGCAGAAAAAGATTTTCTTTGCAACAATGGGAGCAAGGATTTTTAATATTTTTTATTTTAATGAAAGCTAAGATTCTTAAGTTTGCTTGGGATCCTAAGTGACAGATTTTGGCCTGCACTATACTCCACTCAGTATCACCTACAGTATAATCTTGAACTTAACATTGCTTTTTTTTTTAATTGGAGATAAGAAGCATATTAAAAATAAAACCATCTCTGTAAAATATATCCAATTATGCTCACCACAAAGCACTGGGTAATAAAACCAGCAATATGCATATTCAACAAGCAGAATTTAGCTTAAAAAAAGAGGAGTCAAATATTCACAAATCCTGCTGCTTGGAAATATAGATGATACACCACATTTAACCTGTCAGAAGCCTCATTAGCATCATAGACTCTAAACCAGCAATCAAGACAGTGAGCTCTTCACATGTTTACATTTTTAAACGTTCTTAATATAGCAGATTTACATTTAAGTATATCTGTTTAGGGGACAAATATTCTATCTATATATCCAGATCCTGTCTGAAATAGACATCTGTCACCTAAAGATGGCATAATGTTGCCTACATGGCGTTAGCATCTGTTTTTTGTTGCTTTGTTTGTTTTTCTCCCTTTCACCCAGGAAAGCTCCGGAGCAACCGATTTCTTCCCAGGTCTCAGAAGGGCAGTGGGTGCTACCCGTGTCCCACCTCTCCTAGACTGCTGTTGAGATTTCTAGACAAATGACCAGTTTCAGAACAAGAAGGTCAAAACAGAGGCCCAGCTGCTCCTTACACTTCTTCTGTTTTAACTTTTGTTTTAAGCCTGCGCCAGTCATAAGAAAACTTGAAAGCTTAAGGCTATGAATATTCCCCATGACTTTAATAGCTCGATCCAGGCCGTAGGGTTTTATATGAACAAGGCCAAGGAAGGCGCAGAGCATGAATGAGTAAAAATTATTCATGCGAGTAAAAGCAGCAGGATCTGGCCCTCTGTTAATAAAGTGTCATGTAAGCAGTAAGACTGCTGAGACCCCAGTAATAAGCTCAATTGTACTAATATCATACCAACTATCAGTAGTGTAGTACCTATTAAGACATTTTTATAAACTGCAAGAAATATGTGAGCCATTACAAGATATAATTCTGAAAAACAGACTTCTATGTAAGAAGCCAATTTAAGAGGAAAACAACATAAACAATAGTAACTTGTGTGCTCAAGTGAAGCATCTTTTTAATTTTGAGTAATGAAGATGTCAAGCCAAATGCTAGAGTAGTTTAACTTAATTAGGTGGCCTATTTTTCCAGGCAGCCTTTCATTTCCCATTGAAAACTCAGCTTGTATGCAAGGCAACAAGAGCAATTTTGTCTGTAATGAATACCTCTGGGACTCCGCGCAGCGATCATTTGAATGTTACATTGAAGACTGGTTTGAGTAACTAGTTTGGGCTTGTTGAGATGCCAGACTTCGCGAACTCAACTGGATGAATCAAAGTGCAGCATCTTATTGGTGTGTTAGGGTAGAGGGCAATAGGTCAGACTGCGTAGACTGCGGCAGCCCTTGCCAAAAGGGACAGTATAGTAGTAATTGGTCTAATTTGTCGTTTGGATTCATGTAACTCTTACAGACGTTTTATAGATCCAAAAACAAAAAGTTCATTTTAGATGAAGCTCAGTTGAAAAATCCTGCTTTTAACATTTCTCGTGGTTACATCTCATAATTCATCCACACTGCTGACCTGTAGAGTTTCCTGGAATGGAAACTACATAACTAAAATATATGACGTCTATAATCTGTTTTCACATGCTAAAAAAGTTGTACATGAAGGAGTAGAGGGAAACATTTTGAAGGATATTTTACACTAGTCGCTCATTAAAGTTCTCACATGTCATGCACAGCAAAAAACAGTGTATTTTCTCTTGTGATATGAGAAAAAATACCTCTGGTTTTTGGACAGAGAATTTATCATTTGATGATTGATTTTCTGTTTACCTTTTTCATGGCCAAATGATAGCTTTTGTTATTTTTACTTTATTGATTTATAGTGAGCCTATCCTGATGCCACTGCTAAGACAAGATGCAGCATTTGTTTTACTTCCCTCCGACCAGCAGCTATCAAGAAAAAAAACTCTTAACTGATGTGTGGGATGACTGTGTATGCAACATGGCCATGTTCACAATTCTAGGATTACCCCACAATATCTAACATTTACCTACAAAGCCCCAAATCATTGGAGCAGGTATTTACCTTCACACTTTCTTTCATGAAGAAGCTTTTAGTCCTCATGGATGTAAAGAAAATATAAGCACAAGGATTCTGCTGCCAGAAGATGAATGAAATGATGAAAAATGTCATACCTGCCAAGGTTTCTTACATGATGTCAATTTTACAGATCCATGCTAATGATTTTTGAAGGCTGGAGTGGGACAACTATTGTTTATACAATTGTAATTATGGGTGTGTTAGCTTAAGACCCTTCGGGAAAAAAAATTGCCTTCTTTAATGTTTCTACAGCGTGCGGTAGAGAACAGGCACTAATTGAAAGAAATATTAAGTAAAAACATGTTTAAATAAAGTATTTTTTCAGAGACAAGCAGGGTCATATACGTTTTTCTTGTACTTGTAGTACAAGTCTAATACTGACTGAGCATAACCTACTGAGTTAATTTGTTGCAAAGGAGAGATATTTCAGTTGAAGTACGTTTTTTCTAAGAAATTTGAAAAATTGTTTAATTGCAGGTCAACAAGCCATAATTTTGACTAGTTAATTTAGGTATTTTATGAAAGTTGAAGCATTTAACAATAGAAAAATATTAAAAGATAATGTTTTAAAAGATAAAACACTGTCCTTGAATACATATTCACTGTATGTGCATTTCATATGCATATTGCATTAAAGCTGAAGACATTCATACACACATTTATATGACATATATAAATGTCATATATGGATGTATATATACACATACATATGTATATACATGTACATGTTGTATGTATGTTTATATAACATATATACATATATAAACATATTTGTATATAAACATATATGTATATGTACATACATGTATATACATATAGTGCACATATGAAGTATATACATGCCTTCCAAATGCAACTGTTGAGGTACTGTTATTAGGGAATCTTTTCTTTCCAGTCTCCAAACCTGATCCCCATAACATACTAAGCTCTACACAAGCGGAAAGGCAGTGTAACATTATCACTACCTCATTCAGGATGTGTAGAAGCACAAATATTTCAAAAGATTGCGAGATACGAGCTTTGCCAACACTAATACTATAATCAAAATATATAAAGTTCCTTGCTGACAAAGACCCAGCTGTGCAGTTTTGCTCTTTAGAAAGTTAAAGTAAATCCTAAGGAGGAGCACACGTTCTATTTTTATTTATTTTATTTTTTTAGGATTACTGAGCTCCCTCCCCAAAGGAACTCCTTAGAAAAATTCAAGAGCCTCAGCACAGATGGGACAGCCTTAGATGGACAGACTACTGTAACTCATTCTATCTCTGCTAATTCAGGATATGAAAATGTGGCTTGTGTTTTCTTCTACCTGATTACATTTAAACTCTTTTTGGGGGCAGAAGAGGGAGAAGTGGGGGGGAAGGAAATTATATCTATAGGTTACTTTGGAGAAACGGAGGAAGGAGAAGTGGTCGCCCTTCTGATGACAGTCTATTTGTGAAATTAAAGGTCATGGTGCGGGAACAAATATGTGGAATATGGGTCATTTGCAAGAAGAGTCATATCTGGCAGTGTGAATGCAATGCAGTACTTCAAAATTCTAGTCTAATCTCCAGAAATGGCCAATACATAGCAAGGGAGGGCATCTGATATACAGCGTTTATTAGGGTATAAACATGAAACAGGTTAAGGACAAATCTTGGACATGGGAACATGGCTACAGTAGGCAAGGGGACCAATAACGTGAAAAATCTATGTGAATGTCATCCTAGCCTATTTTATTCTGGAGCTGAACAGCACTAAATGGTCTCAATACCCATGGTCAGCACTGTTAAAGGGGGATGGATATGTATATTCCACAGTTGTCACTGACACATCTCTGGAAGGGAGAAAAACATCCTCTGGAAGAGAGAGAAAAACATTCTCTCTGTGCAACTACGATTCCTCTCTCCACCCCAAGTAACTGTCTTTACCCATTGAGGCCAAGTAGGTGCTGCCCCAAACCATCAACTCCAGCCCAGCTTTCCTCCCTTCACTTTGGGGCACACAGAGGGTCTAGGAGCTGGCTTTGTCACCTTTGATATTTACCAGGCCTGAGAAAGGCTAGAAAAAGCGCCAAGGCTCTGTGCAGCAGAATCCTGAATTACATTCTGTACTGTGACTAGAAAGAAATGTAAAATAAACAATATAATTTTATACTGTGCTGTACATGGCCCACAAATTACAGGAGAAGGAATTACACGAAGAACAATTCATTTCCAAGATTCCAATTATAGGTGTGGGAAGAAAACAATATATTTGTGAGAATTTGAAATGCAGAGCACTTGGCATAGTTTCATTTTAAAATGATAAATATTTTCAGATTGAAGTGCAATTAGTAGTGAAAATGTCACATAGTTTTACTATGTATGTTTGTTAATATGGCTGGCATAACTCATTTAGGAGGTTCCTGCAGTGCAGAGCACTGTATTACATATATCTTAACCAAAAATACAGTGCTTACATGTATATATAAAATGTACATAGAGACAACATTGCCAAACAGCCTTTTGGGACAGTCTAAAAGAATATCATTAATTTTTACTGTATACTTACACTTCTGGCTCAATTCCAGTACTGGCTTTCTGCAAAAAATCATTTCAAGTATAGAATTATGCTAGTTGCTTGCAGCAACATCACAGGAACAGTACTGAGCCATATGTTGCTACTTAGCAACTTAGTCTATAAGTCCCAAAGCATGTACTGATTTGAAAATTGAACAGAAATGATAATTGTTGAGGGATGCTGTGAGGCAACTTGTCTTGGATTACCAAGCTATGCAGATGTTTGATGTTATATAAAAAATGGAACAAAACTATATTTTTCATGTTCAATGTCTGAGCTTTTATTTACGTTAGCCTAAAGGGGGTAAGTTGATTAAAACCCTTAGAATAATATAAGGTGATGTTTTTCTGAGCATGAACATTTTTCAGTAAACATAAGGAACTGAAATGGGAAGTTCAGCTTTGAGATCAACTGAAGTATTTTTGATATCTCAGTACTTTCTGCACTACACAATATTTCATAGCCCTTAAATTTCTTGAAATGCTGGACTCTAAGGAAAAGTTAGAGAGAAGGCAAAACAAGCAAAGCTAAGTTTTCAGGGCCAGATCCAGAGGGAGGAACACATCAGCAGGCATTAGCCCCCCAAAATCATGCTCTATAGCCATATAATCCTGAAACCTCCTTCCTGGAAACTCTGATGTTCTCTACTATGGCCCAGTCTACCCATCAGCCTTCCAGCTAACTTGGGTCAGACTCTGAAATCTAGAAATGATGCTCAGGCCTGGCCAGCATCTTCACTCTAACTTTTCCTTTGAGAAAATATTTTCTCTTTCTTTTCTTTCAGAATTACTTGTTTTACGCTCGGCAACAGTGAGTGAAAAATGAACAAGTAGAGGACTACTTGGTCCAGGACCCAGAATATATGGCATCTTTTTCTATTCTTCTCCCTTCTCAGTAACGTACATAGTCTTATACACTCTGCTTCTAGGGTGGTGACTCTTGTATTGTTCTTTTACAACAATCCAGCTTCAAGAAGCAGAAAAAGCAGTGTCCAGACAGTAGTCAGTTCACCAACTTTTGACGACCACTGTTTATATCTGAGATAGGAACTCTGGCTTCATTACAGCCATTCATTACAGTAGAGAACTAATCAGCACTGTCAGTGGAGAACTGCTCACATCTTTGAAGGAACTGCAGCCACTTACATCAGGAACACCCTGAAAGACTTGTCTTGCAAACCCAGTGCCAGTTACCTAACCAAGAGAGAGGCAGGATTTGCAGCACACCCTCTCCTCCTGTATTCCTTTTATTCTTTTAACGAGTAGGTCCCCACTAAGGCAGTGGTATGGTTTGGGTATATTTTTTTTGTTTGGTCTTCCTTTTTAAGGACTTATGGGCTTCAAGCATATTCACTTAACAAACCACTGAAATGGTTTAAGGCTTTTCTAGCACCAGGAGAGATGGTAACAGTGATGGTAAGGAGGGTGCAGCTTCTCTCAAGCTGGCACTCAAGGCTACGAAACCCACATGGCTCCACTTCCTACCCACACTGGAGGAAAGTTCTCTGCCTCCATTCAACCAGCCCTTTTCTGTGTTTGTTAATGACCCAAAATACTGCGGCTGTCTGTTAAACTAGCTTTCACCATAAGTATCCCCCCGCGCTAGAGAGAGTTTTGACACCCTGGGTGTCACATCTGGGTTTTGAATTCCACCCAGGAGCCAAGCTAGGCTTTGCCCCAACCAGCTTTTAAGTGTGGAAGTTCTTTGCCGTTTCCAGCTCTTAGTAACGGTTCAGAGTTTTCTATCATCTTTGAATTTAGAAATGTCACATTTGATAGATATTTTCCTTGAAGACAAAATCATTTGCACTTAAAATATCTAGGCCCAGATCTGTTAAAGGTACTTTAAGCACCTTACATGCATTGAAATCAGTAAGTCTTAGATGCGTAAATATCTCCCAGGATCTGGGTCTTGTTAGCACATATAGAAACCACATAAAAGATTAAAACTTATACTCTTAATTTTTCAATATGCCATTTAAATTATTTAAACTACATGCATACACAGTACAAAAATATCAACAGAAGAAAAATAATTCTGATGTATAATGTGGATTTGCAATTCTTTACTCAAAACTATTTAAGACAGACATAATGATTCTCTGAAAGGTAGCAGCTGCCTTATAGGAGCAATCATTCACAGAGTTTGTATTTCTACTGTTTCAAACAAATTCAATTAGCCCTTGCTCTTCAAAACCCTTAAGGCATAAATGAGATGATACTAGGCTGCTTTAATCTAATAGTAATACTAAAACTTGTCAGTACAGTTTTTGGATTAATGGTTAGAGAGAAATTAATAATATAATTTTTCATTTTTTAATCAAACAGTTCTATTCTAAACTACCTCTGGAACTGGAGGGTTCTTAGCTGAATAAGTTAAATCACACACAAATCCTAAATGCAAAATACAGTTGGTCTCTAAAGGTATTTCAGAATAACTTCATTGGAAGACCAGGATGCAACATGGTGGAACATTATTTAAAGATGACCTTCCTGATCGAACGACATCCATCATGTTACATAAAGAGTCCTTTATGAATAAATTCCTTCTTCCTCGCCCCAAATGAACCTTATACACTATACATTATAATTAGGTGGATAATCACAACTACCTAAAAATCCAACTTTATGAAGACATTTAGCTTTGAATGCATTATCAGTTTCCAAAGCTGTTGATTCCTAAATTATATCCAGCTCGTCTGCATACAATTACCATGCATGCATGTAAACTCATTTCCCACCTAATGAGAGATCTTCACATAATCCCATTGGTCCTGTCAGAAAGAGGTATGTCAGACTGGCCACTGCTGGGGCTGAGATATTACACTACCTACACCACAAATTTGATCCTTTATGGAAATTTCTGTGACACAAGATAATCTAATTGACCTGCACTACCATCACTTACTAACATGGAATTGAACTGACTGAAACACATGAAAGAAATTAAAATTCTTTCCCCAAATACAACTGCAGCTCCACAAATCTCAGTAACATTTTTTTTTTTTTAAATGCATATGCTTTTTAAGTCATAAAAATCTGTCAGCCTTAGAGATCTAATTAATCTTAGAAATCTAATCTAATTTAGGGATCAGGTAGAAAGAGGAAAGATTTTTGAGTATACATCTAATGTCATAATTTAGTAAACAAGTCTCCCCAAGAAGGGGAAGGACTGGAGAATACCAAGAAAGAAACCATACCACATTAAGCCTTTTGGGCTGCAAGCTACCAAAGGCTGAGTCATCACCACAACCCTGCTGCTGCTAACGGTGTAACATTGGCAGGGCTCCTCAGCCATACAGTTAGCATTAAAAATGCAACCCTTCAACTACAACTGGCCTAAGAGTGATAATTAAAGCTACTTGCGACACGTGTAGCTTATAATGATTAACTTGTCTGCAGTCAGATAAACAAATAACCTGCACCTGTAAAGACTTTATTTCCTGAAGGTAAAACAACTGTTTAGGAAAGATCATGCTGGCAAAACAGCTGCTTGCATTCTGGAGAGGAAACAAGGTAGTATCTTTTAACAAACGCCAACTCTGGTGTTTTATCAGCTCTATCTCATTAACTGGAAACAAGGCTTAAATGCTTTGTTTATAAATTATGATTATTCTTGATTGCAGCAGTTACTGATAGTGCCACTCATTTGCAATGCAACTCTTTGAATTTGTTTAATTACAATTTGAAACAAGGCAGAGAAGATTAATTAACCCACCTGGCTGGCTGGCACATAGTCCTGGCTCGGCTCTGTCATACTCATATACATGTTCTCACCGTCAAACTGCAAACAAAATAATAGTAAACATTCAGCAAACTTGAATATTTTTCTGCACTGACTGAAAAAAAAAAACAGTTACCATAAAATAATATTACAGCCTGGTTTTAGAGACTTGTAATTGTGCGTGTGCATCTTGTCTTTGATGTTCCTGTTGTCATCCTTATTGACCCTGGATGTCAGTGATTTGGAGTAATTAGCGCTCTAGTAATTACAGCTAGCAAGCAAGAAATGAATGGTTTCCTTTCATCTGCAATCTGTTTTAAAACAAAATGGCTCATTTTGTGCTCCATGTATACATATTGCTGTTGGTTGTAATGAAGTACTAAGTGAATTGCACAGTCACTGAGGAAAGGGAGATGAGAATGGGAAGAGCACTAAAATGCATCTTAATGGATTCCAACTTTAGCTTTTGAGCTGAAGAGTTGAGATTTCAAAACATATTAAACCCCCTCCTATTGAAATGCTTGTGTATCAGAAACTAGGAAGTACATTTCCTGGCAGCTTTCAGGCATCTGAACATATGAGAGAGTATACCTCTTGACCATATGGGGTAAGAGGGGAGTTTGCTTGATGTGTGAATAAAATAAACATTTGTAATTGGAACTGCAAAAACACCCTTCTATAAATTATAAATACTATTCCTGTATACAAAGTATACTCTTTCTTTTTTCTCCCCTCACAAATGTCAGAAATAACAGAAATGCAATAGAAAGTAATTGATTAAAAATTGAAGGTCTACAGGGAGAAAAATTGTCAGAATGGAAGTTTCATCTTGAAGTTTCATCCTGTATCAACACACATGAAGTATAAAACTACTGCTGTCTTATGTAATCCGCAAAACGTGCCTACAGAACTTTTGCCATGACCAGTGCCAGCAGAGGAACATACAGTCCTGGTACCTATTCAGAAAGTAGAGAAAATCTTTTCAAGCCTTTCTGATAGAATTGAACATCAGCAGGAATCCCCATCCTCTACACATCAACCAACAACTTCCAGCTGCTAGGAGGTCTGTTTGAAATAACTTTCACCTGACCCCTTCTGTGAATGCTTAAAGTGACATATTTGGGAAATGAGCCATTACTTCTGATCATGCGGCGGGCTTTTTAAAAAGCCCCATGGCTGAGCCTGCCCTGTTTCTACAGATGGTGGCAGTGAAAAGCCCACAAAGCTTTCTAGGCCTGGGATGAGCTTTTCTGAATATCCTACCCACAAGGTGCAGTATTTTCAGCTAGATCAAGATGGACAAAGTCAAACTGTGGCTTTGGCAGGCAGCTCCCCTAATTTTTGCTGAGGCAGCTGAAAAGGTTTTGGCCTCCAGCTGTTCTTCCTCTCCCTGTGCCAGAGGCTATGAGCCTTGTAACAGTAGCTGTAAAAACGAACACGTGCCAGCTCCTGGCGTACCAGTTGATGGTTTGCCTTTCATAGCCAGGGTTATTTAATAGATAGTCACAGTCTATCTGTCAGAATTCCTGCTTTCAGGGGAAAGATAGGATTATGCCACAGGCACAGACCTGCCAAAGCATGTGTAATTTTCCCAAAGTTTGATAGAAAAGGGCTATTTGGATTAGTGTTTAAAAAGAGGGAATGATGATCCTTCTGTTTACTTACTGTGCCCTGTGATACTTCCATGTTCTGACATGGAAACATTCTGACATTACCATTCAAAGTAGAGTTTGGAGAAAATTTCTCAGGATTGCTTACAAACAGGAAAGAGGGTCAAGGCTACTTAAATGGACAGATAAACTTCTGAAGAGAGATTTCATACTCTACCTTTGGAAACCAATGTTGCACCCAGTGTAAGGCCTACAGGATTTCAACAGGCGTTGAACAGGAGTTCAACTTATTCAGCTTGTTATAGAGAAGGCTGAAAACTATCTTGATCACTGTGCTTGGTACTTATACCCAGGAAGGATGTCTGATAGCAAGAGGCCAACCATTCTGAATTTCCCTCTTGAACTCATATATTTACTGAATTACATTACCAAGTCTGTTACAACTCGTATCTCTTTGCCTTCCTATAACCCTTATACTGTGGCTTGAGAAAAGAATCTTAATCTTCAAACATCCTGGTCGTCTTGGTCTTAAAGAAAAAATGACCTTCTGCAAAATTTTAGAGGAATCTGTTAAGATCAATGCTCAAAAAATTTATTGTAAATCTCAGTGAACTCAATGAACGCAGTGAACATCTACAAATAACCAGTAACTTCTGATTTACTGCTTGATTTCTGCAATATTCAAACACGGAGTTTAGTCACTGCAGTATTTTCACTCACTCCTTGCTGTAAGTAGCCCTAATCTATTGTATAGTTCAATATGATTGGATGGTCTGTGCATTTTCTGTAGCCCTTCTATGCGCAGGATGCAGACTGCAACATACTAGGCAATGTTAACAGTGTTATGTTATTATTTGTACTACATTTGTAAATTATCTGCCCCCAGTCTACTGCAGGTCGATACACAGCTGTCCCTACAACATAAGAGACAACAAACAATTGCAAACCTGAGTGCCAAAAAAGAGTATGTAAACACCCTCCCAAAACACTACATAAACCTTCAAAAAAGCAAAAAAGCAGTTCAGAAACACTGACACAGTGCCTTATAGCCATGTCCCACCAAAAACAACTATCTCACATTGACACAATAAACAGAGAGAAAATGCCAACAATTTGACCAGCTCAAAAGTCCACATACAAGGAGCTTTTATGACCTCCTTTTCCTATGTGTAGTAGCAGCTTGCAAAACAAACCCCTAACCCCAAGAAATCAATGTTCTCTCTGGTGTCGAATCATTTCACCTTTTTATATACTACTTTGTAACATGCATGCTCTGTGGTATAACATCTCTCAACAGCTCTCCTCTAGAATAGCCAACTTGAATGTAGCTTGATGAGTAAGCTGACTTACACAGTCAGCTACCTGTCCAAGCAATTTATCCAAGGTCAGACAGTGAGTCAACAGACAGCAGATCTGACCCCTAAGACCCTTCCAACCATAAGATTTTCTTCCAGGTTAGACTCTACTCCTCCAAAATTGTCTCATATTACTTACCATCCCAGATCTGCAAGAACCTTACAGTTCCTGAACTTCCCTGACAATTACTGTGCTTGACTGCAAGCAAACAAACTGTGAAGATGCACAAGCATCACGCAAGCTGTGGGTGATTCATCCAAACAGAACAGATGAAATGCAGAAGAAGGCAGTTAACTGAACTGGCTTTTATGGATCTATATATGATGCATATATATCATATGACATTTCATCTAAGGCTTTCCCAATGTGTCTCCAAAATCCTTCAGTATCATTAAGGGCAGATTTCAAAATCTTTCATTTTAATCTATTAAAAGTGAATGCTAATACAATATTCTGATGTGTGATAATAACTACTCTTGACAACATTTCTTTTCGTATTAAAGTGTAACTGCATGAGAAGTTTGGGTTAGAGGAAACTAAGAATATGACTGCATTCTAATATGAAAAGATTTGTAACAGGGAGCTGTTTTTAATATATATTCAGAGCTGCATTACATTATTTAAATGATTATTATAAATAAAACATATAGGCAACATCATGGCATGGCTGGTTAGAATTTCCATTGTGGGGTAACCCTTTTTCAGACAAGTTATATCTTGCAGCAAACCACATGCACAAAATATCTAAGTTTTTTTATAAAATAGAAATTCTAATTACTTATATAAGTTAGGAATATGATGGTTACATAAACACACTGCCTGACTGTTATTGATCCAGGAGCTGCAACAGAGTTCTGAAAATATCCAGGCTGGTACAGCTGTTTAATCAGCATGAGTCTGCTAAAAGATCTGAAGTTTGTTTTTGTCACCCAGTAGTGCAGCATGACATCTGAGTAATATGATGTACTTATGCCTAGGAAGCCTTTTTTCACTTTCTTACTTAGACTGCAGCCAATTCTGCCAGCATTTATAATGATAATTATGAAGAAGCAAAGCTTACAAGCACTATATATTTCTTATTCATTCTTTGTATTTTATATATATATATATATATATGAAAATGTCAGTTTTATGATGAGAAAAAAACATACATGGACTGTGTCCCCTTATAATAGGGCTGCACTGACACA
The DNA here is from genome assembly GCA_034781795.1 of Crypturellus tataupa. Lineage (NCBI taxonomy): Eukaryota > Metazoa > Chordata > Aves > Tinamiformes > Tinamidae > Crypturellus > Crypturellus tataupa. The sequence continues at coordinate 2,543,449 of JAWLRI010000818.1, read as the reverse complement.
ATACAGAGCAATATTTTCTGTGGTGACACCAACTCAAGGAAGTTTCATTATAACCTATATATGGGAGGTTTTGAGAGACAAAAAGAAAGATGCAGCAGGGCAGAAAAAAAAATGGAAAAAGTTGAAAACTAAAGAGGATAACTGGAAACGAGAGCTGTATGTGTACTGTTGTATGTATGTTGTATGTATGTCACATTATACTGTTGTATATGTGATTGTAAATGTACAGGCATAGCTGTGTTAGCTGTGTAGCTAGCTCAGATGGCAATTGCCATAAAGATGCATAGATTCAGCTATGTATCATGCCCCCACAATGAGCTACCTTTCTCTGCACCAAGCTACTCTGTCTTCATTGCTAGGGTCACCTGTACTATCTGGATTACAGTGAGAATGAATTTTCACCTGTCTGCTTATCTCTGGCTCAGGTTCCTCACTATCCCATGCTTCTTTGCTATTATTGAGAGAAGCAAGAGGGCTCTTTTTTTCCCCCTTTTTCTTTTTAATCCACAGTTTTCATCTTCTGAGGGGGCTACATGTTTATCCTCTCTTTGCATGCATACATGGGCCCTAAATTTTGCAGGCGTAGTTACATTTGCTAAGAAGAAAAAAAGAACAAAGCACAAAGATCCTTGAGCTGACACTGACCTCAACTGTTCCTAGTCCATGATGAAAAGCAGCACAATATGATCTACATCTTGGCCAAAAGTTGTGCAGGCAGACTAGCATGATGTATACACTACAGCAATGGTTTTTGAACCCAAAACAGGTTTGGGGCAGGGGCAGGGTGCAACTTGGGACACTGTTTTGTGAACAACTGTATCTCAGCAAAGATGTCCTGAAATGGAGAGGGATTAAAGGAGGAAAAGCAAGGGAGGGAGATCATCAAAATGTTGAGTGCTGCTGCATTTAGTAGGTTCAGCTGCTGAGTAAAAGCACTCAGACCCATCATCTCAATTTCTTCAAAGTATGTTGCAGACCTTCAAGCCCTGTGTTGTTAATCACATAATCCAAATACAAATTTCTCTATCCTTAGATTGGAACTTGAAGTTAGATTTAAATCTAAACTTTAGCTGCACCTTTTAACTGGTCTACCTTGCTTTGACACAGCTCTGGTACATTTCATTGTTTTATTTTAAGAAAATGGAGTAATGTTGCATAAAAAGATTACTTATTTCTAGTGATTTATACATCATCTTAGTGCTTGCAGCTTATAGATATTATTTGTAACTTACATTATCTAAAAGCCACTAATCCTAAAAAGCATTAAAACTAGGTAATTTTGTGTACATTAAACCAAATGCCAAGAGTGGACATTGTTTCAGGTTACTTGATGACAAACAGGCTGATGTTTTATTTTACTCTGAGCTGCTGAAATGAGACTAAAATAATGATGGGATATGACATAAATCATCAAATGGCCAGGCTAAAGAAACAGTTGATCTTATTATGGCAACTGTTAAAGATAAAAACAGAGATGTTCTGTAAACAGTATTACACAATGGAAAAAACCTCTCTTGAATACAGTTTTCAACTGGGGAAAAAAAAAAAAAAAGGATTTCTGAGGCAGATGGGGCAGAGTGGCAGAGTGGTAGGTCTGTATTCAATTGCAGCTCCATTTTGTCTCCTGAACTCCATTTTGTATTCTGTGCTGAGGGCAGGCTTAAATTTGCCCACGACAGGTTCTTGTAATGCATTCGAGGCAGGCATCCTTCCCGCGAAAGGGCTTGACACCTTGCCGGAGGACGATCACAGGAAAATTGTCAAAAAACAATTCAGTCCTATCGACTTCGATCGTGCCTGTTCCGCCACCCTGCCTCCCTCCTTCCAGGACTGTTTTGCAAAAGAGAGAAGTACTGGAAGCTGGTGAGGTTGGGTAGAAATGCCTGAATGAAGCACATGGCAAAAAGGAAGAGAACGGCTTTCCAAAAACTAAGGTTCCCCTCCATGGACCGAGGAAGGTGATTGCTGCACATGAGCAGGGCTTGGAGCAGCCCTGTCCCGCGTGCAATGCTCAGGGCTCTCCAGCTCACACCAAGGGTGACATCTCAAGCGTTAGAAAGGAGCTGGTGTCTCTCAAGATTATTGCCATTACTCATTTTAATTCTGTAACTGGTTATCAAGGATAAAGCATGAGGGGAAACCTTTATGAAATCTGTCTTTTCATTTGCTTGTACATTGTCCAAAAAACCTATACTAAGAACATGTTGTATGATTTTTTTGATCCAAGTATGGTGAACCATGGGTTGGGCACGTTGCTACCTGCGCTCCTCCCACCGCTGCACAAGGGGACAGGCACTTTATAGCTAACACACGAGTCGCCAGAATTGCCTGCCTTCCTCGAGAGACCGAATGGGCGACTCAGAGGCCCAGCTTAGGCTGAATGCTAGAGAATTAAAACGAAAGGGGGTGCTCTGTGTTCCTGGCACCTCGGTGGCGTTGAGACTGGGAGCCATGGAGGAGCCAAGTGGGAGGCTGCACCACAAGTGCCCGGGCTGTGGGTGCTGCTTCCCAGAGAAACTTGTGCCAGGCAGCACCAGAAACAGCGATGAGGCTCTGCCCGCTGCCCCCAGGGGACTCCGATACCCGTAGGCTGCACAGGACTCCCATACACACGGCTTTATATATGCATGAAGGCTATGTATGGACTAGCACTGTGCTGGGCCTTCTCTGTAGCCTGGCTTTCAGAGCAAGCGCATTTTGAAAACACTCAGCTTGATTCTCCTACAATTACACCGTTTTTTTGTCTCATTTCCCACAGATAACACAGACTAGGTGGCCGACCTGCTGACTATCTAAATACACACTGGTAGTTAAAACCTGAATGATGGCACGAGCGCGTTTTTATTTCTCCCCCCTCGCGGCGCTTAATTGAGGTTAATGTGGAAGCGCCGGGGAGGTGAAGGGGGGCGCTTGGCCTCCCGCGCGGAGCTGGCGAGCGCCCGCGCCTCGCTGCGGTCGGCCGTGCGCCGCGCTGAGCGGAGCGCGGCACACGCTGGGGCGCGGGGGCAGCGTCCACGCAGGGCACACCCCGTCAAAGACCGCCCAGGGGAGCACGGGGACCGTGTCCGTGTCCTTTGTGCGTGTATAAATGGCACAGAGCGAGCAGGCCGAGGCGCGCTCTGAACTCCCGCGGCTGGGCTCCCGCTCCTTTTAACCTCGAGTGTTAAAGGAAATTAAAAAAATAACACCCCAGACTCCTGCGCTAAACTCTCTCTTGCATACTGAGCGCTCATTAAATAAACATACTGAGATCAAAGTGGTCAGTGCTTTTGTTATTATTTTACTCACTCCACGCTACATTATACATGTAGCCACCCACTGGGAAAAGTGGGTGGTAAGGTGGAAAGGTTTGAACAGCTAAAGACTAGGCCTTCCTTTTTCTGCCCACAGTAGCTGAGAAAATGTGTTTAATCTGGTCAACTTGTAATATTTTCCAAATTCAGCACACCTGGTCGGGTGCGTTCACGACTAAGTCTGATCCTACATCATGGATCCAATGAGCTCATGGACTCATGGAGCCCAGTGAGCTTTGGCATTGCCACTTGAATGGGAACTGGATCAGGAAGAATCATAGGGTACTAAGGCCCCCTCCTACTTTTAGATTTAGTCATTTTTAGTCAGTGTTCACTTAAATGGGAGATTACATGAAAAAAATCACAGAAAAGCTTAATAAAAAGAATCTACAGAGAGCAGGCAAATGTCAAAAGAAAAAGCACATTTTTTGCATCCCCGTGCAGAGCCCTTGTTTTGCAGCGCAGTAGAGAGAGGCTTTGCAGACCTCGGTGAATGAGGTTTGCACAAATAGCACAAAATCGCTCCCTTGCATGGCTACAGCGGGAGCAGGATGCAGAGACCCATGCACAGAATTTGACCCACTATGAAACTTATAGAACAAATGGGGTATGCATAGTATATATATACATATATATATACGTATACACACGCACATGCATAAATATATATATCTATCACAAGGAAAACTGCAAATCACCACCACTACTCTGAAAATCCTGTGGCAGCACAGGGAGCCTTGAAAAGTAAATTGAAGTGAACAATCAGCAGGTGACTAGAAGATCTTGCCTGCATACTTCTGTGCCTCTTGTTTAGAAGGGTTAGGAAAAAAATTATGGCACAGTCAGAATTTTAATGTTGAAAGTTCAAGAAGATCATGTAAGAACATGTTCTAGTCCAGCTTGATGTGTGCTTGGTCACCTGAGCACATGCCTGATTCTAAGCATTAGAATTAACCTCCTGAAGCAGGTAGGATTAGGGGGTCAATGGTTCAACACCAAGCACTCATTCAAATCTCTGTTGCGATAGGGCCTAAGAGTTGAGAAATTTACAGAAACCATAAAATGGGTCAACAACCATGTGCCAAATTTAAACAGGACAAATCACCTTAAATTTCTGGTAAACCAAATTATTTAGCAAAGTCTGATATCCTGTTGAGTGCAACAGGATATCTCATAATTGCAATAACATAGTGATACACTGACATCTCTCAAATAATAAAGGTGTTTTAGGGCTCATGGACAATCCCAGTTTACCAAAACCTTCACAATGTTATCCATGTGGACAACCCTACTTCTACTCTAAATTACTTGGGCACATGAGAAGCTCACTTAGTTTCAACATGATTACTTTAATGCATTTCATACATGTTAATTTTCATTTCTGCATCAAACAAGACTAAGCCCCATGCATGTTCAAAAAGTGAATGTGAAACAACACTAGTTACTATGTTTACAGCTTGAATAAGGATTCAAAAGCTTGGCAAGACATGCACCCTTGACTTATTTCTTCACTAGTAGGACATATGGGTCACACTGAGATATGCTGACATTGCAATGCAGAGAAGTCTGGAGTATTCTGTTTTAAAATACGTCATCCAAGGAGAAATAGTAGTTAGAAATATTCAAAATAACACTCAAAAGCAGCAGAAGAAAAAAGTGCTTTGTTTTACTTTTTTGCAATCACCTTTTTCATCTTATTGACTTTAATTAAGATCTGCTCTCAATGTAATGAAACACTTATTAGTTCTCAAAAAATTCCAAATTGGCTCTCTACACCTCAGATAGATAAAATTTGACCTTCAAGACTACAGTTGATTCGATGACTAAGTTACTCCATGGCAGTTTCCATCTTTTGTTTCTATTTGTGAAGTGGCACTCATAGTCATTTTTCATTTTCACAGTCATTTTCATAGAATTTCATTTATATATTCGATATATTTTCTGTTAACACAGAGGAAGGCATATCTGCATGTAAATTTACTTCTATCTTTCTTAGTTTTGAAGGTAAAAAGCAGTAAAATATTAAGTCATGGTTGTACCTCAGTCTCTTTCTTACAAAAATCCTTTAAATATGACAAGTATTCGACCTCCTTCTCTCTCCCATAAAAAAAAAAAAAAAAAAAAAAAGAACAGTAATCCCGCCAGGGCTGGCTGCTATTTTTCCTGATAAGAAAACTCTGAATCTATTAGTGTTGTGGATTCCTCACAGCAAGTCAGATAGCAGAAGTTACTAAAATCTGGCAGTATCGGCACTGTGCCTGGTGCCTTTCCAAGAGGTTGTGCAGATCAGGAAGAGACATTCGCAGGAGCTGGAAGGAAGCTCCCTGGACAGTCACTTCCATTCCCTGAATAATAACAGAATAGTTTGCACAAAGCAGCCTTGAAGGCTTATTGTCGAGTCCTACCCCGTATACAACTCCAGCAATGATGTTTCCACACATTTTCCCCTTTCAGTTCAAACTGTTCATCAGCTTTACTGTTTTATCTTAAGACCTTTTTCAGTCCGTCTAGTCTACAGAGACTAATGGCTCCGAGCTTTTAATAACACTCCTGAACACACTTAAAGACAGATATCCTATCCTCTTCTTCAAGTGGCCTATCTTAAATTCCTTTAACCTTCCCTGACAACTTGTTTTTCTCCAAACATTTCCTCATTTGTAATCATGTGGATACGTTCGGCTTTATTGATGTCCTTTTCACCATCTCGTGTGCTATCCAAAATGAATGTACCACCGTAGCTAGCTGTGGACAAACGTGTCTTCTCACACATTTGGCCTCTGTTCTGATATTTCTATTCAGCAGAGTTAACTAGCCTGGGAATGCATCAGGTTCTTTTTCCCTACACACATTACTTTTAAAACAGGCTTTGTATTTTTCCTAGCTCTGAATAAATGAAACCTCTGAAAGCTTCTCCTGACCTATACAGCAGCAGCATGGGAAGTTAGCAGCTACTACGGGCAGGTAACAGGAACTATGGCAAAATGCTGAAGGTCTAAGCTCTAAGGGTTTCAACCCAAGTCAGAACTGTGTGGTTTTAAATCAGAAAAAGTTTTCAAGAATTATAAACCCTTTTTTTTTTTTTCATCTAAAAAGAGTTTAGATTAAAAAATGGAAAGGACTCTTCAGAGCAACTTGGTAAACAAAGCGCACAGTAGATAACCCTGGTTCACTCCTATCCTACTATTCTCACATACACCAAAAGTACCAATCGAGCCTCATAACCACTGACTAAAGGATATTCTTCGAGTATCTTCTTGTGGCAGTTTCACTTTCTAAAAATACTTCATGGCATAGACTTGGATTTATCTCTCTCTGTCATTGAACTGAGTTCTCTAACTCCCAGGCTATTACTTTTCGTTATCAGATTTTCCAGTATTGAACAGAAATCACATCTTGTCCCTGAGAAGCTTTTCCTATGGAAGAACTCAAAAAATTGGTAATTACGTTTTTGTTGAATGAAAATTAACAGGACTATGTTACTTCAGGTTTTCCAGCCTTATATGCTCCTATAGTTCCAGAGTGCAGCAGAACAAGTTGAGCTCTGTTACACCGGAAAGGATGGTGCACGCAAGAAACAGAGTACTTCTTTTTATCTGCTTATCACCAAATAAGCTCCAGCACAGGTTCCTTGTTGACAGTCCAGACTGGAGCTGCAGCATGATCCATGCATTCATCCATGGCCATTCGGCACATGCAGGTGTGCGCAGGTACATTATCTACAGGTAATCTATGCTTCAAGGACTATGATAAACCAAGTGCTCAATCTCCCTCTGCTCAGTTGAAGGGAGGATCTGGCATTAAACTACCAAGAACTAGATCTTGACACTAGTGGAACAACAAATGCCTTAAAATACGGAAATGCTGCTTTTTAAGAGGATGATCTTCCAATTCACATAGTGCATGTTCAGAGCACTGAAGAAACAACACTTATTTGCTAACCTTGCCATAATTGTAACAACTTCTGTTGTAACAACTGTTATATAAACCACTATAAACCACTGATCCTTTTATCCAATTGTACCATAATTGTTATTAACCTTAGCAATCTCACAGCCTAGTTGGACTCTCTACATTTTATTCATCAATGGAAGTATTCTGTTAATGTCACAGAAAATATGCCTTATTGTTTTAGTGCTCATATTATATTCTCTTACCTCTTCGTATAAGCCACTGCATTATTAATACATTATCCTCCTGATTTGATAAAATCTGCTACAAAAAGTATCATAATCTTCCTAAAAGCATTTAATGAGTGTGCATTAAACCTGAAATAAGAGGCTTGAATAATTTTTGGCTTAAAATGTTCTTTGTACTGCTCTGGAAGACTGAAATGCATATGAACAATTTTAAAGTTATGCAAGAGTCCACTGAAGTTATAACGTCAATGGTCATACCTAAAATTATGTCTCTACTGCTCATATTCACAATACATTTTCATCTCACAGCCAAATACAGTTCCAAACTAAACTTTCCAAATCTAGAATACTTTAATTCTTGTCATAAATTCTTTTATTTTATTTGGTCAATAAAAGCTAAGAGGGAGCAGAGAAAATCAAATGGGCAAATCATTCTCTGATTTGCCAATAAGCAGCAAAATCACAACAGCTGCAAAAACATTATCCAAAAATCACAGTTAGCTCCTTCCCTCCCATGTTAAAAAGCACATAAAGCACTACTTGAAATAACCATGTATTTGCAGATGGAATAAAATCTCCTTCATTGGAACGCAATTCAGAATAAAATACCTTTTCATCACTGAGGCCTGTACTGGTCAGGGTTTATGTTGGTATAATTCAATTGATTACAAGACCAACTTGAGTAGAACCTCAAGGAATCAGGTCCAGGAGACTAAGCTCCATTTAGGTAGAGTTTCTAGCACCTCACTTTTTTTCTTTTTTCTTCATTTTAGAAAAGCCTTTAAAGGATTTATGCATTCAGCATGTAGTCTCTTTTGGTTTCAGCAACAATTTGTTTGGTAATATTCTTCTAAGAGCAGTATTAAGAGGCTCCAGGGTTTTGCAAGGGTTCAGGTCTTCATAGTTGAATTCATAAATAGCTAGTCATACAGTATCACTGTTTCCTCCTGTGCTCTGCAGTTCTTTTAACACAACTTTCCTTTATGTCAGCACCTACAAGTCAAAGTTCAGAAATAATAACAGAGTAGAAAAATATGCTATGATTAGATTCCTGTTTTGATAGAAAATTAATTTGGTGTTTTATTCACTCATTTGAAATAGTAACTACTGCCTTGGAAAATATAACGTGATTAATTTTCCAATATTTTCAGATCATATTAGTAATACACGACATAAGTGTTTTGACATGTCTAATAGTTTTATTCATAATAAAGATTTTGCAGTTCAGAAGTTCTTTTAGCTATGTGAGCCCTTACAAGCCAAAATAGTCAGATTTAAAACCTGAACCAGAATTTTATGCATTACAGTGCGTCACTGAAGATCTTTTGTTAACACAGAGAGCAATGTGAATTATGTATCTGATTTTATTTCTTACTGTTAAACACATCTCGTTGGAAATGTATAACCAGCTCCCTTTAAGAATACAAAGTCAAAGCAGTGTCATGTATTATGCTACTGCAGGTAATTCAGTGTCTTAGATAGGATTAGCCAACAGATTTATCAAGCAGCCTCTAAGGAAAGCAGAGTTCAAGCCTGAGCTCATCAATAATACATAAATAAACTGAACAATTAGGTACAAAGTGGCTATCTTGTCAGACAACTTATTAACCGATAAATGATATACTCACTGCAGACAGTGTGAAAAGGAGAGATATGTAAAGATAGGCCAAGAGTGGAAAAGAGAAAGGTTTGTGTGTTTTTTGTGTGTGTTTGTGGACTTAGCGGTTCCCTTTAACTCACCAGCCTGAGCCAAATTCTGAGAACTATGAGACCTTAGAGGAGGAAGATGAGTAGCTACAACACCACTGTTTAGAATAGGTTGGCCTTTTTTTTCATTAAGTGAACACAGGTTTATACCTTTCCTCTTTAACAACATATTCCACTTCTGTAGACAGCATCAGCTTCATCTATCTAATAGGCAAGTTGTACCTAAACAAACACTGCCATCCCCAGTGTGTATTGCCACCGCTGGACATCACTCTGGTAATTAGGTCTGACTGCTGAGATGCACTCGTGCCTGGAAAGGATGAAAGTTTACATCTGGCTTAGGCAACAACAATTTTGTCCCTTCTTGACTAACTATGAACAAACTCAAATTTGATTTCCCTTTTTGAGAAACTTTTCAACATGGAAACAAGGCAACATGGAGGAAGGAGGAGGGAGGGGTCGTTGCTAATTTTTGCTCAGCTAAACAAAAGACAAAACATCTTAATTTTGCATAGAGTCAACAATAAGCAAGCAAGCCCAGTCCAAATGAAATCTTTTCACATGCGTGTATCTATTTCAACTGAGAAATTATAAGCATTTCAAGTACAGATTTCAGGATTTAACTCAGACTGAAAACAACGCTTACCTAATATGATGTCTTTCATGCCCAGGTACTCCAAAGTACTTTGCAAATATTGACCCAAATTCTGCCCTTAATCTGTGTGTTCAAAACCCTTTGACTCCAGTAGCCACTTTGAAGGGATTTTGCAGCAGAACACTTGGCCCTCATACTGAAATACACACTTCAGTAGGGGAAATGCAGACCTACCAGTAAAACACATCCGCTTCCATAGGAAGCTTCCCCAGGGAAGCGGTCCCCCTGTAATAGCAGATATCATGGATAAAGCTGATGGCACTGCAGCACCAAATCCTGAATAACTACAAGATAATCTGTACCAAACTCATGAGGGTTTGCAAAGCTCTTGATCTGTTTGATACAAAACTTGGCCAAAAATATGCTTCTTAGAGTGAGGTATGAGGTGATAAAAGTGTGATTAAGGCACACTGGCAATTTTACTTTGGCAACTTCATGTGGCTTTTGAATTCCACAATATATATAATGTTTGGTCTTTTTTTAGTTGATGGTCTATCAGCTGAAGTCTACATATACAAACATTAATAAACTCACAGATAATAAAATAAAAACAGTCCAAAACTACATGCTGTAATCTCTCTCTCTAAAAATAAATGTAGGAAGTAATAATGTATAGTTTATAATTATGATATCCAAAGAATTTCTGTTCAGTGAAGCCAAAGGAAATTGCTTACTATAGAACTAAGAATACGATAAAAAGAAAATTAGGCACTGGCCCTGAAGCTCAAAAACAGAGTAAATCACTTACTTCCTCAAGCAGAAAGGGAGTCTCATTTTTCAAGGGAAAAGAAAAAAAAATACCCTCACAATACTGTAAAGCACAGAAGTCGAACTACAAAAGCAAAAAAGCTAATCAGAAGATTCCGATTAAAAGTGAACAAAGTTTCAAAAATCCCTCAAGTGCAAATAACTTTCCATAGACTTCCTTTGCAATGATAAGTCTAAAGCAATTGTAAGTCACTTTACACTTCAAACTTGGATCTCTCTTTTCTAGTCAGAAAATTCACCCTATCCAGAACACTGTTTTAATTAATACAGCTGGCATAACACAAGACATGCATTTCAAAGCTGCTTGTCAGAATTTCCCTGTAAAATGTAAATGAAAATTAACCTTCAAGGGGTTATAGTAAACAAATGCGCAGTGCAGGAAGAAAAAAAAAGTAGAATTTAAGCATCACTTTAATATCTTTATGTGTGAAAATATTTCATCCCCAAACAAAGAATTAATCCATAAAAACCTTCACTGAACAGTTTCTTGTTCTACTAACATTTATGAAAGTGATTTTAGGAGCCTTAAGGAGGGTTAGTGCACTGGTCGGCTGTAATCAGTGAAAACAACGTGACTTACAGAATCCATGGTCTTTGTCAAATTTAAGCAGTGTATCACTGCACAGGATCTGTTTGCCGACAGGAGCTTCCTGTATAATGGAGAAGGTGGAATGCTGCTTACACGGCTTGTACCTGGCATGCCTCGCTGTGCCTGCACAATGATAAAATGAAAACCTGCTCCAGCTAGTGGATGTGCCTCACTGAAGGTGTATAAAAACAGTTGATTTAAGGAGTGAAAGTAAAATGTGACAGGCAAGGGTTACATCAAAACTGTATCACCTGATCCAAGAAATAAAATTATTTCAATCTCTCAGATTGTCACAATGAAGTAACATGGCTGAACAGCAACCATTGCTGCCTACTACTACTCTGTGCCTATAGTTGCAAACTAACATAGCAAATACAGCAGATCTACTGACTGTCCGTACTCCCTGATTTGAAAACATATATTTAAAAAATCAAGACTATCTCATGGAGCTCATCCATTTTCCATCTTTGCTAGTGGAGAGAAAAAAAAAAATGAAGCCCACCCCCAATTGCTACATTTTCAAGATCACGTTCTGCAAGGGCGACCTGCTGAATGCACAAATCGCACGTGTGAAACAGATACACGCTGACAGTCCTACAGGCTTACCCAAAGTTAGTGCATCACTCATGCTTCTACTTGTCTGTGCCAGCTCACATTCGGAGTCCTCAAAGCACACAGAAAGTCATGAAGAAAGAGAGGATCATCCTTGGAAAGCAGTGACTCCAGAGAACTGTTTGTTCTTGGTTCCTCCCCAAAACATGCAAAATTAGTTAAGTGAGAAAATAATACTTTTATGAAAACTTCAAAGAAAATATTGCAAGATGTTCTTCGTAAAGAAAACTCATTTGGATATTACATGATTTCATACCAAGCATGCAAGAAATGACTATTTAAAGATCAACCTTACAGTTACTGAGCTGTAAGCCATTGTAAAATTTCCTAGCTTAATTATGAGAAAGTACTGCACTCAAATGTAAATGTTCGGCAGTTTATTTGCTACCTCTTGAACCACTGTGCAAATCTAAAGGTTACTAAAAAAGATGTGTGTTTTGGTCATTCCACTCCCCTTTCAATCCTCGGTGTTTTCCAGCAATGTATTGTTATATTCCATACTTGTTTCAGGAAAAACGGCGAGTAATAAGTACACACTAGGTAGAAGAAAGTTCAAAACAGGAGACAGCTTAGAAATCATTGCAGAGACAGTTACTAAAAAAGGAGACAAAAAATAACTCATAATTTTTAGCAAAATACTGTGGTCAAGGGCTTGTTAGCGAGGAGATGAATTTTTCGTCTTCCAATCTAGTTATTATTTGCTGAATAAAGTCAAAAGGAGATCTCACATTGCACAATAGAAATTGTGATATATGTTGCAGCATTTATCCTTGTGTGCATTGCTCTACAAATTTAGTAAAGGAAGTGAGTAAGGGATCATTGTGTGGTTTTATGGTGGGGATTATTTTGCTTGACATCTCTAAACCATCATTTTTAATAAATTTGGCCTTGTCTATTTATTACTCATTATGGGGCAAATAATGTTTTGGATTTCCTTAGAACTGATTTCTACAAGAACACATGTAAAGAGAAGATTAAACTGAAAAAAAAAAAGTCATGTCTGAATATAGTACTGAAAATGGGCCAGTATGACATGGCCAGAGGGTCTGTATAACTTCTGTAGAGGGAGGAGAAATAAAATCCCAAAAAAATACATGATTGGGAAAAAGTTAATGGTGAGGGTCACAGTAGGGAAAATGCTAATATCCCTGAATGAGTTAAAGAAAAATACAGAAAACAAGGACAAGACATCAAACTGAGCTTTCATTTACTGTATTCTTTCGGTAAATCTCTGTCATGGAGTATTAAGATTCTATAAATACAGAGACACATGTATGAGGCACAAATTTTAGTGCTTGTAGTCTCTGCTGCATTTCTCCTTGTATGCATCGCTGCACAAGCTTAGTTGGTGTGTATGCATACACAAGTTGCAGGAAAAAATATTCTTTTGCATTGTATTAATGACTTTTACTGATTTTTGAGGAAAGGCAGCCATGTAAGATGACATACTTCTGTAGGGTTGCATTTAGTTCCCCTAGAAAATGAAGCCTTATCCAGCAAAATAAAATAAAATAAAATTTATAAAGGTTATATCATATTTATGCATTTACTAAATATAAAAGCCAACATATGGTGCAATGTTACCATATGTTTGATATTGTAAGAGCAGATTTTCAATGTGGTAGGAGAGTTCCCCACAACAACACATCATTAGCTTTGAATTTTCTTTAAAACTTTTCCTAAAGAAAAACACTCAAAAATGTAAGTACAGTGGAGGTGTATGATTTATATGCCATTTAGCTACACTAAGTAACAAAATGTAAAATGAAAACTACAGCGTGCACTTGCACAATGCAGATATAATCCATACTAATTACAGCTGTAATAGGATCTCTTATTATTCACAAGGCAGCAGAAGTGAACTGCTGAGTATTTTCGGATCTACAAGGTATATAATTTTTTTAAAAAATGCATTAAAAAGAGCCAAGGTTCTGGTAGGGAACAAAAACTATAAAAAGTCTCTTTTAGAAACAACCAGGAGGAAATATTTTTTCATATTTCCTCACTGAGGTACTGTATGAAAGCCATAGTCTTGCTCCGGTCAATTTTGGTTTGGACTGTTGCCATGGATCAGCTCTAATGCAGTTTAGATACTGCATAATAAATATAAATGCTCTTTAAATTTAAGGATAAATTAGGAAATGGCAAATATTCTACAGAAAATTCATTATATATATATCAATAGTTTAAATATTTCAGTAGAAGTACTGGTCATCTGTTGAGTTACACTGCTATGCATCTGCTTCTGGTTGCTTTAAAATGCACCTCAGCTCCTTCTTTCTAAAGAGAGAAATATTACTACTGGATTGTCAGTGAAAACTACAGAAATTCCATCCATGGTTGTATTTTTGATTGCACTATGTGAACATGGACTATACAAATCATGTAATGATACAACATCAACTGTGGTTTCAGTGGTCTGGGGAAGAGAATTATTTTTAAATGTGTTTTTAAAGCACTGTGAGACCAAGCTATCAGAAAAAAAGAGGCCAAATAAACAAAAAAATAAATTAATACTGTTTTTACCTTCACGTTAGTAGTGTCTAATATGAGTATATTTACCAATTCTGTTAATTTTTAGGAACATCTGCACAGTATGATATAGTATATAGTATATAGTTGATAAAAGATGGTTAATTAAAGCTGGACGGGCGCACATTTAACTTGTGAGTCAAAACAACACACTGAGAGACTGCAACATGTCATTTAAGAGGCAGAGCAGCAGAAGTCCAACAGACAGCAAAAGGAAATCATTCTCACCCACAAAACGAGCAAGTCACACGAAAGGTTCAACTTGGGATGTTCTTGTGGATATCCCCCCTCTACGGTCCCACGTTGCTTGCCCAGGCAAGACAAGGCAAGGCCCCGTCGCTGAGTGTACCACACTTTGAGACTCTGGAAGTCACTGGCCATGCCACATGAACCACCATGGGTATTTTGGGGAACTAAAGGAAGAGGCCTGTGTCACCTCAAGTGTGTCCTCACACAAGTACAAGATTTAGGTCAGCTTGGGGCTTGTAGGTCCCGCGTTCCCTAAGATTAACCAGAAACAGCTAAGCAGTACTCTCAAAAAGAGGAATACTAAAGACAAAGCAAAGATCAGAGAGACTTGACAATGTCAAGGGTTGTCTCTCGAACAAAGGAATAATAACGGCTCCGGTGAAGCAGCTGGCATCATGCCCTTTGACAGCTGACTCCAAAATGGCCCCTGAGTCTTTCTGCTTCACTTCACTTACCAGTAATTTATTTTGCAGATCATAGCTGACAAGAGCTCCTTTACCTCTTGCATTTGAAGTTGTAACATTGGCTGAAATGGAAGAAAAGTCATTTCCAACTTTGTCAAGCATAACTTTGTTGGCATGATTGCAGACAAAAGCCCCTTAGATCTGGATCACCCAATCTACAAAAATATTTTAACTTTTTTTTTTTTTTAGCAAGAAGTGTTCAAATCTGCTGCCAAATGCTACCAGGGTAGTCTTAGATCATGAATCTGTTCAATGCTGTAGCAGTGAGAAGAAAATATATCTGCATCTTGTGCATATGCTAAATGATTGGAAAGACTCCCACATTTACTTCTATGGACTTTAAATACGGCCTCGAATGGAAAAGAGATCAGCCAGATTTTCTAGGGAAGAAAATTCAACTTATAGACACTGGTATACTGTGTGCACGCAGTCTGTTCAGACAAAAGGAACAGCACAAGAAACTAAACTCGAACGACCGGAGACAGGGAGAATTTATAGTTAAGCACTGAAGAGAAGGGGAAATAAGTTAAATTCACTAGGAAATTATACTGACAAGTATATGAAGAAAAACATTTGTGATGTAACTGTTAACTCATAAAAAGTAAGAAATCAAGACAGATTTACTCTTCCAAGAGTTCTGTTTATAACATTTGGCTTCAACTTACTGATTTCAACACTGTCAAGTTTAGGCAGGATCATGCATTTTACCACCATCCATTTCTGTCACAGATTTATACTATTAGCTCTATTCAAAAATTACAGATGTTGTTAAGCAGGGAACTGGCCATAAATTAGAAAACCCTTGGTTTTTAAGAACACAATCTATAAAGAGTTAATACATATATGCACCCTAGTGTGTATATATATATATATATACATATCCACTTAAAAAAAGCTAGTTTTATATATGTTTCTGTTTTCATTCCCATGTCAAATTTACTCAATTTACCAATCAAAACAGCATCTCTACTGTTTTGAGCCTGTAGGGTTAACAGAGTCAATGAAAAGAAAACTGTCTTTTGTCCGCCTGCATCACCACCAATGACAATCATTCCAAATAACTTTATTCAAAAAAGAAATAACAATGTTCCTAATGGAATGGAAAGTAAAAATATTTTGTAAAAAAAGAACAAAAAAAGTGTAGAGCTGTAAAGTTAGTGCTCCTTCTAAGCCTCCTGACATCTTCCAGAACAGTGGATAATATTAAATACTATTTTGCAACAATGCTCGGGCCTAAAGGAATCATTTTAAGATTGAATGGAAATTTAAAGTCTGGATTATCTTCTTGTATCTGTTACATGCACTGCAGCTCCTGTTCAACTCCAATCTGTAATTAAGAGCAGATGAAGCTTCCAGTTCCACTACCTCCTTTTTCGTGTCCCAGTCAGCTGTAGCAAACTGAGGCCTAAGGAGGACGGGCCAGCAGTTGAGACGACCCTTGCTACCTGAACAGACCATTCTCCATCTCCAGGAAAGACAAAGTAGGGTCTGATTCTCTTTTGCATAACACTTTAAGGTGAACTGCATAACTGCCATATAAGCTTATGCTTTAAAAGCCTCCCCAGTCAGCTCTGAACATACAGGGTACTAATGCAGTCCCATGGAAATACATCATCTTAAGGGGATTTTAAAAAAAACTTCACTATCTACAGCACTAGGGTAGAAAATGAAAGAGGGAGGAGAAAAGTGATAACTTCAAAGTGCTCCTGTTCCCCCCTCCCCAGAAGGTCTGCCAAGCCATCAGGGGTCCCCACTCACAACTACCATGCCCTCCCAATGGAGGGAAAATACTCTGCAATCTAAGACACAAACAAAAGGATTTCTTTTTTTTTTCCCAATAGAGGTGGAGGATTTTTGGACATAGGCAGAAGCATTATGTTTTTCATGAGATGTTTATGAGATGTCTTAAGAGATGTCTACACTTAAGATTTGGATGATCTGGGACTTCTGCACTCCTCAAAATTGCGAATACACAGTGCAGACTTCCACTGAAGATACTATTTATTGATTTCCTTTCCCTAAGAATATATTTCAGTTAGAGGGTTTGCATGGAGAAATAATTTTTAACTTCTTTTTATGCTATAATATGCTCAGGTTCAAGAATTGAAAGTTTGCAATTTTGCAGAAATACAGTTGTGGAAATATGTCATGAGATAAATGTTCACATCAAAGTCCACAAATCACAACTTCAGAATCCAAATGTGCACTAGAAAAGTAAACTTTGAAATATTATAGGCTGTACCTAATAACTATTCTTTCTTAATACAAATAAGATGTGACAGCATCAATTGTTCAGGATATCTCTAATCTCTTTTCCTTTTTACTCTACAAAGAGTAAATTTGATTCATCAAGCCCCTAGTAAAAACAAGGTTAGAGAGAAAAACTCATAACAAATTTTGTTTTCTAAACAAAGCTCTGTAAATGAGATGGTCCAAGCAGAAAGGCATAATATCTGAATCTGAAAAACCATGTTCCTTTATCTGTTTGATATTTAACAAAATATTCATTGTTTACTTTTTGCATGAAGAATTCTTAGATTAAAATTGGTGTCCTAACATGCATGCTATGTTTACCTAGATAAATTATATACCATTGCTACAAGCCAATATAATTTTAATGGAAGTTTAATACCTGAATACTAAAATGTATCTGAGAAAAAAGATACATTCTAATTTATATGAGACATCTTCTATCCTTAGAAAAGCAGAGATATGCCTTCTGCCATCGTTCCTACATATTTAAGTCCTTTTCATTACAATGCATCCTCTAACAATTATAATGAATACATGGATTAGAAAATAATTCAAAAAAATGAACATTCAAATAAAATATTTTTAAAATCTGGCTTATATGGAGTTAAATTATTGAATAAATAATTGATACAGATATACTTTTTATATGAAAATTGTCTACAGCAATTATTTTCTACATACACTGAATAAAGTGGAAATAGCTTCTTTTGGTAATAATGACTTAAAACAATGTTCCAGGAAACCCTGGGCTTTTAGCTATCAATTTCCGCTTTGCAACAGGGAAATCTACTGACTTGATTACTCATTTGAAGTAAGACATCTGTGAGATGTCTAAATCCACTCTATTTTGTTGTTACTAGCCTTACAAATCTCTACACAGGCTCTTGGAAATGCTCCAAACTATATTTAATTATTCTAATTATTGAGGCTAACGTGTAAGATCCATGAAATCTTGGCAATATGAAATGTTGGTGGCAAGCTCACAGAAGTTGTCCAGGCTTTGTGTGGGCTGGAATCACAGACTCATTTGGGTTGGAAAGGACTTGAGGAAGTTACAGAGTACAGCTTCTTGTTCAATGTACAGTTAACACTATACACATACATGTCCAGTTTATCAATGCCTTTCCTTTTCCTTTCCTTTCCCTTTCCCTTTCCCTTTCCCTTTCCCTTTCCCTTTCCCTTTCCCTTTCCCTTTCCCTTTCCCT
>JAWLRI010000818.1:2514547-2524838 GCA_034781795.1 Crypturellus tataupa | reverse complement strand
CTCTCCTCTCCTCTCCTCTCCTCTCCTCTCCTCTCCTCTCCTCTCCTCTCCTCTCCTCTCCTCTCCTCTCCTCCTTTCTTTTCCTTCCCTTTTTCACTAGGGGGCCCCAAACAGGACACATTTTTCTAGTTGCGGTGTAATGAGTGTCAAGAAAAGAGGAGTAATAACTTCCCTTAATTTACTGGCTACAGTCCTGCTTATACAACCCAGGATGCCACTAGACCTATTTGCTGCCATGGTGCTTTGCTGGCTTATGCTGAGCCCAATGCTCCCCATGACCCCTAGGTCCTTCTCAGCAGCCAGTCAGTGCCCAGCCTGTGTGAACGCAGGCGTTAGTCCATCCCAGGTGCAGACTTTGCATTTGTCCTTGCTGAATTTATGAGGTTCCAGTTAGCCCATTTCTATGGTTAACTTGACTAAATCCTTCTGGATGAAGATCCAGCCCTCAAGCGTATCATCTGGCCTTCCCAATTTGGAATCATCTGCAAACTTGATAAGAATACCCTCCATCCACTCCTCCAAGTCTTTGAGAAAGATGTTAAATATGATGGGTCCTAGGATGGCCCTCTGGTTCTGTCAGCCTCAGAAAGCAGACAGTTTCTGCTGGCAAGCAGCTTCAAGGTAGAATATGAGTCATTAATATTACACCTTGAGCCTCACAATTCAGCCACTTTTTTCATGCCTAACAGTCAATCTAGGATGCAATGTCCAAACTTGGATAAAAAGTTGTGTGTCTAAAACCCTCTTAAGTTAAGGTAGAAAATATAGTGATCACCTGTCACATAGGACACAGACATCATTTACCTTTTAGATCCATGATGGCTATTCACAGACACAACCTTCCCTTTCATTTATGCAGAAATGGATTCCAAGGGGACCTCATTCATGATTTTCCCAGGAACTGAAGTGACTCTAAATAGCCTGTAGTCCCTCAGATTATTGTTGTTTCAAAGGGTACAAAGATGGACTCATCACTGACCTTTTTCCAGTCTTTAGGGACATCCTCCAATCCTTTCAAAATCAATGGAGTGGACTCACAATGACATCAGCAGGCTTTCCCCGCACCCCCAAATATACCCCATCTGAGCTCATGGGATGAGTCAAGATCCCTGACTTGATTCCCTTCCATTCTGGAAGGTGCTGTCCTCCCTGAGCACTGTTTTTAGGCACAAAGCCCTAGATGATATTCCCAGTGAACACTCAGGAAGGCAGCATTGAGTATCTGAGGCACTCATGATACTCACGATATTGACTATCTGTGTCCTCTTTCAGTAAAACATCACTCAGCAACAAGACCATATTTTCCTTGTTTATTTTTTGTACTGTACAGTGACAGAAGCTTCTCTTGCTGCCTTTGATACTCCTTGTCACTTTCAACTATAGGGGAACTTAGCTTTCCTCACACAACACACGTAACAACTCTCTTCAGACTGCCCACCATAGACTACCAAAGGCATCAACAAAATGCTATGTATGGTATATAGAGCATTAAAATTAAAAAAAAAAAAAAAAAGGTTTATTTGGGAAGACAATGATCTAAAGTGCAAACTCTAGGCATTACAAAAGACCTGTTATAAAACTCCTGAACCAAATTTTTGACATTGCTTGTTCCTCTGTTGCAAAGCCACAAATCCTTACACACAAACAAGCTGCAACAATTCCAATAAATAATGGGCTGGAATAGCTTTTCCTCAAACAAATGCTTGTTCTCATACAAGCATTTCATGTTCTGTGACATGAAACTCATACAGTTGGCTAATAAGTCTCCTGGTAGTGGTTGCACACAAGAGCATAGGATTAAGACTGCTACAAGACAGCTTAAAAAGTAAGGGTGTTTGGAGTCATCCTATGAAGAGCATCAGGAATTCCCACAAAAGCTTTTGAGCAGCAAGCAAGAAAACATACATTAATTATGAGCATCCTCTTAGCTCCTACTTCATCCTCACTGTTCTCCTCCATGGTCTGGCAATGGATTTGTATATTTTGGTGTTTAATTCAAATCAGAATTGTACTTTTGCAGTGGATCTCCCAACCATCTAATGCATTGTTTCCCAATATAAAGGTATCCTGAAGCATGCAAACAGATCAAAGAGAACTGCCACATGTGCTTCCACTGTTAAGCAGTGTTTGGTCCATGGGACCAGACACATTTGAGCTGATAGAAGAGTAAGACCCCTCCAGAAAACAAACAGGCAAAGAAAGCGCAGTGTGCATGTGTGATCCTCACCACCACCTGTTTCACTCCACAGATCTGCTCATCCTGCAGTTGTGGTTAATGCAACACCAAACTGAAAGCAACACAATTAGGGTCCGTCTTCTCACTCACCCTGCATGGCTCTGCAGTGTTGTGTGTGTGTGTATATATATATATATATATATATATATATACAGTCAAAGAAATATGGATTTTTCCCTTACACAATCATCTCATCTATCAAAATTAAGACCAGGCAATATGTATCCTGATGTAATTACATGACTGTTTCAACATCAAATTTATTCAAGTAGGCTTTCTAATGTCTAAAAACCTAAACCTGCTTTCTACTTAATATTTTCTGTTAAATCGCAGTTTGGGCAATGAAAATGGACAGTTTCATCTTTTCTTATTTATTGCAAAAACACAGTAGTGCTAGGGATGAAACATTTATTTATTTAAAAATACTACATACATTTTTGTTTAAATAATGAAAATAAAGCCTTTCATGTTAAGATTTAGAAACAGCAATATGATAGTAGGTCTCTTGTATAAATAAAACATGCTGAAAAACAGAATAGTATGCATAAATTTAATAAGATACAGAACATTGTAAATCAGCTCATTTCACATCCCCAAGATTTCACAAATTTGATATGCTGGACTCAATAACATAAAATAGCTTTTATATTTGATACTGTACATTCAATCCTGAGTAACAAAGTTTCAGGCTTTTCACATAATTATGCCAATGGAAATAGGAGAAACATTAGCTTCCATGACAAATACTTCTTCATCTGAAGATACTCTTGATAGATTTTCTTATTTTCTACTTTTTTGTTCACTATTATAGTATTGTCAACCAGTTCTTTGTATGAGACAAGTACATTTTCAAAAATTAAGTATGCTACTCATTTACTCATAACTTTTAAAACATGTTTAACTTAAACTGAAATTATCTGATGATGTACTATAAAATAGTTTTGGGTTTTGCAGCTTTATTTTTTTGGAGTAGTGCAAAATATTGTTTTTAATAAATAATTTGTGGAATGGGAAGAAGATAATACAAGTATAGTGCTGAAAACATAGCATGTTCTTTTGATGAAAAAACTTTCCACTGATCTGGACCTGAAACAACATGGAGCCCGAGGAATAAATTACAATTTGGCTATATTCAGCATGCTCATTTGATCATCAACTCATTTGCAGCAAAATCTTTGTACTTTTGCCAGTGCTACACATTTGCATTCTGTTTAGAATTATGTAGAATGAACTATGCATTTCCCTAGCTTAACACATAAGCCTGCTGTTACAGCTACTTTAAATGAGACCCATGTAATATTTTGATCCTCATTTCTAAACAGATTTAGCAACTGCTGTGAATGAATTTATTGGTTAAGTCTCACCACACGGCAGACCATCCAAAGTTGTCATGGAGAAAAAAAAAGTATGCATTAGCTGGTGATGTTTTGCAGGACAGTGCAGAAAGAATATCACTGATAGCCAGTTTCAAAATTGGTTTAACAACATTTGTTTAAATTACATGTGAATAATGTCATTGAAAAGCCTTGAATAAAACCAGAGCAAAAAAGAGAAAAGGATGAAAGAGAAAAAGAGAAGAGAGAGAAGGATGGTTACCTTCTAGCATCACTGTTTTTTGTTCACCACAGTATAAAGTGGTGAGCATGTAACTGGTAAGTGAGCATTTAGCTTGTAAAAAAGTGATAGTTTTGATTTTATTTATTTATTTATTTTGTGTGCAGATCAACCTATAGAGGGAGATGAAACATAAACTGTAATGCCTTATAGGATTATCTGCCAAATGCTGAAGACAAAGATTTGCAGGAGGGAGTCTGAGGCAAATCTCATGCTTCTGCATTAATGATAGCTTTGCAAGCACTATGTGCCCAAGTGGCTAATCGCCACTGAGTTCTAGTCCCTGCTCTGCTAAAAATCAGATTGCACATCTCCAGAGTTATCCCACGCTTTAATCTAGTGAGATTATGCTTGATCTGTTTTCCACAGTGCTTTGGAAGTCTTGCTTTTCAGGGAAATCCTGTCATAGAATACTCATGGGAAAAGAAATCATTGTCAAACTATGCATTTTTTCCTTAGTTCTCCCTTTGCAAAAGTTCAACTACTTTAAAAAAAGAAATGCTAATTGGAAAAATCACTACAGTGATTAATGGAAATGTTTCCAAACTCCTGTATGGCAACTGACTTTCTTAGGTCAAACACATCTCCCAGGATGAGGCAAGTTTGGTGAGGACCAAAAGCATGAGATGGTAACTTCTTACTTCAGAGCTACGTGCTTAATGCACACAGGAAAACAAGGTGGCAAAGTACATGAATTGTAACTGCCAGCAATCACCACAGCACCATATTTGGATTTCCAGGTATTCCAGGTATTTCCAGCTTTTTGTCAGAAGTTTTTCATTAATAAAGACAAGTTTTTTGCTGAAAAAAATTATGCTTAGTCAAACACTCAGCTTTTCCACACATAATCACAGAAATAAGCCCCTAAGAAAAGACAAAATCATGGATACAAATGGAGCAGTATGCATGGAACAGTTATTTGAGCAGAAGTTTAGTTTAAAACTCAGTAAAGAGCAGCTGTGTTATGCCACTGAACTCAGGCAACACGAGTCTAGAATCAGGAAAATAATCCTTCAGCCAGCGCTTCCTGCCGAACCTGCTGTACGGCACGTGCAGCTGGGCCAGGTTCAAGCACCAGCTAATGACAGGCACCGTAGGCAGTGGGGAATGCCTAGCATAGCAGAGGAAGCAATTTATATATTCCACTTGTAGGGATTTGACACTTTCTGTGTAAAGCCGTATCACATTTTTGCCCGTCTGTCATGAGCACAAGGAAGGCTGCAAGTTCCTCAGGGCAGGAACCTGTTAAACACTTAGCACAACACAGGGGCTCCATGGTAATAATTACCACTGCTATTAAAGGCACTGTGGCATAGCTGCTTCAGTGGCCTTGCCGTAACTCCTGCTTCTGCAAGGCTGTCAGGATAATAACGTGACACCGAGCTGCAGCGCGGAGGGTTGGGGAGATGTGAAGAAATGCTCTATCAGTTTCCCTCATCTCCTGCAGGGCTAGGCAGATTTCTTGACACCGGTATTCTGCAGCCACGCAGCACCAAGAAGCAGGAACCACACTCCTGCATTTAGCACGTGACATCCCCTTGTAACGGCCCATCGGGACGGTCCTCCCGTTCAGCTGTACGACTTTCACCACCAGGGCTGTTAAACCATGTCCCTAAGCGCCTCGTCTACATGTTTCTTGAACGCTGCCAGCCATGGTGACTCCACCACTTCCCTGGGCAGCCTGTTCCAATGCCTCGCCACTCTTTCAGTGTAAAGCTTTTTCCTAACCTCTAACCTGAACCTGCCCTGGTGCAACTTGAGGCCGTTTCCTTCTGCCCTATGAGTAGTTATTTCGGAGAAGAGAACAACCCCCGCCTCACTACAACCTCATTCCACACTTCCACACTCTAGCTCTCCACCATGGAAGATGACTTTTTGATAAATTAATACAGGTATGAGCCAACAGCTTGGATCCAGACATGAAATACCTCCTTTCTGCTTTTCCAGGGGATGGTCCTGGGAGTTCCCCACAGTCTACAGAGCCACACAAGGCTGCACAATTCCCTGCCTTCCCCCGACAGAGCTTCGAGGCCAAAGACCGAGGTCCATGGAGAAGAACCCTAAAAAAATGCTCCCTCAGGAGGTGCACGGGGAAGGCGCTGCTGGTAGGCACATGCTTGACTACTGAAGGCACAAGGTAAAAAGGAAACTTGCTGCAGAAACGGAAGATCCTGGAGAATCCCAGGCTCTGTTAAAATTCAGATTATATTTTTTTCCAGGTGGAATGTGAGGGATTAGAAAGATGAAAACAAAACAAAACAAAACAAAACCTTTTTATTTTCTTAAAGGTAATTCTTCAAGGAAAAATTTCAATGTGTAACCCAACACCTGCACAGATCAAATGTGGCATTGTTTTTAATACAGAACTATTAAGATAATTCTAATAATTTATATCCTTTATTTATGCACAAACTCCTGTTTATAGTGGTGATTTTCTATGCATAGAATTAAAATTATTAGTTTGAGCTAATATATTCTTACATGTTTTTGTGAGCATGTGACTCCACAGTGAAGACTTTCCACACACAGCATATGGCACACAGACAAAGCAGAATCTTACACAGGTTAACTTATTTATTTATTTTTAAGAAGAAAATAAAACCTCCATGTTTTCAGGGGCTAATGACTGATACATTATTCATTTAAATGCAAATTTGACTTTTTTAATGGGATGAGAAGTACTTTTGCCCATTTTTTTCAGACAAAATCATTCTGAAATATTAGAGAAGGTTGGGGGTGGGGGATGAGACCTGTCTAGATTTGCTTGGTGTCATTCTTATTAAGACAACATTGATGCATTTCTTTAATCAATTCATCTTAGTTTTTGATCATTCACTCCTGAAAAGAAAATATATTGTATTATCCACCTTCAAAATTAAATAGCTTTCACATAGCTTATGGGGAAGAGAAGTGGATTTTGCAAAATAACAATCTACTGCTAGTGCAAAATACAGGGCAAAAAAAATGAGAGTTCAAGAGCAGCATTATAATGACCAAAATTCACTATGTGTTTTTTATTATGTCGGAAAAAACTCTTTTAAGAAATGGAAATCACTACATTCTATTGATTCATGCACAGAATCTTCAGACATAAGTCATCAGTGTTGACACTTTCAAATACATAAAACGTGACATCTGCTCCTACAAATGCACTACACAGGCTGTAAATCATCAAAGAGAAAAACAGTTCAATGTCATTTCAGCCACTGTAAGCTATGGTTTACAACTGAGAGATAAAAATAGTCATACTGTCTCTATGACATCTAAACCACTTTTCTATTGCAGTATTCTATGTTCTAATTTATCTTTGTGGTTGAACAACACACAATCAATTGTAAGCAACTAGTGTAGTTTGATTCCAGTCAACAGCAATTTTCTCCAGCTTTATCTTTTTTCCCCCTCACTGCATTGACTTTAAGTGCTCTCCCAAACCCACCCTCTCCAGCACAGTATTTTGTGGAGACTCTGAGAACTTATCTTTTTTTTTAAGTGTGAAAATAGAAGAGCAAGACATAATTTATATTTAAAATTTTCACAATATTCATGAAATCCTTTTGGAATATCTGCATTCACACTAGCGAAGAATTTATAAATGAAAGGTATTTGGTATCTGGGTGCCTTCGATATTTTTTTCATGCATCATTCCTCACCAAAGAACACAATATCAAGTATCTTGATCTTTCCTTGAAAGAAATGCAAAATTACATCCTATAGCTACTTTGTCAATGTAATTAGTATTCAAACCACTATTCAATTTGCATAAAGTACTAAAACACTTTTTTCAAATCTTCAGTGATTCACTTCATTTAATTATGAAGTGAGAACATGACTTATCACAAGTGGTGTATTTTGTTATTATTAGCACCTAAGAGATCACAACATGCATTAGGACTTAAAATACTTTTTCGTACGTGATAAAGCCAAAGGAGGTGAATTAACTACTGGCATTAACATTTGTGGTAGAAATAAAACGTATATATGGATAATTGAAATGTAAGGAATAGACACATTACCATGAGAAGCAACATAATGATATATACTCTACCAAACAAGACAGAACTGCTAGTCAGAGAGTGAGAATCGAGCAATACATAAAAGAATCAAAGCTGAGGCTGAGCAGGAAATAGTTTTTCTCCATTTCTACATTGCACAGGTTTCCTAATCTACCTGAGGCCAAAACCACATTCCTTTCAGTTTTGTTTTATTGTGAACTTCTATGAAGCTTCTTGAGATTCCCCTTTTTAATGCGAAGGAGATTAACGGGACTTGGAAGACCAGTGTCCAAATTTTTGCTCAGTGCAATTCAAACCTCACTTTTAGCTTACTAGACGTCTTAGAATTGAATTCACAGACATACACTTACCCAAGATATTAAGTCTTCCTACTCAGACTTCCAGTACAACAACAATACCTCTGCTAAAAAAATTAATATTGACTTAGGTAACAGTTTTCCAAAGACAGCCAGTGCTTAAAAGAGTCAAAAAGTAGGTCCCACTGGGAGTTTCATGAGAGGTTTTACCATCCTCCCTTCCCTTGCAAATTGGCTGTTGCTTGAATTCTGCTTTCTTAAGCCATTTTCCAAATGTAAGCACCACCTCTCACTTGGTCACCAGCCAGGTGCACCGAACTTCTGAAGGAGTGGGGAAGTCACTCCAACCTTACAAATGAAAGCCAGCAGTGAAAGCCAGAAAAAATGCAGTTGGAAAAAGCCAGGGGGACAGAGACTGCATTGGTACAGCCCACACTGATAGACGTGGGACTGGGGACAGAGCTGCTACACCATCTTCACAAGCCAGGGCTATGCAGACAGCAGGGTTTCCTTCTGCCAACCAGAAGCATGATTTATCCTGCTAACCATATTGCAGTGATCACAAAACACGTCCTGCCCCAATAGTGATGCTGAGCTGTGGCACGATATTTCCTGCTGCGTGCTGACTTTGCCCCCCTCTTCATGTAACTTCTACTGACTTTGAACAATACGGGCACTGTACTTGGGTTTCTATAAATCTCAGCTCTCAGACATACACTTCAGGAATTCAGCTGCAGTAGTGTCCAGAACTCATCCCATTAGATCGTCTTTCTTACTAAATACTTACTTTTATATTCCCAAAATATAGTGTGCTGTCAGCCAAGAAGCCTAGAAAGCGAAATCATATTTCAGACATTTGCACCAGAGGTTCTTTCCAACTCTCTAACACAGTCATATGGTCTAACTCATTGCAAGATTAGAAAGGCAACATTTTTTCACACATTTCCACATAAAAATCTTCATTTGTCATGTGCATGCGCACATACACACATAACATAACCATAAAGGAAATGAATGTGTGTGTGTGTGTGTGTGTGTGTGTGCACGCATGCACATGCAGAAACAGATAGTGGATCTTATCTCTCTTCACTGAAGGGTCTCTCTTCGTTCCAACTGCTCCTCTGCTATATGCATCTTGAGGACATACAAAGAACTCTCAGTTCTCACTGAAACTTACTAAAAACTGGGGGAGCATTCAAAAGGCTCAAAATAACCTGACCACAGGCAGATCTGCAACGTTACACAGAAAAGAAGGCACCATTTATTGTGTAATTGCATAATAGTGTGGATCTCTACCTGAAAATATTTGAACCAGACGAATAACATGTCTGTTTGAAAGCTAATCTAATTATACAATTTATTCCAATAAATTACTTTACTCCTCCGCATAAACCTTGCTTCTCTGTTTGTCTGCTAAGGTCAAAGAGATGCTATACTTTTAACTGGATATTAAAAACACTCAAATACTCACTTTAGTAGTATCAGAACAAAAAGGAGTATTGTAAAACTTCTTGTACTTTCACTAGAAAACCTTACCATAGGTCTGAATGTTTGTTTTTATATTTGTCTATATGGCACAAATGCATATTAAACTTCCTTTTGTCACGAGGGGACAGTCCCAATGTCATTCTTAAAGCAGAATACCTAAGTTTTTTCCACTTTGTACCTCCAGAAACTTCTCTTAGTTTGATGAGTTTCAATAGATTTTATGGGTCTGCTGAATAATTTAGATGCTTCGAACTGTAGTACTGGCAAATATCTTCCATAGGTGCCGAATGCCTCTCAAACCACTGATCTCTGAGACACCCCAGTCATTCTGCAAAGCTCCATCTAACACTGGATCTGTGAAAATGCAAAAGCACCCAAGAATCCACCTACACAGGTTACTAAAACAAATCATAGAATCATAGAATCATAGAATGCCTAAGGTTGGAAGGGACCTCTAGAGGTCATCTAGTCCAACTCGCCTGCACACACAGGGCCAACCTAGAGCACATGGCACAGACCGCATCCTGCATCCAAGCGGGTCTTGAAGATCTCCAGAGAAGGAGACTCCACAACCTCTCTGGGCATCCTGTTCCAGTGCTCTGTCACCCTCACTGTCAGAAAGTTTTTCCTTAAGTTCCTGTGGA
>JAWLRI010000818.1:2428739-2507765 GCA_034781795.1 Crypturellus tataupa | reverse complement strand
CCCCCCCCCCCCCCCCCCCCCCCCCCCCCCCCCCCCCCCCCCCCCACAAATGTCACAAATCTGTAGACTTTCTTACTGGGACTTACCAACCATTGCACTCTAATATTCCAAAGGCATTTTGGGATTTGTTAGTGCTAACTTCTATAAATGACCATTCATCAGAAAGGGAGCACAAATCAGGGTGGTCCAGTAGGAGACAGTTCTTCTCCAATCAGTTTTGTTTGATGTAATACAACCATAAGAAACAAATATGCTTGCCTGGGGCTGTGTTCTTTCTCTGCTAAAGAACAAGTGAACAAGCCAACTTAGAGACTATGTGAGAAGTTCTACAGAAGTTATACTCTAGGCATTATTTTAATCATCTTCTTTGCAAGGTGTTTAGACCAAAGACTACCAACTGGCAAATGAACACATTATCATCATTGCTGTTAAAAGCTTGTACACGATACTATAATTACAGCTTCAGATAAGTTCTTAGTAGTGAAGACGTAGAAGTCATTTAGTATGATGTGAATGCAGTTCTTTAATTTAATTTAGACTACAATTTATATTTTTAAATGAAAGCCTAAACCTAAAGACCCTTGTGCTTGACTTTAAATCGGTAAATGGTTTTATATCCTCCCCAGGGCTGCTCATAGGAGGGAAATTAGGTATGTATGTACATATGTATGAAACACTTCCAAGTATTTAGCAGGTGCTTTTTGTTAAGCAAGTGTTTAAGATATCTCTATTCAAGAAAGCATTTATGATATTAAATACTGCATAATATACATATTTTGGAAGACTTTCTTAAATAACAAAAATTTAAGCACATCTCAAAACTAAGTATCTGCTTATATCTACTGCAGAACTGATGTGATATTTTGGTGAATAATGAAGAGGTAATACAGAACACAAATCTTAAACTTTAAGATAGAGTGGCTATGGGAGATACTTTATCAATATTTCATCTGAACCCAACAAGACAATTTCACAACGATGACGCCATTCGTATGCACAAGCTCAGACGAAGAGCATGACCGGTACAAACTCAAATGCTTTGTTAATGCTAACATCCACCTATGCGTAAGAGCTTCAGTGGTCAGTTTGAAAGGTCTATCTTAAGCTTATTTTTGTCACTAGGAACTTCAGATACTTGCTTGAGGTGGGTGCCTCATGGCCAGGAGCCCCTCCAGCAATCAGTGGGAGGCCACTGGTATTGACCTACATTGACCACGACTCTCTCTACCTCAAAATGTCACTCTCTCATTCTCCTTCAAATGTTACCCTCTCATTCTCCTTTAAGAAACAAGGGAGCTGAGGACATCTCGGCTCCTGATCTCATCACCTATGTCTAAAATTAGGTGGGATTGATAGCAATCCTACAAGATGCATTTTCAAACTGACCTCTGAAATAAACAGTCAGAGCTCCTGAATGGAGGGAGGAAGAGAGCTGAAAGGACATGGGTTTCTCCTTCCACCCTGTTGAAACTGGGCCACAGCAGACAAGTTCCCATTCTTCCACTTCCCTGTGCATTTTACCCAGTACCTCCTTCTATCTAGAATAACTTAGGAATTCAAAGTACCAGCAAAATTTCTAATTCATGTGATTTCCTTTTCAACTCTATTTTTTTTCCCAGCAAATGGATGTATACTTTATGGGAAAAAAAAAAAGTCAATCTCATAACAGAATCCAGCCCCCCACTTCCCAAGGTGATTATTACTCTTCTCGGGTGGTTAAATTCATGCCTCTTTTAGCTTCGTGCCTTGTAATACTTCTTGAGGCATGTAACAATCACCCAGCAACTCTCTGCTAGCTGCACTTTCTTATTTGGTTGTGACCATTGTGTGAAATTTTGGCCTTTGTGAAGCCAGAAAAAGTTTTGCTATCAACTAAAATGGGGCAAGGCTTCACGTTTCACCCTTCCAAAATACCGCCAGCTTTACGTTCCACTACTGCTTCTGTTTTATGCTACTCTTGCTAAAAATTATAAGTTGTGTTTTGATAATCAGTAGTATAAAACATTGTGTAAGATCAAAATTTCAAATCACAAGTTAAGGTATAAACGTTAGTATTTTCTGCTATGCATGCTACAAAAGGGTAATTTATAAAAAATACCAAATCATAATTGATATGATACTTTTTAACCTACATTAAGCAATCAAGGGCAAGTGTGTCTATGTATTTTCCCATCCCTGAAAGAGTTTATTTCTTCTCCATGCTCAACTGAAGTTTTAGTTGAGATCTTTTGATAATACCAAAAAGGAAGTTCTTTTAACCACAGCTCAATAATAAGGTGAATGGAAAAACAGTTGGTTTCCTCCTGCTTCAACTGTTTACCTTGATCTGTTTTAAGCAAAGAGAAGAGAAAGAGAGAGAGTCTGTATATATTCTTCATTACATAACAACCACAAGTTAAACCAAAAAAAACCCTGTAAAATACTGTTTTGTTCTCAGGATTGAGCTTCTACAGATTCTGATTTTTCTAAGTAATTTTACTTGCACACAAAAACAAGCACTTTAACAGCTTTAACTTAGCATCTAAAAGCATCTTAAGAACTGTTTAAGACATATACATAAAATGTAGATCTGAAGTAACACCATCATTAAAAATAAAGCCAAAGAGAGTTATAAAGACAAGAAACTTCTGCAAGCAACAAGAACAGGGAAAGAAGAAAAAAAAAAAAAAAAAGAGGGAGAAATTACAATTACATTTTGGTTAAAGGAAATCTGACATGATCTAGTAGGACTGAAACTTGGTATGATGATTTACATGACTGAAACCTATCAGTAAAACCTAAATAGGAAAGTCAGGCAGGAGAAGCAAGAGTGTGGAATCCCACATTAAAGACATGATTTACATGCTTAAGACTTACAGGATAATTCAAGATGATAGTTTTACCTTATTCATGACAATATTAGGTCTTTTATAGTCATCAACAAGGAGTGATTCCTTAAAATTTAGTTATAAATATGTGTATATGTGTAGAAAAAAAATCACAGGGATTTTGAATGCATAAGCTGGCGTACTCCTGCTACTGTTGATAAAATATAATTGAAGCTTCTAAAAATTGCAGATGTCTTCCCAACACATAAGTAGTAAAGCAAACAACATAACTCTGTACTAGACCATAATATGATAGAAAAAGATAACTTGATCATTGCTGAAAACTTATGATTGCCTCTGTGAGACTTTTCACAAATTAATTTCAATCACAATGTGCAAGCAGTATCACATACACATTTTTTCTCTCAAAAATACCACTGTTCCAAAATAATTTTAAGAACAATTGAAAAAATAAAAAGAAACTCAGTAATTATATTCTAATATAAAATATCACTTTTTGGTGAAAGATAGCTTCCTCTAGAAGAAGAGTGGAAGGAGTAATTATTTTTAATATTTGGCACATGGGAAGATGGGGACACTTAAAGAAATAAGCATAAATCAGCAATTTAGAATACAGACAGTTTATTCTAGAAGCTAATGGTATCAACAAAAAATAATTTCAGAGATGGTTAAACAGAATCATGAACCAATGAAATCTGGGTGATGATATAGCTCTGGTCCCAAAAGTTGATAACAACATTATCAGTCTTGACACAGTAGTGACCTGAATCTAATATATATTTCAGAAAGAGAGTAGTAGGGTGATATTCATCATTTGCTGTTATAACCTAGGTGTTCTGAAAGTATTGGCTTAGGAGATCCTGGAGTCCTCCATCACCTTTTTATAAGCACAGACTCCCTGCAACACCGGAGAAGCTCCGGAAGGCTCCCCCAAAAAAGAGATAATATATCAAGATCTTAAAAATGTAAATAGAAAAAAAAGTCCAGTAACCTGAATCTGGAGTCATCAAAGCCTATCCTCAAGTTGATGCTATGCAGTATGTATTCGTATATCTAGTATATACTGGAGGAAGCATAAAAGATTATGCAATTGCAGATAGCTGAGCTATAGAAAATCACTTCAGAGCTTCATCTGAACATGGTTTTATATAGGTCATTTTTACAAACAAATGAAGGCAGACTGGAAAACTGTCATGATGGAAAGACACCTGTATATGAACGGCCAAAGTAATGATGTGGGAAGAGTAATAATATCCTATATAAAGAAGGCAATAAGGAGTACAAGTATCTCTGCAAGAGGTCATCAGTAAAATCACTACTGGAATATTATCCAGTTCTGGCATGTCTATACTTTAGGTAATACCCTGAAGCACTAAGAAGTGATTAAAGGCCAAAGGAAGGATTCACAGTGTAATACTATATAAATTCTGTTTTCAGTAATTTACTGGAAATAAGATTATGAGAAGCCTTCAACACAATCTACAAGTATCAGATGGGTGTTTTGTAGCATCCCATCTGCACTGATGAGAGAGCAAACTTGAATTCAGGTTTTGCCAGGCGGATGCAACTTCAGCCTGAGTTAGAAAGCAAAACCTTAAAAGTTGAAACTTGCATCTTTGGAGGTGCTGATACCCGTCCTTCCCATGGCAGCTTACATAGGGGCTGAGGGCAATGAGACTAGCATATGCCTGATTTAAACTCCAATGTTGCCACAGAGGAGGTGAAGATGTGACAGCTCATAATACTCCAACCCTCAAATACTTGTTCATAAAGTAATGGCTATACGGGCCCCAGGTGACATCCAGCTGCTTCCACTGCTGCAGAGCTAGGTCTGTGCAGGGCCATCCTCACAGAAGCACCTAGCCTGGTTTTAAAGGGAAACGCTCAGTGGAGGAGCTATGAAAATATTTCTATGTACCCTGCTATAGCATTTTATTAATCTAAAATTAATCTAAAATTTTTTAGATTAAAATTAATCTAAAAAGCTTTCTCCCATATGCAACTTAAACTTCCTTCAAATTAAACATAGTATCCTTTTGTTTTCCACTAACAAAAGAAAACAATGGATCTTCATCCCTTTTAAAAACTGGAAGCGGTTATAGTTGTTCTTCATGAGTTAATACTCTGGCTATAATATTCTTGTTGCTTTTTTCTATATAATAGCCTATTTGTTTTTACCCTTCCTAGAAGTACTCCACCTGTCTATGGACTAGTGCTAACTAGGGCAGAAATTCATAGTTTTGGATGGGAAAGGTCTTAAGAGTTAAGGAAATGTGGAAGCTCAAATCCTCCAAAGACCCTTAAAAATCCTTAAATCTGTTAGCTCTGGTCACCTAATAACTTGAGAATCTAGAGTTATATGGAATTTGGCACCAAGAAATAGTCTTTTGAGGTCAGTTCCAGAACTGTTTGGTCTCAGAAAGACCAGAGTGCAAAGATGAAATTCATCTGTAAGGCAGTTGGCTAAATTGCTTTAGCAATTGAGTAGAGCTAATAGCTTTCACTATAAAACATAAAATGCGTGCTACACCCACCGCAATTTCCAGGAGTCATGACAAGGCCAGGAGGTCCTCTGTCTCTTCAAACTTTAACTAAAAATACATGCTAGGCAAATATAAGGCTAGGGCCCAGAAAACAAAGAACGACTTTCCAGATACAAACATAAGAGATTCTTTCAAGAAGGCACTGCCACCTATCACTGCAAAATGGGAAATTCAGAGAAAATATCCAGCTAGGAAGCTTGAGATGGAAAGAGTTTATTCCTGTACAGACAACAGATCTGATTTAATGTTAATTGTTTTGCTTCATGCAGGCAATAAACATCTGGATCATATATGGACTAAGCAACTGCCAACTGCCTCCCAAGCTAAGCTCTGCAAAACAACAAAAAACCATGAAAATCAATGCCCTTCCTTAGTGAATCTACAGCTTGTTTCAGTACCTGGGATCTTCAACATACAAAATGGTATCAGGAAAGGGCCCGCCTCATCCAAGAATGATTTCACAGTAGTTAGGCTTGAGAAAGGCAATGAATTTTTCAGCACTGTCAGAAATGAACTATACTGGATTTAACAATAATTTTAGGCAGAAGGGAATTTTAATGTTAAAATCTATGTCGGAGCTACCAAATCCTGGTTTGGGGCAGGCACCTGAAGTGTTAGGTGAACAGGACTAAGCACATCTCAGTCCTTGAGCTGCTTTGAAGATTCATCCTCAGGCCTCCTCTGTGCTCTTCCTCTAAGTTTAAACAATATGGTGGAAATATTTTTTTAAAAAATGTTTTTTATCACAGATGTTGAAGAATTTGATATTAGGGAAAGCCCTGTAAGCATACGTATAAAACATATTATTGCACTGCTGCAGTTCAGCATATTCTTATTTGTGAAATCACAGAGCACACTTTGTACCAGAGCTAAACCTGTAATAGGCTTTACAGTGCAATATCTCAAACTGTTCCAATTTCTTTAGATTCTGAAATCACAAACAAAACAGCTTTGTATCTATGTTTTCAAAGAGATGATGATGACTTTGGAGTTTTCAGTTAAGAAGCTACCTAGAGATTATTACAATAGCAAGGGAAAAGAGTAAATTGCACAATCCTGACCTTTTTAAATGTTCTCTAATATATCACATAAAAAATGTGCAGTGTTAAATAAGAAATTTGTTAGCCTTCAGCACAGATGCAGGTTTATTAGCAAACAGCTAAGCGGAACAAAAAATCTATAACCCTGATCTTATTGAAATAATTACAGAATCTTTAAAGTCCCAATAGGCATATACAGAGAATAAGATGGAGCACAGAGAAAGAGCACAGTAATGAAAACAGACAGAAATAGGCCATTCATCCTACCTTTTACTTAGTGCATATAAACCACTGTCAAAAGTATGAGACAACATAAAAATGATTAGCTGCTCCTAAAATAGTTAAAATTTCTTTTGTACTACTAAATTTTATGCATGTGTGGGACAAATTCATAATTAAAACTCACATTCCTAACAAGCAATTTTTTTTCATTTGTCTACATGTATAATTGGCACTTTCAAATAAACTTTTTTAACAGTGCAACATTTACATTAAATCTATTTGAGGATTACTCATTTAAAACCAGAAAAATCTGACCCATACTCTATCTCATACAGTTTTAAAAACTGCACAAATATAGTTTGCAAAATGTAATCAAAGGAACAAGATATGCAGATATATGTATGCATATATCATACTGAAAGCAAGAGATCATATGAATCAGATAGCTGGAGGAGGCAAAACAATACAGCCAAGCTGGTAATCCTGCAGCAACCTACTACCTTTTATTTTCTTTTTAATTTATTTGGCCTCAACTATGAAACTTTATGACTTAGAAGGACTTGCACACAACAAGGAAGAAGCACCATGGCACGGGATTCCAAGACTGGAAAGCAGAATGTGGCTCAGAATCTTGATCGATGTCCTGTTCCTCCATCCTCCCTGGTCTGTCCCCAGGAAATGTGGTGTTTTCGTGGAGACCCAGTAAGGTATAATACCGTCTGGGTGCTGCCTGCAACCTCTTTGGGAAGTCAAGACTCCAATCCTTTCTTGCCCTTCCCATTAACTTGCATGCAGAGGGGACATAGAAATTTTGTACAAACTTTTGTCATACGCTGCAAAATATGTACAGAGTTCTTTGTCTAAAGAAACAGGAAATCCCCTTTCTCATCCTTCCTTTCTTCCGGGAAAAACAAAATACTGCATAGCTCTAAAAGGAGGCCTTCTTGTCTCCCCACTATGTGATAAAATTAGTTTTCTGGTTTTTGTTTAACCAAATAGCCTCAATTATCCTCTGAAATTAATTTATGAGGAGCTCTCTTCCCTCACCCAAATAAGTCCATAAAATGTGTTTTACTAAAGTGAATGGGATGGAGATTGAGTTGAGTGGGCTAATTTACAGAATGCAGATTCCTACAGGTCATAAATTTAAAAATAACTTCTGAACATGTAGGGAGACGAATGAAAGGCTGAGTTGTATAGAATGCTGTAAAACATAATGCAATTGTATACACACTTCAGAATTATTATGTACTTCAATTTAAATTTTTCACACTTCATCCCTAACTCTATCCATGTCCTTCTTCCCCCCCACTAGCCCCCAGTTAGAAGGATTTTGTTATGTATCTTCCAATGAAATACTAACAATCATCTCATATGACCACACCAAACCACATATGGAAAGCACCTGACTTTTCAAAATAATCACAGCTCCCTTCAAATTTTTAAGGTTTCTCCAGTGGTATGATATATTATACTGAAAAAGAGCAGGATTTTGAAAAAAAAAAAACATGTCAGACTCATGCTCCAGCAGCCAGGATCCCAGTATGCCAGGAGCTCCCTTGCATCCTGCAGTCTCATGAACCGTAACCACCTCTCGTCCTTAGGTAGCTGCTGGCCAGGTTGTCATTTGCACCGCGTCTCACTTACACTGCTCGAGTGCGGAGGCTGCAGAGCGCAGCTCGAGGGCATGTATAAACCTACGTTTGATTCTGTAGGGCATGAACTCCCCTCCCTGGGGGAAGAAGCAAAGTCACCGAGTAATAGGGTTGCTGAGAATCAAACTAGACCCTTTGTAAAACTGTGTGGGGAGGTATTTTGGCTTGTTGGCTGACATAATTCCATAAAAAATGTCATGAGCACTTTTTTGTTTTTGGAGCAGGGGTGAGGGAGAGGATATGAAAATGCTGAGTAGATAACGAACATTATATTTAACCTCTCGATATGACACCTTAAAATTAACTTCCCTTTATTTACAATACTATGACAAAAATTAGTGTTCTTTGCAGACATTTTAAAATTTATGTTAGCAATCGAAATATAAGTTTGAACAATAAATTTTGATGGTAGATTCAGATCATGAGTGCTTTAACAGAAATTAAGTGTTACAATTAGAAAATACAATGTGTTTTCCCTAAATAACTTGTCTTCACACATTCTGAAAAGTTTCCTACTACTCCTTAGCATTACTTTCAAGGATATACTATGCCCCTCTTGACTGTGAAGGCACAAACCAGAACAAACACATAGTGAAATGCTTGAAATTCATTATGCGGCTTCTCCAGTGCTCACAATACTCCTATTAAAAATGCATAGCACTGTTCTAAGAAAGGGTCAACCCTGCGCACTTTGATTTAACAAAGAAATTGCTTTGCTGAATGTTTGAGACATTTTTCAGCACTGCAGAAGGGTAGCAGAATTTCGACTGCATTCTGTGATCAAAAATTAGGGATTTGTCTGTATTTGGAAGATGATCCAGTCTCCAGATGCGCACTAATAGCAAGGCAAATATTGACATGTTGCTATAGGTTTAGCTTACCCTGTCTAGGCAAGGGGGCTTTGTTCACGCCTGATGGGGGGCAAATGACATGTGCACTGCTGCCCGCATGCAAGACACGCTGCCAGGCCTGGGATATTAAGACAATGATGAACCTTCCCTAGACGCGCTGGGTCGAGACGCGCCCAGCTTTCTCCCTGACCACACTTACTTCTCCAGCTACAACTAGTCATTCTGCAGGCCGTGCTGTTCACCCCAGGGCACACCAGCAGCCACAATCTGCCCTTTCCTCCCCACCACCGGATGCTCTGCACTTGGCAGGATGCAGGCCAAAAACAGGGTGCCTTCAAGTTATTATCACACAGACGATCATACACGTTTACTCGGTTTCAGTTTGGGCGTGTCCTGCACATTTTAACTCTAATCATCTTTAAATGGAAAAGCTGCAGAAGTATCATTGCCCCCCCCCCCCCCCCCCCAAAAAAAAAAAAAAAAAAGAAGACCATAAAAGACTATAAGTTATGGCTTAGTCCTTATAGAGAGTGGGATTCATTAAGGATAACTTTTGATCAGGTCAAAACTATAGATATTTGAACACGTTCTCATTAGTACTAGTTTTTGTAGAACAGTATGATGCCCCTTCATACATAATTCTTCCTATAGGGAAAACTCTCCAAGAACCATGATGGAAGTCTGGAAGCCTATATGTACACAACTATCACTCTCAGAGAGCTCACAAGCCGTCACCCAAGAATAACAAAGAATTTATGCAGAGACCACTATCCTCTTAAGTGTTTCCTGGTTTGTATTCCTGTGATCTAGTTGCATGTGCAATTTCATGCTGTGTTTGCAAAAGCAAATACAAGGAAGGCCCAAGGCAATCTATGCTAGTGCATGAGTATCACTGAAGCTGCAGGTGAAGGCCACATCTCCACTCTCACCCATAACTCCACCGATTTGAGCAGAGCTACCTCCAAAGGTACCTCCATGCCCACCGTCGCTTCCTCACTTGCAGCAGCACAAGAGGGAAGAAAATGTGAGAGCCAAGGGCTGTATTTTAATGTCAGAGGACTCTGGCGCCTTATAGTGCTTACAGGGAAAGCCAGATCAAGCCACTCATCAGTAGCTACAACCCACAAGCTCACCCAAGACCAGAGGGAGGTCGTGATTAGCCAACTCCGCAGAGCAGCGGCTTTGCCAGAGTCTGCAGCGAATCCTTCCTGTGGGACAGCAGCATGGACGAGAAAACAGGGAGCTCAGTGATTGTGCTTGGAGTTGGGAGCGTGGGCCCAGACTTGGCACACACGCAGTACAGGGAGTTTAGAAGCATTTACAGATTCCCCTAGTTTAGTCTTTGAAGATCAGGTTCCTAGCCATCAAACACAGAAGGGGAAAACAGCCAATTATTTTGTATTACTTTGGCTCCCAGGACGTGCTAAATCAGTCATAAGATGATCCGTGGACTATTCTGAGATTTGACAGCTACGACACACTTTCAAGTTGATTGCTACCAATTTGGAACCTCTCAGAAACAAACATGGACACCCTGCAGATAGGGAGATTCACACATTTGGTGGGAGTGTACTCGAAGCCGAAGTTCGAAAAGAAAGTGCTAGTATTAAAATGCTATAAAAAGACACTACGGAATAAAAAAACCCCACAGAAATATAGTTGACAAATTATAGATCAAATTCTGAAAGGAAGAAGTTGATGGAAGTATGGAAGCCCATATGTAAATAATTGTGGATATATATGTGTATATGCATAATATGAATGACAGATTGGAGAATCTGATCTATATACCGTGAGATTTTGAGCAGATTGTTAATTTATTTTAAACTTCATAGTAACACTTCTAAAATACATTAATCATAACAGTGTAAATAATCCTTAAGATTGGTGAAACATACATATTCAACTGATTTCATGTTTTCTCAGATTAAAAATGCAGACATCAAAACTTTTTGTATTCTGGGCTCTTATCATCCATGAAAAAAATCAGAATGGTACCAGGAAATGGAGTATGTTTAGTGAGAAAATTCTCCCATGTGTATTCTTGAAATAGGACCTACGTATATTGCACGGTTGAGACACTATATTATCCTTAAAGCAGTTTGAGATAATATTCTAATGATGTAGTTGTCAACTGTGCTTTCCCTCCAATGCTATGTAGTTAGAGAAAGACAGCAAAAAGCAAAGTTTTGAGGATAAATAGCTTGGTCATGGCTAAGCACTACGCTACGCAAACCTGGGTTAAACTTATGGCAACATCTGTTGACAACAGTGGATTTATTTTGTTGGTAGGAAACTAAGCTGCAATTCAATACTTGTGTATGTTAATATGGTCAATAATGGCTATGAATGTGTGATATGGAGCTATGAATTTGCTGTACTAAACAGTTACATAGAACCAATGTTTAAAAATATTCTTTAAAGTGTCTTCTCACTTAAAGTCCACAAAGAATCAGTTTTGTAGTCAAGATTTGGAAGAACAGAAATACTCCACATATAGAAAAAAAAGTCTTCTGAGATGTTGCAGGCTTTGCCTAGTTTGTATATCTGTCAAATGGATAGTAGACTAGCCAAAGAAACCCGCACAACTCTTCTTCATCCTATCAGTTTCAGCTAGCTCTTGCCTAAAGTTCAGACAGTTCATTCATATCCAAGGTCCAAATGCAACCTGAATACCAGCACACCTAATGATTCATTCTCATCATAAATGGCTCTGAGAGCCATAAAGAAGAAGCTCAGAGGCCACTGAGAAGCAAAGCTGCAATATAAAGTTTTACTTAATACACATCTTTATGCTGAAAATGATTAGGCATAGGTTACCAGTAAAAATATTTGCTGATCGGAGAGGCTTTAAGTAAAATGCGATTCAGTAAATGTATTTCACTATACCAAAAATTTTGACCTAAAGATCATGTGAAAGAATTATAGAAGCAAGATAAATCATTTGCTTATGTATCTGTAACCACTGATTTGAGAAACATATCAATAAACTCTATATAATAAATATATTAAGATTCTCAAATATATACTTAGGAAATGCAACTGTGCATTGAGAGGGATGGAGGTATATCTCCCAAAGTGAAATTCAAAAAGCTAAAAGTCTTGAGTGCCCTAAGAAATGCAAAGAAGTGAGGAACCTAGAATGAAATTCAGGAAAAATAATAAATTGAGAGATGAAGTCAGAATTCTGCTTCTCTCCTGACTGAATCCAGCAGCATGTCTGCAGCCCAGAAGTCCCACCGTTGGCTAGTCCTTCAGCTTTCACCTTTATATCATTTTTTGTACGCAAAGCAGCAGAGCTTTCCAAAGTACAGATTATGATATACAAAAGGAAATGGGATATGACTCTAGATACGATAATCATGAAAACAAAAGTTTAGATTCCCTTTTCCACGGTTGCAGACTTTCATCAGGAATCAGCCTTGGGTTCTGCTCTCTGTTCACGGAAGTGCATGTTTGTTTTGCTTTAAAAGGAATTATTGGATAGGATAAAAAAATGCCTAGTTTGTAAATCCTCAGCAGCCTTAATCAGGAAAGAAATTGAGTTGTTCACTGAAATAGCTGCACTTATGGCTTTTAGCAGTGAAAGAACTGAGCATCTCCCTGTATAGTATTTTGAGATGCTAAAGATGCAAAGCGGCTAGGTGGCGATTCAGGACTTCTTAATGGGGAACACAGATTATCTCCTCGTGAATGTGGACATAAACTCACTACAAAACACGTTATCTTGTGCTTATACTCCAGTAACCTCCCTCCCAGAAAGCCAAATCCATTCAGCTATTCTAGACAGAGTGCAAAACCAGAATAAAGCCCCTGCTCTGAAGATCTACAATATATATGAAGATGGACTACACTGAGCCAGTGTTACAAATTAACAAAAATCTTAAGGGAAGGCAAAGGCACTGGTGAGTACCTGTAATTACCTAGATGAGCTATCTATACAATGCATATGTTTCAGGTACTTTTTATTTAAGTTATAAATGACTATGACATATTTATTATGTCAACAATCTTCATTAGGCAGAAACAAAAAACAAGTCTGTAAATACTATAAGGAGTTCTGATATGAAAAATAACATATAACTTTTGACAATTTTTCCAAACACTTCAGTTTCCAAATCCACCTCTCCCATCTGCAGGATCGAATCTCACCAGGAAAAGTCTTAAAGAACAGCTGGGTATTTCAGTACGTAAAGAGAGATCACTAGACTCAAGATCTGATGAATTCCAGGGAGAAAGAGTATTTTAAGATTAACTCAAATGAATAGTGACGGTACTGATAGTGTTAGCAAAACACTTCAAAAGAAAACGCAAGTCCAACTCCAAGAAACAGTTTGTGATGATGGTTTACCATGCAAAGGCTAGCTATTTCTTTTTTCCCCTGCAGCTTCATAAATGATGCATTTGAGGAATGGAGTGTTTACATAACTATAATCATGCATATTACAATGCCTTTAGCAATTTCAATAATATAGACAGAAAATGGAGTTATCTTCCTTATGAACTTCTTATGGATGGCTTTATATGTAACATTGCAGTTTGATAATAAAATGAAATAAAGATATTACCTAAGGCCATATTCAAACCTTATTTCCATTTTGTAGAAATCAAGGTATAACAGATCTTTATTTGTAGACCGTACAGAAACTTTGCTAACAGAACTATGCACTCTTCCCCTATGCAGTTACATGATCTATGAGCTAACATACACAAGTGTGCTTAGAAACTGAATTTAGTTGCTCAAAGTTATTTCCCATGACTAGTTCCCAAAGTTGGACTACATGATAATATCAGACGCTTGCTTTTTACTGGGCCTCTCTGTCAGTAAAACCCCACAAGCTTTGGCAAGAACAGTATTTGTTAATGTAAGAGTGGCGATATAAAACGATTTGACTAGCTGTATTTCAAAAGAAACGAGAATCATAGTTATCAGCCATTTTCCTGGTTATCACGTGCATTTAATACGATAAGCAAATAGTATTTGAGTGAACTTTGAACTGTGCAGAGATGTAGGTTGATGAATTAGAGCTTCGGAGAACATGCTTTTTTTCTTATCAGCATACAAATAGATAATAGCTTGTTTTTGGCAGGGATTCTTTATAGCTAAAGTACTTCCCCCTCAGGGAATCATACTGTCATTTATTTTTATTTTCAAAATGAAAACAAATGGCATTGTAACTCCTAAGGGTGAAAATGACTTCAGTCTACTTTTTCCTCTGCACTCCCATCTATTCATTTTTAGCTAGATGGAATATAGATATAGCTTTTTTTCTCCCCCTTTGGCTTCTATTGCCACAAAATGTATTCACTAGCTGTACAGTAATTAACAGCTCTTGACTGGAAAACTGCCAACATGTACAACGTGACACTCTTCCTTTGAACACTAACAAAGTGCATAAGTAATTTATGTTGGATTAAATATCCCTAACAGGGACCCTTAAGTAACCCAATCACTTTAAACAGGCTCCACATGTATGCTCCTGTGCAGTGAAAATGTCAGACAGTGATAACCCACTAATAGCACAGTTCTAACTATATTCTAGCCATTAGCATTTTATGACATCAATCCTCATTAAACCTGGCAAGGAAAAAGATACTAATGTT
The DNA here is from genome assembly GCA_034781795.1 of Crypturellus tataupa. Lineage (NCBI taxonomy): Eukaryota > Metazoa > Chordata > Aves > Tinamiformes > Tinamidae > Crypturellus > Crypturellus tataupa. Next base: position 2,493,022 of record JAWLRI010000818.1, on the reverse strand, counting down.
TCCCAATTCTGCAGCCAAGGTGGGAGAGAAACGGAGAAAATGTAGACAGGTGCTGTCTCCCCAAAAGGATTAACATTTTTTAAAATGTGGTTGCAATTTTCTGTTAGTACCTTTGTTTGCATTGAAAGAAAGACAACAAAGAGGTAAGGGCTACAAGGACCTCGGTGGAATCCAGCCAAGAGGGAAAGAAAAGGCTGGTATTTCAGCCATTGTGCTCCCTGCTAAAGCACTGTGCCAACTCATCTTCCAACCCATTATATGAAATTTAATTTAACCTGCTATGCAATTAATTCAGATGTTCAGCCTATTTTTCTCATGGCAGAATCCCTCACACAATGCCTTATTTAAATATTAATCAGTCCTCTTTCAATTAGGACTAATTTGCTTCACAGGGTTTCTCTCATCTTCTGATTGCAGGAAAATGGAGGTAACTTGCAACGTTTGAGGATAATTAACATGGTATTTTTATAATACTGATACATCAAATGGGACCTTAATGAACCCCGCTGATTCCATTTAGTAAAGCATGCCTCAAAGTTATAATCAAGAGGAAAGCCATTGCCATCTGTTTAAAATACTAAGGAGCACAATTTAAACACAGAATAGTTATTTCTTTAAACTGTCTATTGTAGGGGTCCGCAAAAGTCATTTTTTCAGGCAAACTAATTGTACAGTATTTAAATTTGAACCTTTTATTACATATATACAAACAGCGTCTTCCCAAAATGTGGAGGGCCTTCTTAATTAAATGTTGACAACCACAAACATAAGTAATGTTTGTTAATGTTAATTTTCAAAACATGCTGTGCCGTTGATACAGAGGCAATGCAGACAGACTTTATTCTATTCTAATGAACACAATATTTCATGTAATTTTGCACAGCACTTGAGGAACACACTCTTCAACACACACACCCCCAACGCATCGTCGTCTTTGCAAAATGAAAAATAAAGGCATATGTTGTTCATTTGCTGGTTACTAAGAAAGGCAAACAAGTTAACATTTACACATGACCAGTTGCTCACAAAATGTTCCATCTGCTACAAAGAAGGTCGAAGTTCATCTTTCTTATGTTTAGAATTGCTCTACTGTTCCTAGGTAACCTGTAGTCAAAACCCATGTGACTGAGATATCAGATCCCGACTTCATCATGAAAGAAAAGTCCTGAGCCCGAGAAAAAAAAAAAAAAAAACAGCACTGAAACATAGCAGACAGGACCAATTGCTTCACTTTTACTCCCTTGTAAAATTCAAAAGTTTATGATTAAGAATTGACTGAGTCATAAAACCTGGGTTTTGTTTTAAGGCAAAAATATTTGTATGCGTGACCTGTTAAAGATTCGGTATTTTGTTTTTTTTCATATATTCTCCTAAATATGTGACTAGAAAAAAAGGAAATGTCATGTTGTTATATGTCAACAGTTTACTATAAAAGAACACAGTAAAAAAAAAGTCACAACAATTCTGAACTTTTGAAACCTGCTTTCGTGCAGCTGCCTTTGGTGTGGGTTCTCACGCACCTAACAGTCTGTTTGTACCCACATGAGAACCTGTGCGCCCAGCTGTCTGTACTAGCTAAGCTCTTCTCAAATGCAGGATGTACTTTCACAAACCTTTGCAGGAACTAGATCTGGAGATTTTGAGACAGTGCAATCCCTTAAGCCATCTTCAGAAACCAGGCTAAGTGGATGACACCTCAGGACTGATCACTGCACCACCATGGATTTTAATGGATTTGATAAAAGATGTCCAAAGAAGAAACATGGGCCTCTTGGTTCTTGCTATGGATTTTATAGCACCTAAGTCTAGAAAGGACATGTGGCAGAAGATGTCTCGAAGTCAAAGGGGGCAAAGTAAGAATGAACTGTTTCTAGAAATCTCTGTCTCATAGAGCCATCTCTAGAGGCCCATTTGAGTGAAAACAAAATCTGCTGTATGACAGTTGTACTATAGCCATCCCTGGGGACTGTGCATAACTCAGATAACTCTCTGATGTGGATATACAGAAACAAAGATATTTTAAGCAACTTTCATACTCAGACTTTCACTATGTGGAAATTGTACTACTGCACCAGTGTTTCTTTACTGCATTTGTTTTTCTTTTTGCCCCTTTTTAAAAAATGGCATGAGTGTCTTTGGAATTTCAGCCTTATGATTTGAGATCTGCTGTTGGCAGAAATGATAGACATTGTATGAACTACTAAACAAATTATGATGGACATCTGGAGGACTATATGGAATACAACCTTGACTTTATTAAACCTAAGTAAAAACAATGTTCAAGCTTAAAAGGGATCTCTGTTTATTTGTAGAAGTCATGAGAAAGTGACATGCAATCTCCATTGCGCATCTTGGGTTTAATAGCTTGTTTTGAGTTCTGCACACTCTCATCTGCTCCTGCTAGAGTTGAGAATCTCAGTATTTCAAGAAGAATTTTAGATATATAAATAAGGTGAGGAAGTTCCCCAGGTTGTAATCAATTATCCCCTAATCAATTTTCTGGTTTGTTAAGATAATCTTTTCATCCACCATTGTCTTTGCCTGGTTGAACTTCAGCAAGCTTCTTTTCCTATCAGTTTATATTTCTTTAAGATAACTTAAAACCCTCAAAACTTGATATTGTCCTCTCAATAATATGAATAATATCCTTTCAAGAAAGATAAAACACTTCTGAAGGTCACATTAGTTGAGAAACATTATATATAGTGGCCCCCATAATCTTGTTTCATCCACTGTGAAAGAGAAAAGAATCAGAGACTCCTCCTGTAGTAAAACAGGATTAACAACACCTGCGGTTGTGGTGAACTCATGATTTTAGATCTACCTGAAAGGATGTAGTAGTCTTTTGTTGTCTATTTATATCAGTTATGTGCTATAGACAACCAATAACATATTGCTGACAGTTTTCTTTTGAGCTGGTAGAGGATGACTACTGACTCTTTGCCATGAATGTGAAGAAGTCATTCCCCCTCTCCCTACATTTAGTATAGCTAGTATAGTTCCATTGCATGATCAGTACCAGTCTGGTTAAAAGACTTTTGAAAAGTTGCATTTCCCCCACAGTAATTATCCTAGATGCAGTCTGGATAGTGGAGTAGTAGAGATGGAAAGACTGTTCAGTTTTGGAATATTCAAATATCCTCTTGAGTAATGTCCTGTTTGTCCCATTTTTGCTTGCTCAACAGATGTTCCTGGATTTCCTCCCTCTCCTCCCAAGAGATGTTAAGGACTTGGACAATAACGATATCAGCCTACTTCAATGACTTGAGTGTTTGGATGTCCCTTGTAGGGGCAGCTAATCATCCATGCAAACTTCCACAGCTTCAGTTTCTGCGACTGAGCAAAGCACTGAACTACTGAACTATGGCTAAAGCTCCTAACAACATGCTTCACTAGCGTCCATGGTCAGGGACAAGATTTCGCTGTTAATTACATGGTTCTTGCTCACTCAGAGGTGTTATCAATACAAGGGTTTTTCTGGGTTACTTGCTCTGGGTTACTCTAGCTTTCTATACTATCCCATTTCATAATTAGAAGATATTGTACTGCAACTTTAACTGCATATCAGCTAAGATGATGACAGTGCTCTGTTTTGGCATTAAACTTTATCAATCTGAGATATATTGTCACTGAATTTTGTGCCGACTGTAGTAAAGAATAAAGGATCGCTGGGTTACATCAAAGATGTAAGAGACTTGTAAAGACTTTCTTGTGCTGCTGATAGTTGACATCCAAGTGTGTCCTGTGTCATTCAGTCGGCTGTTTTCTGCCTTCATGCTTCATCTGGCACAATTCATCCCTATCTATAGAGTATTCAGAAAGAGGAGGTGACAGGCTGCCACTGTAGTGAAGAATGAAGACTGTAGTGTTTAATCAGATATTCCATGGGCTGAGTCTAGGCTGGGTGAGATTTACTGCTAGCATCAGAGACTTTGGAAACTTGCTGGGTCCATGAAACTTTGTCATGGTAGATCTATTTTCCAGAGGGAATAATGGGAAATTTTCCGCTTTTTAAGAAATGATAAAAGCAGATCAATGAGTTGCACCCGTGAATGATATAACTAAGGTGAATGCACCCAGCTGAGAGACTGAGTAACTGAGTGGCTGAGATAACTCAAGAGGAATCCTTAGTGTTCTTTGAATATATATACCCATCTGTCAGATTTATTATCCAGATAATTTTTAAATCTTTCATTATAGTGGCTATTGCATCTCCAGTTCCAGATTTAATAGCTGTTCTATAAGTTCCATCTGGAAATTTTTCAATAATAGGATGGACTTTATACTACCAGGTTCCTACAGCTGATCTGTTTCCACTTTCACTTATTAGCTGACTCCTCTCAAGGGATAATATGACTGGATGTGCAGAAAGAGGTTTGTATTTCTTATAGTCTCACAATAAAAAATCTGTAACTAGATTGAAGCCAGTTAAAAGAGAAACATTTTGACTTCTATTTTAAGCAGATTTGTATTTTCTTCTAGCAATTGCTGTCCTAAGATACTGTAATTGAAATACTATGTATACTGAATTTGAGCAACAGCAAAATACCCACTGTAATACTACAAAAAAATTTAAAGGAGAAAATCAAGGAAAGTGGTAACCTATAGATTTAAAAGATTCGCAATGTATAGAAAAACTGTATCTTTTTTGGTTACTTTTTCAGAGGAGTTTTGAATTTTAAAATCACTCTTTTAACCAAAATGGACATAAAACCAAAATGGACTACTCCATAAAGAATGGCAAAGTGGACAAAGTTCAAACCCATATATAATTCCTATATATAATTCCTCTGTGATGTGCCAAGCTAGTCTAGGGCTCTAAAATGTCTCTGTGTGTATCCCATAAAGTTTAAACTATTATACTTAGCTTTGGGGCTATAATATGCTGCTTCTTTCTGTTTCTCAAGTCCAGGTATATTTTGTAAACAAACTCTCCCTCTCCCAAAATAGGATTTCTCTTGTCCAACTCAGTTGCTCACACTGCAGTTATTAGCAAACAATTTTTTTTACCATAAGGAAATGAAAAAGTAACATGTTGAGAAAATCAAACAAAAAATTACTTAAGTGCAAATTTCCAGAGTATTATAAGAAAGTGTGTTGAATGTATGGAAAATAGAATGGCAGGGTCTTAACGCTTCAGAAAACAAAAATATATTATTCTTATGCAAGGCTCTTCAAAAAGGGGTATCACAGCTATCAATACTGTGCAACAAATGACCCTGACAAAACTGTCAGCAATTAGCAGATTTGAAAATCTAAGTAGCTTATGCCAATCACACACATTTGGCAAAGGTGGCAGTTGCAAATGTTACCTTGCTACTGCATCCTTATCTAGTGCTCCACTTTGGTCGGAAAAGGCAACTTTTAATTCCACCAATGCTACGGGCAGTTCGGAGCTTCCAAAGAGCAACTGGTCAACTTACACTCCTGGATTGTGCACTGGATTCCTTATACCACCTCCCGTCCTCTCTGCAATCAGCGGATAGAGCTGCCATGGCATCAGAAGGGATCTGGATGCTTAGCTCTGCCTGTGCATTACATGAGGACATTCCACTGCGGGGAAGAAAAGCACATACAATTTCCTTAACTAAATATTTATAAGCTCACTGCTTCTTCCCCATAAATGGTAGCTAACCAATATTTCATCAATCTCCCCATGCAGAGGGGGGCAACCTCTCCAATTAGATATTGTCTCACTTTGCAAGCCTCTGAAAGCAGTGTATGTATGTCTGAAATACAAAGCAGAAGCTCAAAGAACAATATAAAACAGAGGTATCTATTGAATAATGACACTCTGAGCTTGCAGTTGCACTTTAGTATTACAGAAGACAGAACCAGAAATTCCATCAAAAAAAAATATGCCATCTCCAGCAAACAACTGGTAACAAGGTGTGCTCTATCCCTTTTTTCACAAGGTTAAACCCCAGAGGGATGGAAATATCCCTAGCCCCCACTGGAAGAGTAACATATCGATGAGGGCTGAAGGCAGCTACAGTGATGCCATCCAGAGACATGGTCTCAGTCTTGGTGCATGGTGGTGACGTGACTCAACAGGAGTGCCAAGGTCAGATGCCCAGAACTGAGATAGGCTCTTCTTCCAGGAATGGTCTCTGGCCAGAAATATTTGTGGTCTTTTTGCACCCATCTTGGTGTCCAACACCTCATCAGTGCGTAGTCTCATTACATGCAGAGAAAGAAACGGTACCACATATGCTACATCCTTCTTCATCATATTATTTCTAATTGCAGTGGCTGTATTGCTAAATAACAGTACTTTTCTCTCTCATATTTACACACACTGTGTACCTGTACCACAAAAATAATGCTTACAAATCATAACTGAATATTCAGTTTTACACTCTGAAGAAGAAAAGCACTGATTTCACAACTGCAACAACCTGATGTAGAAAATATTTCATAATTCAAAACTGAGAATTTTGAAAAACTAGTCACTTCATGACCAATAAAGAGATAAAAGTGTTATAGTCATTGCAAAGAAATCACAGCTTGAAAACATTAGGAAAATAAATGTAAATGCTTATAGCAGTACTTTGTGTGAAGAACACAAGTATCTGACTCAAGACACATTTTACTTATCAAGTTCAGGAATTGCCAACAGGTTAACACATACAAGTATATTTAAAATCATGTTTCTTTATCCTATTACATTAACTATCAAGCAGATTCAAGAACTGTTCTTAATTTTTGTCTGATCCATTATTCAGAAATATAGTCCGATAGAAAATATTTCAATGATTTTTCCTAATCAATTAAGATGCAACAACCATACAAGGTCACACATAAGAAACACACTGATTCACATAGCTTCACAAAGCAAAACATAAAGCCTAAGTCTAAAATCACTCTGTTAAAAACTTCACTAATAAATGCACTACAGAGAAAATGAAAACATATTTCCAATGTCTCTAGGTACCTGAACTTGTATCTTGAACAAAAAGATACTTTTACTTTTGTTGAAAAAAAATAAGAGGGGAGAGAGCTTTCTGCTAACGAGACTTTCTTGAAACTGGTGAATTCACTATTTGTTTCATCTTGCAAAAGTCCTTCCACTTGTACTAAAGTATCATTGAAAGACTTAAAAAAGTCATTATATACCACTGTATTTAAAAGGCCACGCAGATATTGCTGGCACTATTTAAACCAGTTAGTTTAGGAGTAGAAACTTTAATGAGCTAAATTTATTGCAAATACTTGGACGTTTTTGGATATTATCTCTCTGCTATCTCTGCATCTGCAAAAATTCTTTATATTTTCAGGAAGAGGAAGCCAGTGAGGAAGACAGAGATAGGAAAGTCGAATGAAGACATGTCGGTGAATGTGAATGCTTTATAAATCTGTTGGGTCAAATATAGCATGGCTGTATAACAGCTGGCTATCTCTGCCATTCCTGATCATATTCTGTTGCATCCCCTGACATCTAAGTGCAGGCCAGTTATTGCATGTTAAATTTTGAAGAATCCATCTATCAATACTCCAAGCCCTGCTGGCAAACGACACTTTGTTCATGGGTGAATCTAGCTCTGCAGCCTATGTGCAGGTTACCGACCTCAAGTTACAACCTTGGACTTCATTGTCATCTCATACAAGTTTAATTCTATGGACTTCAACAGAGCTCCCCTGATTCAATGGGTCAGGCCCATTGATTTTAGTGATACAGGAAAAGGGCTGTATATAAACTAGATATAAATGAATACATTTAAACTTCAGCACAGTGAAATTTTAAATTGAGCATGAATGCTTTATGTGTGACATTTACCACACAAACTAAAGAACTGCTAACTAATGAAGATAACAAAATACATTTTATTCTGTTCAAAAAAAATGGCCATAGGAGTTTTTTTTTTGAGAAATTCAACTCCCTTAAATCACGAGCTGGTTAAAAAGAAGGTAACTCGGCAAGATACAAGGTAGTCTAAACAACACTGCAAATTTTATTTTCAGAAATGCAAAAGCTTCTTAAAACGTGCATAGGAAAACAAACTGAATGTACTGATAAAACTGTATGGACTGAAAATTCCCCAGTATCTGCATTTTACTACAAAGTAAAGGTACTGTTATGTTAAAAAGATATTCCAGTAATTCACTGAAATCCTATTTCCTAGCAGCTCCATCAATATTTACAATGTTCCTGAAGTATAATAGTATTTTCACAATGTTCCATTACAGAACTCATTTAAGAAGAAAAACTAAATGGACAAAAAGACAGTTACGAACTGCAGACTTAATTCATCTCTAGGTCGCCAGCTCCCAAAGGTTGATGCAAAACTAAAGCAAAGTAAGTTTTCCTGTGCACGGAAGGGAGTAAGATGCTTTTGCCCTCATCAGCACTGACCAGCATGAGCTCTTATCTGAAAGCCATAGTGGTGCATCTGCGTACCACACCACACTAAAATGGTATCAGACTCTCCTTCCTAGCATGATCAGCGCCACATCCCAAATTATGCCTTGGTGAGGCTGGATGGAGAAACAGGCTTGTGAAATACAGACTCTCTAGGAAAGTTCTTTGCTGAGCCTGAGAACTACGCTGCAAAAATACTCTTCCCAAGCAGCATTTACTGCATCTGTCACCCACCCTACATGCTTGTCAAGGAGCAGTTGGCCAAGGAGGTGAATTATGTTGCAGACCTTTGCAGGAGCTCCTCCAGAAGCGCTGCACTGAGCGCAGCAATGTGCTGATGTGCTCTTGTGCTTCTGCCTGTGGTCATCATTTAGCAGATGTGTGGGAGGATTTAATTTCCATTTCTGTCAATCTAGGGTTTTTTATGAGTCCTAAATTTACTTTATCAGAAATGCTGAACTGAAACAAGATTTGAATACTGGGGTGAAACAAAGAAGTTAATGCACATGTGGAAAGACCACATTAAGCAAGTGTTGCTGTTTATGATTTTCTCTGAGCTGTAGTCTCTGCGGTTTTATTTCTGCATTTTATACATTTATATACAGCACGCAGAAAATCAAAATGCTCCATATATTTCAGTTAAAAGAAATGAAATATTTAGTATCAAATTAGGAAAACTGGTATTTCTTCTAAATCTACACTAGTTTACAAACTAGAATCAGCCTTGTCTTGTGGCTCCATGAATCCTGAAACGGTTAATTGATTAGTCAAATGCTAATAGTTGTTACTCAGGCTGTGCCCTGAGATTATGTATTCACACTGAGAATCAATGCTAATTAAGCAGCTGATCAATGCAAGTACCTTTTTAATGTGTACAAGGCTCCAAAACAGCAAGTGGGTTCCTAAAACGAAGCATGAGGAGGAGCACTGACATCCTGTACTGAAGACTCTTCTCTTACAAAAATATGTCCTCCCTTTTTAAGGTGCACTAGGGGACACCATGAAGTCCACATCCTCACAAGGTTAGACTTAAGAACTGAAATCTGCTTTAGTCATGGAATCCTCAGGAAAAAAAAAAAAAAACACGGGTAAAGTAAGCAAAGCAGAGTGGTATCCAGGCACCCCTGGCCCTGGACGAGACAAGCCGCACAATGGAGCACGCTCCCTTATCAGCATCTCTGATCTCTGTAGAGATCGTGTCAAAACATTTCTGATGTTCTTTGCATAACTGTTTTGAAAACCTTCTGGAAAATAATTTCTAATATGATTCCAGTTAAAGCTCTGGCATCATATATGGAATCAGTCGGCTCATGAACTCATTCTTAAGGCGCAGCACTGACTGAAAAAGGTAGTTGTTGTACTTGCACGGGGACATGCACACCCCCATGTATGAAATCAAGAAAGTGTTCGCCAAATTGACTGTAAATTGAAATGCAACTTTGTAAATCAGTTTACATTACATTTTTAAAACCTTACACTGATACTCAAATACTGTAAAATCAGTTTGCTTTGCAATAATTCACATCTTCACTACTAAATACTGCCTAAAGATTTACAAAAAGCAAAAACTATCCAGAATCTTCCATACTCCTAGTGATATGTAATATAACTTTCCTAGCTTTCAGTGGATACAGTCTCAAATAAGGTACATTGCATAGGTATAAATAAACAGAAAATAAATCATTTTTATATGCTTACATAAAAAGCTTGAAACAGAAGAGGGGAGCTTTACAGAAAGCTTCATAGAGAAATGTAGGAATGAAAATGTTTCCTTCCTACCTTTACTATATGACCTGAATTCTATGTATTTTATTCTATGATGAATATAAAACATTATACTAACATATGGAGCATTTTTCTTTTTAAATAACTGTTCTGAATATTTTACCTGTGCTTTCGTCACTGAATATAGCATAAGATACCTCTGCACAGGATATCTGTGTAAGGAACACGCTTAAATCAATTTTTATGCACAAATATAATACTTCCATATATAAAAAGGCCAAGATCTTTCTGAATAAAGAGCATATAGGACTTTAATGAATTAAGCTCTGCCCTTGATACATATAACTCCTATTGATGTTAGGGAAAAAAAAAGAAACAGAAAAGCCTTGAAGAAAAATGCTTTGTACATCGAAGAGGATTTATCCATAGTGTTTAATTTAAAGTACATAATACTCTCATACTGACTAACATTAAGGTCTACTGAAATGTAGACTCAATAACATTCAATCACCGACTCTCCATATAAACTAGACAATGTGCTCTTCCTCCTCCTTTCTTAATACTTTTGATGAATACAAATAACAAGACATCTTTTGTCTCAAAGTTCCCATCTTTAGTCTAATGAAAGGGACAAAAATCAATGTCCATGGTATATGTTTGCACACATTCTAACATAACCATTCTCTTAGCCTTGCACTGCCTTCAGAATCTCAGCAGGTCTGCCTAGAAAATATATTGGCCTGCCCTAACTAGAAAAAATATAAACGTAATTTCAACTGTTGTTTTCATTCCTTTTACACTGGCCAATAACTCAGTTTTCTTATATCTGGCAATGCAGCCTTTATAACTTGGTTGGATTTGTACTGGCATTTTTAGACCATTTTTCTTGAAGTGTCATGTATCTCAAACAGCTTTACAGAATGAATTACTGTGTTCAAACAACCGCTTCCCCAGTATGATATGAAGCACATGGATCAATCTGTAGGTAGTAATAAGAGAAGGAACATGATTGTTTGTATTTGTGGATTAACCTTTGGAGTTTTCAGATACGGCACCAACTGAAAGAAACCCTCAGCATAATGGCTTATATGAAGGATAAAATCTGTAACAACACAGTGTCACCTTATCGAGTTTGCTCTGAGACCTCTCCAACTCAAAACTTAAGGAGTATGATGTAGGTCCCACGCTTACAGTCTCTGCTCACATGCATTAGAAGCATTTCTGCAGGTCTGAACTTCTGAATGTTTCCAAAGACTGAGTAACAAATGTTCTCACCCAGCTATAAGAAATGAGTCTAAGCCAGAAATCCTGCTGATCACACTGAGCATTTTCTAGGAATTACAGAGCACTCCGAATGATCAAGTCTGACACTTTTAATCTTGTCTCTCTTACACTGGACACTATTTCTTTCTCCTTCAAAACAAGACAACTTGAAATGAAAAATAATATATTTCCATAGTGCTTGGCTATTAGCATATTACATAACAGCCTAGTCATGTTTACTGATCAATAAAGGAATATCAAAAAAGGAGATAAAGACATTCGCATATAGCCCAGTGTTATTTTGAACTGAATATTCAAAAAACTTATGTTAATAATTAATTGAAGAGCAGTATTATAATAGCAATAAATGATTTAAGATGTAATTAACTCAATTATAAACATTTCTTATGAATACATCAAAGATTGAAATTCATTAGCATATAAAAAGCATTACAAGTTTTGGTCTACAAATATCCTAAAACAAGACTTTAAAATGCTGAAACCAAAATGCATGATACTGCTCAGAACTCATGAAAGTTAATACAATGATTTCAGAATATTCCTTCAATTGCACATAGGCTTGCTTGTGCCTAGCAATCTTATCAATATAGCTCATATAAGTCTTGCTTTGATATAATATGAGCTATTTTCAGTCTCAAGTTATCTCAAAAAGCCCAGCTACCGCTGTCTAAGATAATATTTCTGTCAACTTCAAAGTTTCTCTAGTTTATGCAGCGTAACTCAGGCCACCATAAGATCAACATATTTATTGCAAATTTTTATCACCTAACACTAATGTTAACTAACTGCTTTATGCTAAGTGGAGGACACCGTAACACTGAATGTTCCAGTAAAAGGCTCAGTAATATTTTCAAGAGAAGAAAGTCATTTCTAAGAAAATAAAAAAATAAAAAAAAAGGAGAGAAACCCTTTAAAAATGGATGATGCACCATAACCACAAAACCAAAAAAATAGCTTCAAAAATGTGGTAGCACAGAAGAAGAAATCAATGTTGAACTGTGCACTGCAAATGAGAGACTCTATGAAAAATGGTCTAGAATACGTCATTTTATTTTAAAGCTTATGGAGTTCAGGCTTTCAGTTTATGTATATAGAATATAAATAAGTGTCTTAAATTTTGAAACTAAACAGCACTCAGCGCATTGCTGTCTAAGACAAGCACAATGTAAAATGTTATGAATAAAGTATAAGAATGAGAATTTTTGTTACTTGTTGTAAAATCTCAAAAAAACACCCACCCAATTATTACCACTGGCAGCAGGCAGTTTGCCTGTACAGAAGGCTGAAGAGTTGTTCTTCTAAAACTTGATTCCAAGATTTCTGAACTCAGCTGGAGTCTTTTCAATGACTTCAGTCCACTGGTGATACTCTGCCTAGTTAATGTGCTTTCGTTTTCTGATTTTCTAGAGTTAGAGTGTTTCCAGTCTTAAGAGATGTAGCATCTTAATCTACCATTATGCAACTCATGAAAAAGTATTGGGTCTTTGTAAAATATGCAGAACTATAGAAGCAAATGGAGTTAATGGACCTGTAGTGATCAGTATCCCTGTTTATTACAAAAAGTGAACACATGCCAGAGATATTGTTATTCTTTTTCCCAAGTTTACTAGGTATTTCAAATACCCGGTATTTCAAATCTGACATTTGCTGCAATTTATGACAACTGAATTCAAATTAAGGCTAGAAATAACCTCAGCCTGTCTCTGTATTTGAAGGGTAGTGGATAGCTGTAAGATGCCCAGGAAAGAAATGCTCACTAAAGAAGCACAGCACATTCCTGCTTTTCCCAAAGTTTGGGAGCAGCAGCAGCATCAGTAAGAAGATGCAGACAAATATTTTTTATGTTCTTCTCCCCACAACACTGCAGTTCCAGTTACCCCCAACATGCCTGGCTGGAGCAGGGGGAGGAGGCGAGGGTGGAAGAGTCTCCTGCAAGGTTCAATCCACACATTCCAGCTGCTTCCAATGTGCCCACTTTTATAATGCACAAACACCCTCCCAGACTTACATGACCTTTTTTTTTAGCCACACTATGCAAGGGAAGGGAATATATTGCATCTTCTTCTCCTAAGGAGCCCAAATTTGCTCCTAAGCAAATGGCAATCTTCCTCACACTACGTAGTACCCCAAAGTGACATATCATTTGAATCATAAAGTAGGCAGAAGACCAAAAAAAGGTAAGCAAAATGTTGCAAATTAGATTAAACTTAAGAACTACTCACTGCAAATTACCTGTATTTGTGAGGATGTATTTAGGATACATAGAATTCAATTAGCATGAGAAATTTTTAGAAACTTAAGAGGAGAGAAACTGAATTACATGTAATCACACCCTCATGTCATTTTTAAGGGTATATCAAATTAGAACGCTTAAAAAAAATCAGGAAATCCAAATCTGATCTTTGATATGTTATAGCTGGGTTATATTTCAAAGGACTTTTTCCTTTTAATCCTGATAATAGAGATTCAGGTCTGGTCAGGTCCAAGTTGGTATTTGGCTTTGAAGACTAATTTCTTCTGCGCATACATATCTCTTAGGCAGCTAATTTCCAATCAAGTTTACTCTAAAAAATGTCTAATATGAACAAGTAATATAAACACAACTAAATACATTTATGTTTTACAAGATTAATTTTTAAATCATATACAAACTAATCAAGCATCTGTATTTCGCATAACTTCTTAGGAAAATGCCAGGGCTACAAAAACAGCAATTCAATGGTGACGTTTTGTTCCTCTTTGATGGTTGTCCTGATCACTGGGCAGTGTATTATACTGAACTGTCTGCTTGAATGGGATCACTTTTAACAGTTAAAGGTGATTTGTTTTAGCATCAATCTTACAGTCTTTCTCCTACAAGCAGGTTTCAACTAGCATGTTAACTAGTATTTTTGCACTTGAAGTAAATCACTGATATGGGGGAGAAGGGAGCTTGATTTTATCTGGCTAAGCTACTTCTCAAGTTTTACAACACAGCCTTGGAGGTATGTGTTTTGCAGAGCTTGAATAATGTGAATTTATATGAATTTTCATATGAATATGAAATCCGTTTATATGAATAGGAATTCATATAAATTTTCATATGAATATGAAGAAGAGCTTCATTTTCAGAGCTGAAGACATAATGATCATTTTAGAAATGCAGTATAAAAAAAAAAATCTAAATTCACCAGATCATTGTGATTTAATTTCCTGCTCAACAACAACAACAAAAAAGTCCGTCTGAAGCATCACCTCATATATTTATTGCTGCAGCACTGGTAAATTGATACTGTCAAAACATGACTTAACAAAGTCTGCAATTCAGGGCCTGAGCTACCAAAGACTCCTTTATGTGAACAATTTTAATAAAATGGCCAGCCTGTATTATTCCAGGCAAATTTCAGTTTTGGTACTGCAAACTGTTGGTTTAAGTGCGTGTGATTTGTCTTAGGTGAGATTATGATGAAGCGTCAAATACCTGCTACGTCTTCAGAGATGTGGCTGCACCTCAGTGGCAGCACAATGACTGCAATTGAGAATTTCCAGCAGTTATTTTCTTTCCACACAAGGGGCCAGAACTCGCAATGTCTTTTTAGACTGCGCTGAGCGCAGAACACAAGAGGGTTTTGTCTTCAGTTCTGCTGATCATATCAGCCAAGTTCACCTAATGAATCACTGCTCCCAACCAGCACTGGCTCTAGCAGAGATAACATCAGCAGCAACACTGAAGGAAGAGAGCCAAGACTTGCAATGTAGGTAAAAATAAAGTTCTTCTGGTTACTGCAAATAAAATTTGTGAGCTTTATGGCACTGCATTTATACCTCTCTAAAGCAAAATATTTTAACCCCTATTTCCTGCAAAGGACAGAGGAAGGAGAAATTCTGAAGCATGGAAATTCCAGTATAAACACACCTAGAGAGTCAGGGATCTACTCTAGGAATTATAATGAGTTCAGTAAGTTCTTTTTACAGAATCTTCCCCCAAAACACAGTATTTTCTGGAACAGGTTGAACTAAGTGATACTGGAAGATAGTGCATAACCCCGAGAAACAATTTGCCAGCTATAGTTGATAGAAAAATACAGGAAATGTGACAGATATACATAGGGCAACTATCTCAAATTAAAAATAAAATCCTAACCCAAAGAGTTCAGTGCTAATTTAACCATTCTTTCCTAACAGTCATACAAATGAACAGGTGCAGGGTTGTGTATGTGCTCTTAAATTGCCATTCTGACAAACAGAAAGAAGAAAAAAAAACTTTCATGAACGCAGTCATAATAATGTCTAAAACTTAACCTTTAATCTTCTCTAGTTAAACAAATACACTAAATAAAAGATATAGATTTTAACTCTAAACAGACTTATTTACAGTGATTGACTTCTACCATGTAGCGAAATTCAGCTTATCAGACCGTATATTTAAAAACAGTATTATCTAGTACATTTAGCAATGCAATACTCTCATCAACTTTCATTTGTTCACAGGGATATGAAAGCTGATGAGCAGAATATTAAGAAAAAAATTTAAGTCATGTAGTTGATTAATGGTTGACTTTTTTTTGTTTTGTATCATAAAAGCCAATCATTCTGAAAGCTTGAATTTCCAGGTGGCAGGACCAATAGGTCATCCTGTCACGTACAGCACTATAAATCTTGCCTTTCTTCAGTATGAGAGATAAATCTTAGAAAACACTCTGATCAGGCAGGGCTAGATCAAGCTGTTAGACAGAACCACGAATAATCTAGGTACAAGTTGTGCAATCCAGGAGTATTCCTGAGCAGCATGATGCTACAGACACCTCTGCTGCCTTTGCTGCCTACCAGTCCTGAGCTGCTTGCTCCTGGTAGGTCTTCACAACATTTATTAGAGCTTCCTGGAAACTGTGGTATGTTCTCAGGACTGTAAGAGTAACCTTTTGCTCACATTTAAGATGCAATGAGTGGTTACTCACTTTATGAATAAAGTTTCCATCATGGGCAGAACTTGCTTATGCACTTTGCATTCAGAAATCATTGACCAAATACACAAAAAACAGTTGAGCATGAACTTGGGTGCTGCTTATGGGAGCCTGCTTACCAAAACACGCACCCTCTTTGCTCCCACCTCTGTCCCTCTCCTGTCTGTCTCTGTCATGGCTCCACTGCCAAAAGTGGACCTCGTCCCTTCTGTGAGAATCCTGACATTCACACATTGAAGATAAGGTCTAAAATTCAGTGGTCTCCTTCCCCAGCAGAAGCCGTAGCTGCTAGTCTTCTATGCAAAGCCTGCATACAGCCATACAGGCACAAAGAATGAGACTCGCTCAGTTAGCCTGGTCTTTAGGCATCAGAATAACAAGGGTTAGCAACATCAACCCCAGCCATCAGAGCACTGATGAAAGATCGACATTTCTGTGTAAAAACACTTCAGTATTTCTAATATCTACCTTGCAAATGTTTTTAAGAGGAAGAGATGAGTGAGCTAGAAATATACAGCCATTTGCAGTAACTAACTATAAAACTCTTACTACAGTTCACAGTGAGTGTTAATGGGGTAAAAATTTGTAAGGTATCTAGGACACAGAAAGCGAAAGTAAATTCTACCATACGAAACACAGCCCCTGTCTTTGCAAAGCTTTTCCAGCTATTATCATAAACACATAATCGCTGGACAGCAGCCACCTCCTCCACTACACTTCAGTTATTTAGATTAGGAAATTACTGCGGGTCTAGAGATGCTTTCCAACTAGTGTCTCAGTTATTTTTAAAGTAGTGCAAGTCTGAAAGTCCTGAAAAGCCTTGAAAATTGGGAGTTTTGCGGGCAGCTGTTGAAATCATGGGCTGAGTGGTATAGGTGCTGAAAATCCCAAAGAAACCAGGCGTTTAGGATGTAAAATGCAACAGAACTAGGCCCTCACATTCATGTTAAGAGCATAAATCTTAAGTACCTCTAGGGAAGGTCTCCAGAATACCTCCAAGATTTCTTGTTTTCTGGAGGCAACTTTTGTCAGGGCTAAGCTCTGCAGGAACTGTGGGACTTTTTTTAATTACAGGAAGAAGTTTGGCATTCATCACAAAAAGATACAAGAGGAATAAGGAATCTTTTGGCTTAGCTATTCCACCACTAACAAAAATACAGAAAACTTACTGAAAAGAAATGGATAGAGAACAGAAATATAAAGGAGAAAAAGGAAAATATCTATTATTATAGCTTTGGTGACACTTTGATAGTATTGTGATGAATGCCATTATTATACATAAATAGCAAATACATTTTAAGGGGCATGTTAAAATAGCACTGTTTTAGAAGCTTCATACTAATTATGTTGTATTATACTCCACTGAAAAGAAGAATCATTAGCATATTTTTCTTACTCAGAGACACATTATATGTTTTACCCAGCAATACACAAATGCAATATTACAACATATCTTATCACAAAACTGACCACTCACTAATTACTAAAATTATTCTACCATACTGTGGTACAGAAACATTAATATTGTCAGGAAAGTACAAGGCTCTGAAATGTTGTCAAAACAAAGAATATTGATCTTCTTAAAACACTACAGTCAGTATATAAATCACCAGAAAATGATTGACAGTAATATGTGCCTTTTGTGCAAATGCACTTTATCATGTACCTTTCTGACAGTAATAGCATTTTATTATATGGTACTGCACCTTAACATACTCTACAGACATTTTTTTTTTCAATTTGAGAGTTTCCATTAAAAAAAAAAAAAGTTGTTGAGCAAAAAGAAAATTAACTGTCTTTATTCAGTTTGATTTAATACCTTGTCAGTTTGGTGCATTTTTTACGATTCTTTGTATAAATAAAAAGTTGAAAAGAGCTATTCTAATGGTAATTTGGATCAACCTTACAAACATATGATTCCAGGTTTCTAAAAGAGGCCCACTTGAGGGGGCTTTAAAACTGAACAAAAAGAGCCCTAGGGCTCTACAACTCACATTTAACCTACTTACATGAAAAAGGAACTGCTTTGGTTAAGAATAAACTTCCACAAGCTCAGGTTCAAACCAAACATGCCAGCATATTAGTGAGGAAATGAAACAGCAAATAGTAACTCCTTTCATACTTGTAAAAGAATACTGTATTTATTTAAACACTTTGGCAGAAATTCTCATTTTAATTAAATTGCATTTATTGAAATAACATTTTCATAATTAAGAAAAAATAACCAATTCCTTTTAAAGACCTATGAAAATCACAGCAACCTAAAATATATGGAGAAAACATATAATTGTAAGAATAAATCTGCCTGATTAATTCAGACACGAGTCAAGAAAAAAATAACATATTTTTGTTCTGGGCAAGTCTATGCAATGCATGCAGAGTAATGCAAAGAAATTAAGTTCTATTTGGAAATCATGGTAACCATTATGCAATTTTAAAAGTGTGGGGTTTTTTAATCTATTTTTCCTTCTGAAAGAAGCAACTTTCTGTCCTCATGTAATGCTTTTTCTGTATATCCTTCTACATGAAAAGTCCTAGAATATCTTGCAGTTGAAGTTGAAATTATTTATCCCACTCTGCTGTTCAAAGAAAATGATGAAAATGAAGCAGGGGACATATTCCATGGAAGACCCTTGCCACTCACCGGTGCATCCCAGAAGTCAAAAAGCGACAGCCAGGTTTTTTACCCTAAATATACTGCATAGGCATGAGGTCTGAGACAAGGAAATAGTTTCATTGTGAACACAAGGCTGCGGATGTACATTTAAAATAATTAAAGCAGCTAGAAACAAAGAGAACAAAAAACTAATTATCCTTGCATGAGATGGTCATGATCATTCAATCCATGCCCTAGCAAGCTACCTTACTCTTAAATCCGTGCTTAAACTCCTGAGGTCCTCTTCATGAGGATAAAATGTATCAGATCAGTTTTTGGCATGTGTCACTGATTAGTTTTAATGCTTACCAAGAACACTTTTGGAATGGAAAAAATGAGACAGTCTATAGTAACACTTTCTATTGTACACATTCACCATCCAACTGCTTTATCACTTCAATCTTATCCTTCACCAGGTCATTTAAATATACGTTTATTTGGAAAACAATAGTGCAGCTGCTGCTTGTTTGCACTGTTTCTAGAGTTACTTAGCAATTTAACTAGTTCACTGCTTGGGGAAAAGAAGCATGGCAAAACTTACTGAAAAACACTGGCGCAGAAGTCAATGCCCTTAGTTTCAGGTTTCTCAGGACCCATCTCATTTGCTCACCCCTGTGGCTAGTGGATGGGTGTCCTGCCAGCTTGTTCTGAGGGCTGGAAATTTATTTGTGGTCAGTTTATAACCATTTGCTCTTTTACAAGCATTGACTGAAATAGCTCTTCTCTCTCCGCCTGGTGTTTTTCTCCCTATAAAGAGCAATAATGTCCTTCCTCCTCTCCTTCATTTTGCCATACCAAAGCAAAGCTGGATTCCCTGGCAAGCCAAGTTTGCTTGACAGTGTCAATAGGCTACAAAAGGCTGTCCTTTCTCATTGTCATCCCAATAGACCTTCCTTCTACTAGTTTCATTCTGAACTTGTATCTCTAGAATAGGGATGAACAGAAAACAGGTCCCCTCAGAGTCTAGTTCAACACTGTTCCCCTTTCTCTGCTGGAAATCTCTCCCCAGAACAGTCTCTGGACAGTATTCGCTGATATTATGGCCACCACTCATCTTGGCACCCCATTTACTCCCCCTTCAGCAGCTGATAAGCTCCCCATTCCCAGCAGCAAGGTCTGTTACTCAGCTGTAAGTGACTTTATACATTCATCCTTCCATAGCACCCCTGACAAGTCCACAGACAGGGTCACTTAACTTCCCCTTGATATGCTGCGACTTTTTATAGCAACGATGTCTCTCCCTCTGCTTCCGATTACCAGCAAATTAAATGCATTCTTATTTATATGACTTTAAATAAGATATCAAAACCAATCCAAGAGGGAGGTCCTGTGATTTCTTTTACCAGTCCTCGCAGAGTTCTGTTGCCATGACTGTAGTGTGTTTCACGCTCTCAAATTTTTTTCAGCATCAATGTTTGTCATTTCCATATCCACATTCCATTTCCAACTCCTCAACATCATTTATCTTGACTGAATATAATGTGCTTTATGTATTGAGATGCTTATGGAAAATTTGTACTCTACCCACCTATTATGTAGAGCCACTCTACTTTTTCTTTCCTTCTTCTATTTTTATAAATAAAATTGAAGAACTCAGACTACAGACTACTTACTATCACTTGCAAAGTCCAGCCTGCTTTGTTTTTAGGCCATTTTCACCTCACTGAGAGGACGTTAATCCCTATAGCTTCTTTGCTTGGTCTTAATGCTCTAATTCAGTTGGTTATTCACTGAGATCTGGAGTCCCTCAGAACTTAAAAATTTTTAGCCATTAGTAATAAAGTTCATCTTTCGCATCTTTGACTACAATGAATTCCCAGTTACCCTTACATTCAATTCTTCATCCACTTGGTTTTGCTGAGTTTATAAAAAGTCTTTTTTCTGAGGTATCTTTTAAAGGAGTTCAACCCTTCCAGAAGACTTTCCCTCTCCTGTCAAAACATGAATGAGAATGGCACTTCTCTTACTCAAATGTCTGCTTGCTGATAGCAACACAATATTTTCCCTCTGTAATGAAACAAAATAAAATCAAATAAAACAAAATAAAATTCTCAACGTACTCTGCTACTTTCTGTTTCCTCTGGTCTTTCCATACTGTTTGTTCAGAATTCTCCTCACTTTACATATTCTTTAACCATGCTTTTCTTTCTTTTCACAATGATCATTCCATTTTCAAATTAAAAACAAAAATCATGAATAAGACTTGGATGTAAGTGTATATACCTCTTAAACAGAGGTGTACATATATACATGACAGTATGTACACAAATACATGCAGTTTCTCTACACTTTAAGCTCATTCTGCAGTTAAATGTGACTACTTTTCTGAGTTACTTCGAGTTTCCTTCAGAAATCTAAGAGCCACCTTCTCCTAATGTTTCAATTAAATTTCACTTGACTCAATGTATGCTGACCCAGGCAACGCTGTTGTTCTACCCCATTGCCCTCATCTTCACCGAGCTCCTTTCTAGAGCTCGACAGGATCTGTGGCAGAGGGCAGCGCTACCCGTCCCAAAATGAACACCAGTCTATGTACTGCTTTCAGCTCTTCCACTGCCAAGGTCGTTGATTCTTTTCAACGAGGAACATCCTGCAGCATGTCATGCCATGTCAGATGTTGGTGCAGATCATCCAGCAGTCTATATCTTCTCACAGTTTTCTGTCTTATGCAATTTCTAGCTTTTTTTTTTCTGGTTGCTGGCCCCCTCTATTAACTCTGCCTTTTTTCTTGTGGAAATAATATATCAAAAAATTGCTGCAGATCAGCTATCTTCTGACCATCCATTTTCTTCTTTATTTTCCAGTACATGAAGTCTCTTAGTTTTATTTCTTCTCAATTTATTAGATTTTTTCCTCTGCTTTGTTATTGGGTCATCCTTTGCAACCAGAAAATCTGCTCTGCTCCAGATACTTTTGTCTGTTAGATATGTGTAGATCTTCAGATGTCCATTCAGCTTCCTCTCGCCTTTTCCTTTCATCACCTCCTCACATCATTTTGTGAGCTATCATGCCATTCAGGCACACGCTTCCATTCCTTGGGCCTTTTCTTCCATAGTTCTTACCAATAAGAGTTTTCATTCATTTTGACTTGTGTTTTCACAATGCTATTTTTAACTTACTCTTTGTTAAACTAAACCCTAAGTATTCAAATGTTCAGACTGAGAAATCCCTTAATTAGCCAATATATATATCAGAAATTTGTCTAATGTATTCCAGATGTTGAAATGTATAGTACAAGTTATAAGGAAAATCCAAATTATACAAATTTTCATAGAATATGAAATATGATTGCATAATGTCTCTTAATGCCTCAATGAGTCACTTCAGATTCTATGTACTTCAATTTGCCTCTCATTTCTATCCAGAGAAATAATTTGCTAGGTTGCTTCTTTTATTTATCACTGTACTGAAGTAAATAATGCAAAACCTCATGTCCACTTAATTCCAAAAATGAAAAAATATTTTGGTTAATAAATCCATCATATATGCACTTAAGAATAAGATTTAAGTTAAGGAAAGTTAAAGAAAAAAAGAATGGTTCACAATCTACTGTATGGGAAAGAAAAACAACGCTAAAGCTATGTGAAGTCTGTTTTTCTAATCTTTTTTTGAAATTTTCTTCTGACCATTGGTTTATGTGCGGTAGAGGATCCTGGCTGATTCACTCGAGCTGTATGTTGTTTTCGGTGCTGGCAGTCTGCAGTTCAACCCCCACTGCTCAGCAAGATGGAGGATCTCGTGTTCTCCCAATTTAGAAGCCTGCGCTTTGCGGCCGATTACTCAAATATAACACAGGCTCGAGTCTGCAGAAAGAGCAATAAAAGGTAAGCAGGCTTATGCCATGAGAAAGAGAGCGCTCCCTACAGCTCTTGGGTGCACTGAGACAGCTTGCACGGGGTGTCACGCTCCCTGTTCCATGGCAATCTGGTCAGCAGTAGGTAGGGGACGGGACGGAGGTACCTCCCCAGGGTCACCTTGCTCTGGCAGAGGCTCTGTGGCTTCTCAACGTGACATGTCCTGGGGGTGCTGCGAGAGCAAGAACCAGAATTTCAGCTGATCCTACCCAGACTAAGTAAGGCTCCAGAGGTCTTATCCCATCGCAATGTTAATAGCATAAATGCATAGGGCCAGATCCCAGCCCATAAGGATTACAACTATATTCCATTTTTCAAGTCAGAAAAAATGCCGAGGATATTTTATGGCATATTTAGGACATTATTAATTTTTCATTTTCTATCAAGGAAGGGGTGAGGAAAATCATTAATTTACAGACAGCGATTGATGTGTTTCTCTTATATATTGCATCTTCAGCCTAGATTTCATGGTGACAGTGCACCTGCAATATGCAAAGCGAGACAGGCAAGCACTTAGCTCAAAAAAATTGTATTTATTAACATTCTGACATTTTATCTTATATCCTCTTTCTGTTAATTGTACTTAGCACGCAGACACAAAATTATATGCACAGTGATATGCAGGGATCTTTGCTAGCTCTCTACAGAATGGAAAAAAATGCAGTCAAGCAGCCATGCACACAAATAAGAAAGTGTGACTCACTACAAGCAACGATGGACTTCTGGAGTCGTTAGGTATTGTAACGCAAACAAGTCCTGGAGAAGAAAAAGTCCAGAAGAAACTCACAGAGTTGAGTGGTTTTATCTGGGATACTATAAACTGCAAATAGGAAAAGGCTCATTTTGGCTGCATTTATAATAAAAATGATGTGCTCCACTCTGCACCCTAGTGCCGGTCCATGAGTGTGTCCCAACTTCAAGAAAAAGGGCAGTGTGGGAACAGCCCCAGCTCACAAGATTACCTTGCAAGGAATCTTACTGAAAAATGTAAAGTGGATTTATACTACCTAAATTGGGTCTTTGGGTCCTCCTAGGCCCTCTTAGGTAGTGCAAGCAGAATCAAAACAGTAAAAGAGCCATTAGTGATTTTTGCTTTATCTCTCCATCTTACATACATAGAAGGCCTGGAGCTCAGAAAATTCTCTCCCCTGTATTCCAGTCAAAGTAGAAATACAAACAAAAATGGAAGGACTCAGTATAAAATAAGACTTTCTAACCTTGGAAGCTAGTGATCTAGATATCTACAGTTGAGATGCAACACACATGAAAAACAGCCAAGTCAAAATAAACTGGAGAAAACAATGGAATAAAATCTACAAAGCTTAAATTAAATTCATACGAGTGTAGAATAAGGCCAAAATTCTTCATATTCAACACACAAAATACAATAAAACTAGAAAATATATTCTGTGCCCCCAAAAAAACTCTGATTTTTCCCCACAATATCAGATATGTAAAATAAAAAAGATAAAAAAGATGTAATATCTCTCTACAAATTGTCCATTCTAGCTAAAACAGGGCTACATGGAAATAAGACAAGGAGTGGTCTGTCTTCCTGAGCAAACACTTGTTTTAAACAGGTTATTTTGGGACAAAGGGATGATCGAGTAGTGGATATGTACTGATTGACCCAATGTACAAAGAACAAAAGATAAAGAATTTAGACTTTATCTTAAATGTGATGTGAGAGAAAATGCTTTCTCTTACACTATTCAAAGTAACCACCTCTACAATTTAGGGCTCCTACTTAATCCATGAGGCTATGCAGAATAATCTATCCAATACTTTGGGCTATCAACTCTGTCCAGCTGGTCATTAATCCCCGGGAAATAATCTGCACCTCAATTGTTACTGCTTAATTAAATGTAGCGATCCATCTGACGTACCGAATAAGGATAGAAAGGAACCTTAATAGAAGGTGACTCCTTCAGAATTGGAACTCGCTACCTTTCTTATGCAGACATGCTATAACGCAATGTTTGATTACAGTTTATATATGTTTCTATACATGAAATTACTATGAAAATGCTTCCAACTGAACGCAACGTAAAAATTATGTAAGTACACAAATTTAACCAAGCAAATACTGAAAAAGTCAAATATTTCCTCTTTTCCTGTATCTATTCTCATCTGTAAGCTCCTCAAGGCAAGATCTTCTTACTACGATGGACTTGGGCTACGCCTGCTTGCCTGTTCTTAGCCAAATACTGCGGTGTTTCTTTCAGACCTTCAGCAAAGTGGGTAGGATTTGGCAATGCAGTTCAGAGCAGGATTTAACCCAACAGCTAAAGAAAAAACCTGCTCTTTAGTTCAGACAAAGACGAACACATGTACACATTTCATACAAATGAGGAATTACTTGGCCTCTGTAGTGCCTCTTCAATATAAAGAGGATAACTTATCTGTATATCAGATCTTTCTCTAAAAATAAAAGGAATTATGATTTATGCAATTCCAGAACTCTCAGGGTTATGCAGACGAAAAAAAAATCACTGTATCAAAGCTGATTCCATAATGACTGTAGATTCTCTGCTAACTTCGTTTATATCACTACTGTAACACCCAAGTCCATACTTTATTATTCGCTTAGCTTAGAAAATAGCCCAAACTTGGTGGCCTTTTCAGGGAGGCTGTTCACAGCACTATAGGGGCAGCAGCGACAATTTTAGGCTGCGTCCGTCCACCTTGTAGGACTAAAGTCCTCCAACTCGTCTCACCGCTACCACAGGCAAGATCTATTCTTTCCACTTCCTTACATCCTGGAGAACAACTAAATCTTTAATGTGCACATCACATTTTTTGGCTGCTCCATTTCCAATTCTAGAGTTACCATACGGCAGTTCTTTCAAATGCCATGAAGCAAAAATAACATTTTATTACTCAAAAGCTGTTTTCAGAAAGGTCTTACATAACAAACCTACTTATTTTTCTTGTGCAGCCCTTGTGTAGTATTCATTCTGCATGCTGTTTTCTATTCTAGTGTTGTTTATTCTGTAATTAGAACAGGATAAAGCATTATAATTATTTCATTTTCTTATATTATTGTCTGTCATTAGGGCTTTCAAAACTCATTCATTTTCATAGAAATCATGTATTACTACAGTCTGAAAAAATACTTTTCTTCAAATTGAAGTGCTTACTTTTATTAGTGATAGTTGCTATGTGAAATTTACCTCAACTGACTGTCAAACATCTGAAAGGATCATTAGCATCTAAGTTATTTTCCTAGACAAAGGAAAAAGAAAAAGTCTGAACCAAGTCAGTCCTACTTAAAGGGATAAAAAGCTATGTTTTAACTAACACAATGTTATAAAAGTCAAGCCAAAAAGACAAAAAAAAAAAGTTGAAACAGGAAACATTTTTGTCTGTTACACAAAAAAGGTCTTCTCTCTAAGAGGACAATTTTACTATACAAAATACTTAAAATATGTTAGAAATCTGCTGCTGTTTGGCTTGTTATTTCTTTTTATTTTGATTAGTTAGTCTATAATTTACTTTTTGATTGCTAATAAACTGGTAAGCTCAACTGAAGGGACAGAAGTAAAAACAAACCCGCAAAATGCCAGCAAAGAAACTGGAATCTTTCAAAATAGAATTTTGGAAAGTGAGATATCAGTACCCAAAAAAAGACTATGGAAGCTTTAAGGCTTTCAGATAAAAGTTCAACACAATTTAGCCGGTTGGTCTTACAACCTAGAGTAGGTGAAGATCAGTCCCTTGGTACACTCATCCCTTAGAGAAACTTCTACCTTTCTAAACATGAAAAAATAGTTGTAGCATTTGTTAACAGCTGAAGAACAAACATCTGTGTCGATGTCACCAGGGGACTCCGCAATGCAAGCACAAGCAGATGACAGTGGGAAAAGCACTGAAACTATGTAGGTAGGGTTTTTCAACTCAGCAAGAAGGCTTTTCCTTTTCAAGGTGACCCTTGTTTCTATCATCAGGTTTTCAAAATGCCACTACAGTATCACTGGGATTGTTCCTTTGACCAAAAATCTGGCCTGGAATTCAGTATTTTTTGCTGGCTGAGCAGGCTCTTATGGAGGAAAGGTCCATTCCAGCTCCCTCAGGTACTCTTGGGGGTGTGGGTTCCCCTCCTGGGCTGTCAGGTCATCAGTGACAGGCCCCCTCCCTGCGCCTCACTGCCTTAACTGGGATCAAGCAACCACACTTGAGCTAGAGCTGCCACCACAAAAACTGCTTTGAAGGGTGATTTATTAATTAATTAATTTATTCATTTATTTATTTATTTTTATCCCCAGTAATGTACTAGTTATTTTCCAAAACTTGGACTTACTAAGTTTTTCCAGACATTCTGTGAACTCTCCTTTCTTTTTTTTCTTAGGGAATGGTACTGTAAACACCAAGTGGAATGAGATGACATGTATTAAGGCATTCTCTTTACTAGAGGGTCAATGATTATCTTGATGAGCTAACAGCCTTTAGTGATGATTTTCAGATCTCACAGATAACAGTCAAGAGGCAATGATGGATATTCACACCGTATTTCAGGAATCAAATATACAAATGAGGACCTGTTTATACAGATACTTTGATGTTTTATAAATAGTAGCCCCAAATATTGCATGAAATTTTTGTGCTAATGATTGGCCTCACAGGAATCAGTGAGATATAGGTCACAGGTACGAGAGTCTGCTAAAAAAGAAAAGAGTCTTTTAAAAAATAGCAGGTCCAATGTAATGCAATTTTGCTACATATTACAACAAAACACGGTGACTGAATGAATAGTTTAACATCATATATTTAAAGTGAGCATTTACAAGTCATTTAGCATTGGCTAAAGGAGGATAGAGCAAGGAGAGAGGTGCGCCAGTCTCACACCAAACAGTCAGGCACCCAGTTCCACGTATTTTTGGTTCAGGCTATGT
This sequence comes from Crypturellus tataupa, assembly GCA_034781795.1. NCBI lineage: Eukaryota > Metazoa > Chordata > Aves > Tinamiformes > Tinamidae > Crypturellus > Crypturellus tataupa. Next base: position 2,465,309 of record JAWLRI010000818.1, on the reverse strand, counting down.
AATGACATTGGGGAGTTTTTTGTTTGTTTTTGTTTTGTTTTGAAAATATAATTTGTTAGGTGATAAATAAATTGCACCTTTTTTTTTCCATATTCCCCAAACTTCTATCCTGACATCAATCACTATCAAATTATATTATGTTCTTATTGTTCTAAATATATTTAATGTGCTAAAATGAATTTCTAAAACAGAGCAATGAGCTAGAGGCCTGAATGCCTTCAAGCACAATCACTGACTGAGGCTCCTAAGATTTTAATGGCCCCTTTGGAGATGCCACGGTTCTTCCTTAACTTCAGAGTATTCTCAGTGACACAGTCAAATGGCTTAAAGATAGACGGGATGAAATGTGGCCCAGTAACTACACAAACCTCAGTCATTCCCACATAATGTTGCTTCCTTTCTATTCTAGGGGATGTTGTGTTTATCTTACACAATGCAAAATAAGAAGGTAACAGGATGGGGGTGGGGAATGGACAATATACTAATAAAAATAAATTAATAAATCTGACAAGATGTGCTACTGGACAGGTGCACAACATAAAGATATAGCTGCCCATATTTTCAAAATGAATAGGTGTCAGGCTGGGAGTACCTTTTCAGTCTTTCACAAACATGATTTAATGCCTGACCAGTTCACCAAAACAAATAAATAAAATGAGATTGTTACTATGCTTGTTTGCAAATCCAAACTAGTAAGAGCTTTTTCTCAGGTGAAATAAATCTGCATTACTGAAGTACTGTAAAGCACAATGTATTAGGGAGACAATCAATCCAGCTCTCATTGCAGCCTGTAGCAGTAGTTCAACTGATTTCGATGAGGGCGGAATCAGTCTCTAAGAAACCTTAATGCTCTCTGCTAACCCTCCTCTCCACCCAAATGCAAAACACTGAACTCTGCTCTTGTCTTCTGGTTCAACATCATGTCTTTCCCCTCCCTCCTTGTGCTGTAATAAATATTCCCCCTCTATCCCTGTTACTGACAATAATGTAGGTGAACTCTGCACCACATACATCTGTCATTATTAATGACCACGGTGAAGAGAAACGATAGCTTCAATCTTGGGAACCAAAAGGGCAAAATGCTTCAGAATTTTCCATTCACATTTTCTTTTTTAAACATACTTGCTTGGTGACTTTCCAAAGTCATGAGCGTGACTCAAAGAAGAAAAATCTCTCAGTATTTAACCTTTACATAGAAAATTATTTGTTTAAACAGAGGGCACTTGTTACTTTGAAAGCCTCGTTTGCTTATAATAACGCCATGCTCAGTATTTTGCAGAATACAATAAACACAGAAGACGGTTTAGTCCACATGGAAAATAATTTTGTTGCTAGCAACATCACATTTATTTCAAACAAAAAGCTTAGATAACTGCTATTATTACTGAAACAAGGATTGTTTTCTTTGCCATTCATTTCAAAACCAAAGTTGCTAACCCAGAAAGTACAGGGCTGTATCTGAACAAACTGTGAAAACCACTGCCAGAGTGACAACAACCACACTACTCGTGCAGCACCCTAAAATCTAGATTTTTCCTTTAAGGGACAGCAAACAGGAATTAAGAAACTGCAGTGGTTTAACTGGTCTAATTCCCTCCCACTAAGCAAGGATTTGCATTGCTGCATAAGCCTCTGTTCCCAATCTAATGATGTGCTCAGGACACCAGGTGTTTTCATGGTACCAGAATACACTGCTGAATGTGAGGGACATAACAGACAAGTCAAGAAAATTTACCATTTGGAAACACTACACTCAGTACAGAGGCAGTTTATGACACAAAATACCAATGTCACTATAACCGTATTTTTGTTTATCACCTATAGACCCAAAGATCTTAAATTTCCTCTTTTTGTCTAACATTTATATTGTAAAAAGTTCTAGATTTTTTTTTTTTCATTTTACTCTGACCACAGTTTTACTCTGACCATCAGTTGGTAGCTAGGCTAGATGTGCCTGAATGGACAAATATACTTAAGAGTATGCCCATTATAGTGTAGGTAATGGTAAACAGATACAAAAATAGCATGTGAATGTTAGTCTTTATAAGGTGACAAAGATGTTACCCTCTGCTTTCCTAAACCTATACTACTTTGTGGACACATTTTTTTATTTGTATCCAGTTCAGGGGTTAAAACTTTATGTTCACACTCCACATAAGCTATATACTATGCATATCTGTCACTTTCTTTTAGCATTTATGTTGATAAAACTTGTCATGAAGGTTATTTTGACTTACTGGAAATGGGCTTTTCCAGAACATAAATTTTAAGGCTTAAGTAGACTGGGAGACCCCTGTTAAAACCACTAATATGTTCTGCTAAGTCTCCCTTGTCTTCACTCAGCCTCTTTACAATGTTTAAAGCAGTTTTATTGACATTTGAAATTCTGAAAATGTCAGCTCTTGGCAAGTGTTGCAGTCTAAAAGTGTTATTAGTAGTTCTCTTAGGAAGTGTAAAGGAATATTTTGTAGGAACAGTTTTGTCTTTCAACAAACCTTTTGAAAATGTGATAACCACGAGCTTTGCACGAGAAAGAACGTAACCTGCACATTCCTCAAATTATATTCAAGTAACAAATTTTTCACAAAGTTACATTATTTGGTGACTCGCGAGCCTGCATGCAAGTCAATCTCCACTTCCTGAACTATCCTAATGTTCAAAAACAAGGAGAAACCAGGTGACAAGAAACCCGCTCTCCCACATTGCACGGCCTCACTGCTCGCTCTGCCTCTCATCGAGTAGGTGAGAGTCTGACCGCGTCTGACCCCAGACCTGCTCTAATCAACAGGCCCTGCAGTCACTCGATGTTAGCTTGCAGCCAAATGGGTCTCCCGAGTGGTTTGCTTCTATAATTCATCTCTCAGGAAACCGATCCTTCTTCTGGTATGAATGAGCACAGAAATGCCCCGCGTGGCACCAGCTCATCGCTCGCGAGTGTCAGCGCTGCTGCCGGCAGTCCCTGCGACAGCTCCGGACAGCCCGCTCCGCAGGTGGCTAAGATCCTCACCCCACGCTCCACGCACTAAAACCATCCCACGGCAGGCAGCCAAGAGACACGTAGCACCTCCCTCAGGGGAGCCAGCTCCTTGCTTGGGGATCCCCAGGAAGCAGTTACAGTGGCAAGTGCCAGTGCTCCAGCAAAGGCCACCAGGGACGAGCGGCATGAGCTCGGCCTGTGAGCAACAAACTGGCATCAGCCTCCGAGACCCTCCAGCCACCTTCGTCCACGGCCATGGGGCCACAGGAGTCTCTGAGACTCGTGCTGCTCCGCTTCCTTGCAAGTTTCTCTCAGCCCAAAATGCCACTATATTTCTTAGGGCTTGGCGGTGGGGGGACGTATGTAAGAGGAGAGGGAAAAGAGCGTCCCTTGCGCTTTGTTTTGCAGTGCATCTGGATTCTAACATGGCAAGAGCATGCAGGAGTATTATTAATTCCCAAGCCTCAAAAGCTATGAAAAACTATCAATAAATATATTACGGGAGCATAAAAATCATTCATTCCACAAAACTGTCCTGAAAGAAATTAGTGCGAATCACTTCATCCTTAAAACTGAGAAAACATTGTGGTATTAAATACTCAATATTATCAGCCAAGCAAATTGGCCCAGGTCAAATGAGCAAATCTAAAAAATGAGATCACTAAATTTCCTCAGCTTGATAGCTTAGTAATAAATAATGTGCGCCTATTCAATCTGTACATTAAGTCTTTTATGTGGCCTTAAGGCACACTCTTATGGCTGTGCCCATTACAGTGTAGCCATAGAAACTGACACATTTATTTCTTGGATTAGTGTGCCATTGAAAATATTAATATAATGCAGTAAATGGGGATTTAATCTAATCTACTGATGGTAGGATGAAGTTACTAAAAGGTTCTATGCACTTCCAGTGGAAGAAAGATTATATCTGTGGAGTACAGTAAAGCTGCAGCACTGCTGATGTTTGGTTACAAACATCATCTAAACAGCCTCCAACATTTCGCATATGCTATGGATTTAGATAGGTTCAGTGAAACCTACAGGCATCTCCACCAAACAGGTATCGGTTTCATATTCCACGACTTCTTCCCAAAGCTAAAGGGTCAGAAGTGAAAGCTGCAAGCACTGAGGAAAGGGACCTGTTCAGCGCACTCTGTCAGCAGCGCAAGTGAAACACCAGCTCGCCCCGCAAACGTCCCAGAAACGCCAGTAGCAGCAACGCCTGTACCCACACTGCAACCAACATTCTAACAGCATTCAGATTATACTTTCACGACAGAAAGAGTAAGAATTCATGTCATAGAAAGATTAAAAAATTCTTAATTCTTAAGAAGCAAGATCTGTGGTTTTCTTAATTTGTAGGTCTTCACCAGGTGTCCATAAATATTAGGGCTTCCATTTCAGTAGATCATATTTGACTCAGGTTCCTTGTAATAATTCATAGTACTCAAGTTCTGACTACCCTTTACACTGCAGTATACTACATAAATTTAGAAGATATATTCTGACAGATGAAGCATTGTTGAAAAGCAAAGTACAGCACTTTGTCCTTGAAATGTTAACATGTAATGCCATAAAGTATTCAAATAATAATTTACTCAATCTTTCAGGGTAATTAATTAAAACGGTCTAGGTGTTAGGGAAAATCACCTTGAGCTTATAAAACTGGAATGCCTCCCCTTTTTCTCTCTGCATGCAAGCTGCTCCAATGGACTTACCACATGCTTTCCCAGTTATGGTTTTTGATTTCAGCAGATAATAAATAGCCAGGATCTAATTTTGCCATGTCAAAACCGATTATGTTTCACAAGAAAAGGTGGAGTGCTCACCTACCAGATGAAGGTGAAACATAAAACCACTTTTATTTATGTGATGTGTCCAAATTCAACTCAAGCTGGCACTAGGTACTGGGAGTATGTAGACTCTAACTGTCATACAAATTTATGCACCCCTGGAAAATGTCAAATATAAACATAAATTTAATCAAGGAATGGAAACCTTTATTATCGAAGAAAGAAACACAGTTTTTGACAACTAATGTAAATTATCTTAATGTGTTTTTCACTATTTTTCAGAAGGTCAAAAAAACGCAAAGAAGAAACACTGAACAGAGACATTGCTGATGAAAATATTTCAGGCAAGTCCTGGGCCAATTATTAATGGTGATGTTTCAAAAGGAATTTCTGTTCTTTAGCGACAGAGCTGCACTCAGACACAAGAGTTCCTCTTTCCATTTATTACAAGGGGATAAAACAGAAGGCTTACAACAACAGATAAACAAGCCCTCTGTATTATTCTGTAGTTTTCCTCAGTTGAGCAGTCTTTGGACAGCATTTTAATGGCTGAAAGAAAGCCCCTGCACATGATGAATAAGGATGCCATTCTCAATTAACATGGACAAAGGATCATAGCCATATTTGGCAAATGAGGTAGTGGTGGTGTAAGAAAAGCAGGAGTATTCACAGGCATCGCCACATACATCACTGCCTGCAAATCAAAACAAGTTAATGACATTTTTGTACATCTGCCCAACTACATGACTACACATTAGTCTGGCAAGTAGTTATTAGCCCCAAATTAAACAGCACAATGATTAGAGTTATAGATTTAGGATATTTACTAAATATAGTGTTATTAACTCATACAGCACTAAATATGGATATTACCAGCACATAAATATGAGTGCTGAACCAAAGCAGGCCAAGTTACAAAATGTATTAATTTCATTCAATATATCTGAACTCTACAAAAGCTACTACTCAAAAGTTTCAGCTGAAACATATAGCATGGAGGAGGAAACACCCAACTGCTATCCATTTGCCAAGTACTGACAACCCACATGCCACTCGTCCCAGCAGGACCCACACATGCATTATAACTTCCTCCGAGCCAGCACCAGATGACCGCCGGGCATCCCCGATGTCACCATCACAGAAATACCATCAGCTCCGCACAGGTAGGGCTTGGATGAACAGATCACAGTTCCACAGACACCTTGGATAAAGTCTGCTGCCACAAACCTAATCCAACAAACATACCAATCTTATAAAATATGCTGGACATTTTATACACAGATTCAATGCAGTTTGCCTGTGTGAATTTAACCCAATTTCCTACTCCATGTTAATTCATCCAGAAATTTGGGACCGATTAGTGAGCAGCAGTGCAAAGAGACTACAGCACAACATTACTGGGACAGCTCACACACACATGAAGTACCTCAGCGGAGAACAGGCAGGGGTCCCCATTAGCAACGTTGCTTCTTGTTCTGCATTAGAAAACTCCTTGTCTAGAGATGTCCTTCACATGAATTACAGGTACCATTCATTATACAGAGGGTTTGTATGCCAAGCTTTTTTTTAATAAAACATTACACATATTTTATAAGTTTGGAAATCACGGACAGAACAAAAATAAAATAAAATAAATAAAAAGGCTAGAGGTAATATCTCCCTGCCTGTTTTCATTTGAATTCCCAACCCAAAGCTTTACAGCAATATAGTCTTCTTCTGCAATCAAAAATAAGCCTCTAATATAACCACTGATATCAAGATACCTGAAAATTTTCTGGATAGAGAAAACTGATAGCCTATTTCCTTAGCCCAAAATTCTATTCCACTCACATGTTAATAGACCAACCTGGAGCCTGAAGTCTATCACTGCTAAACTTACATATTTCTTTTAACATATCATGAAATACTTGTCCCTAAAGAAGTCCTTGGACAAACCCTATTTCTGTGACATAAAGATTCTGCTTTCATCTGATTCTTTTAAAGATCTAACTTTTCACTTTTATGGGATCAGTTTTCCAGATACTGAGCCTATCAGCAACATCTGTACTGCTAGTAATTCAAGGACATGGCATATTTGTTGATTCAAAAATAAGGTATTACATGACATTACTTGTATGTATTTGATTGTACTGAATTATTGGGGAAACTAACAAAAGATTATTCAAAATTCTGCACATAGCTTATATAGATGTCTTCTTATTTAGTGTCTGGCCTCTTTGCTCTTGTACCTTCAAAAGTGTTACAGGTTTACACAAAACACAAATATCAGATGTAATTTTACCTTCATTTTATTATTCACAACTTTTTAATTTCCACAATTATTGAAGAACGTATTCTTCACTCTTTCAGTAGAGTATTAGTGAATGATTATGTACAGCTGTATTGATGAGTAACATCTATTCTGACTGGACATCATCTAAATTCAATTATACCTGAGATATATATGCTAAATCATTCAGTTCTTTGGACAAAACAAAACAAAACAAAACAAAACAAAAAAAAAAAAAAAAAAACCCAAACCTGCCCATAAGTTTAAAATATAAATATGTTAATTAGATTTAAATTTGTCCATTATAGACAATATTTTGACAAGTATCCTAAGAACAGTGTTTTTAAAACAGTTCAATCCATTAAATACATGCAAATTTTGACAGCCAAAAATGCAGACTGTATAGCTGAGATACTATCATTCTTCACAATCACTGCAGCCTCTAGCTAGATAGAGATTTTTCATGACACACAGAAACATTTCCTTCTGTATATCTCATATTTTCAGACTTATGCTACTTTAAAATGATTCCTGAAACACTTTTAAAGACAGATTTAAACTGCTGCAAACTAAGATGGCTGTTACATATTTCAGTTAGCCAGGGCTGCCAAGGCCAAATCACATTCAATCTATCTTTAAGTAGAACTCTTCGCTATCAGGATTGCATCTACTGTTGAGTTTTAAGATGTTTCATTACTTGCATAATACTGCGTCTATAGAGTTTTTCCAAATATACCCAAGGTAGATGCATACATAGAGTCTGTGCACAAAGGCAGATTAGTGCCTACCAAACTAGCATATGAATTTGAAGCGTATTCACTGTTTTGCGTGAAATCCTTACATAATGTTAAGGCACACTTTCAGAACCTGTTTAAAGCCCATGGAAAATTTCTCTGTAACTAAAAAGTTGGCTTTCTTGTTAGCCTTCATACATAGCAAACCAGACCAGCTCACAGAAACTTGCACTGAAGAAAGATTGCACATGAAATAATAACCCAAGATCACTTTCAAAGAGGAGTATCCTTACACAAAGACACAAAGCGCCTGCATGAGAAGTTACTGCAGAAGAGTCAGGATGTCATAAATTCACATCATCCAAGCTGCTGTAGATTATAGCAACAAAATTGTAACATAAAACCAGGTCAAGAAACAGCTCAAAGGCAACACTGTACAACATTTATGTATCGAAAAGAAGTACTGTTTCTTTAATTTTATGTACTGACTTATGTCATGCTAAAATGAGTTGAAAGGAAACATGGTACTTTTCAATACTGGCAGCCAATGGCCCTCAAGGAGATACAGAGATGCCCCATGTGTGGGGCAGCCTGATCCAGAGAAGAGCCCGGCAACACTACAGTCTCACATGAGCCACACACTTCTGAACAGGCAGAATGAGCATGTATGGAAAGTCATGACGTAGCTTTACAGAAAAACGAGTTTTCAGGCATTACAGTTTCCCTCAACCTCTTAAGGCTGAGGGAAACCAACTGTTAGTACCACTTATCCTGGTTACTGGAAGGGACAATCTGCAGGGAATCTTGTAGGGAGTATCACAGGGATTACCAGCATGTGCATTTATCTCTTTGCCCAGTTTTACAGCTTGCATGTACCTCTGCCTTTCTAATGGACATCCTTTTGGACTGAACAGCCATCCAGGGAAAAGTAGCATTTTTTCTTTCTGAAGAAAAGCAAGTCAACTGAATCGTAGCCACAGATTTTGCAACTGCGGGACATGAAGTTACACGTGTTATTTAAATCGTAATTGTTATCACTGGCTCTTTAAAACTTCGCCTTTGATGGACTATGAAAGGCACAGGTACTTACAGGAAATGCACTACTCAACAACAACAAAATAAAATTATTGTTCTCAGTAAAGTTTCTTTAGGGTCAGTATGTATAAAATGCACTAATCCTGAAAAACAAGCTCATGAGTCTCTTTTTGTTGATAGAGGAAATGCGCACAGTATTTTAGAATGACAAACCCATGTAAATCTTTATTAAAGAACAAATGGTATCTAATATAGGGCTATGTCGTTGACAGAAGGCCAAATCACAGTCCTCAAAGGAAGTAAAACTCCTCTGGACAAGTTTTGCTAGATTAAGGGCTGCAAGGCCAAGCCTGTGATTCAAATAGTCTGCTACCACAAGACTCTAAAAGCCAAAGTAGCAATAAGGGCAGGAGAGATATTATTTTTGTGCCATAAAAAGAAAGATTCTGGATATGTTATTACATTTAAATGTATTCTGATATTGCATTCTGCTTTTCCACCTCAGCAGTCACTGTTCCATCTGAACAAGATGGACATAACAGAGAGCACAGTACTTTATATTAAAAATGGTTATAAGGAAAGAACAACAACCTTGGAGTGACTCACTCACAAGACCAATTCATAGGTTACACTGAGTATGAAAGGCAATTTCAGAGTTGTGGTGGGAGAAAAGGAGTTTTATAACAGAGGTGATATAAACTAATTTAGAGACACAGATACACACACAGCAGAGTACACAGTGTACTGTACACACACTTTTTCAAGAGAGCAAATAAATTGCTCCTCTTTCAAACACAGTGGCATCTCTGCAAAAAATAAAGTTTATTTCTGTTCAGTACTGTAATGAAATCATTATGAATGCTGAAATATATTTAAAATTAACACAAAAAAGAGAGTAGTTTTATACTTATGCTGCACTGAGTCTAAATGCACAATAATAAGAACAGGAGACTGTAGTAGGAAATGACTGGTGACAGACATCAGCAGTCCAACACAACTGGTGCAATAAGATACTCAGGAGTGTATTTCAACTCACACACTGCAGCACTGTGAGGGTACTCATAACTCCATTCCTTTCTGGGATAATGGGACAAAATACTAAGAAAATATGAGATTTGTTGAATTATTCTGCAAACAGCTTGTCATAGTTCTGTCTCCTGGGTGATACGTTGCTTTGTCAGGAAAAACATAATGAAGTTCACCTTTTAAAACCAAATGTAGAAGATGTCTATTAGCACTACAACTGTGTAAAAATAGCCTTTTCTACAAATGAACTGTTCCATAAAAATTGATGCTCATGAAATGTTATTATAAACTAATGTTTAAAACCACAAAAGCAAGAAATTCAGAGTTAAACTGAAACTTCATCCTTAGCCCACCCAAAAGTGTTTAGACACAGCAGGGCTTGCCAAAGAGTAATAACCCTATATACAAAATATGCTGCCATAACTAGAAATTTCAAACTAAGTATGGCATTCCAACTCTAATTCTGACCTTTCTCTTACCCTCTTCTGTGGGCATAAGTAGGTCCTTTCATTTCTCCAGCACTGGTGTGGTTAATAACCTTACAATGATTTTTTTAACTATTTCTGTGCAGCAGAATTCATTTGCCTGCTTCTCAACTATGCAGTCAACTAGCAGATGCAAAGGAGGAGGAAAAGGGAAAAAACAGTAAAACTTTCTTTATACAGTACTGTAGAGAGGTCCTAAAGGGAAAAAAAAAATCTCACTAGTCTGCTCCTTGTACCCCATTGCTCTTAACACAAAATTTGCCTTTCCTTCCCCACCATCCTCCATTTTTTTTAAAGAGCTACAGGCACAAAGTATTGAACTACTAGAAACAGGCTGAAGTAAGACCTATTGCTGAGAAAAATTAATTCTTCATCCAAGTTAAGCGGTAACAAATTGGGATGCAGAGAGGCGCAGTCTTCTGAGCTGGGAGGGAACAGACATGCGGTGGCACAGCAACTCATCGCGCGTTTCTCCAGACCTCCTTCCTCTAGCTAGGCATGGATATTTTCTCGGCAGATCTACTTTTGGGAGGTCATTTTTCCCCATTATTCTTCTTACATGACCCCATCAGCATCACTGTCACAACAGGGTTTCCTGGTATTTTCGGTCTGTATTTTCTTAAAAGACTCTCCCTGGTGGGAGATGGTAAATCAGCTGCCAAAGACACAAGGTCTGCAGGAGGACATCAAGGCTTCTACTGAACAGCGAGTCTAGAAAGCAGCAGACGCCGAGGGCAGTGATGGAACAGCCAACGCGCCATTTCACCGACTGCAGAAAGTGCTTTTTGCTCTTCGAAACGCGGAGGAACCTCCACAGCCTGGGGCCTGCTCTGTGAGGCAGCAAACACTGCTTGGAGTCGGGCTCCGTGGGAGTCCACAGAAAGGGTGTCACTAAGCACCGCAAAAGCTCCTGTAAATGTGCGTTCATGGAACGGTTAAAACCAAGCAGAAACTTCATCAGTCCTAATCCGAATAACTGCACTGTCATGTAAGTCTGAATTTGGTTGCTTTCCTTAAAATAGGCCTGTTATCGCAGCAGGCGTTTGAACCACGGACTTCTGAATCACTCTGAAGAATTTCCCATGAAAGTTAGTCTGTAGGAGGTAACCTCTATCTCTTCTGAGAGTATAGAGAATTTAAGCCCCTCCAGCGGCGTCTATTTTCCATAACAGTTAAATATTTTGTGAGCTGTTCCCTGTGTGGGGCTCTATAGGGTGCCTAGTGGAAATGATGTCCAGCTTTGGCTAGGACAATGCAGGACACCTACTCTATGAGTTACCTGGACTCTGAGTTCCTCATTAACTGCCTGTCTGAGGGAAAACTTCACCATTTCTTCCATTCTAGTACAATTAATTTGCAATTAATTTCTTATTCTCAAAAGTCTGCAGTCTTCCTCTTACTTCTGTCCTTTTCTCTATCCAAAGATTTTCTGATTAAAAACTCTATGTATTTTCTTCTGCAGTATATACAAGTATTTACATTTTCAGTTTCTGAAAAGTGTGAATAAAAACAGCCACGTTAGAAAATGCTGCTTTAGTATTTCCCCTGTAAGATTCTATTTGAGAAAGTCCTTTGGAACAAGAGCCTTCCTAAAATTGTAGTAGATTCAATAGAATAACATATTTTTTCCATTTCAAAAATATATTTTTTTCTGAGTATTCATTATTACATACAGGAAAAACTTCCTAGTAACTACAAAGAAAATCATTAGGGGACAAATCTATTTTTCTATATTAAATCCTCTGTTTTTACTAATATACATAAATACAGAGTGTTAAATATGAACATACATTATATAGATGTTACTTCACACATTTGTATAAGTACAGGAACTACGTATGATAATAAGGGCATATAGATTTCTCCTATTTCATAACTGCATGTTTAACTGCATGCACATTACTCTAATTCTGGCCACAATATCTGTACTTGGAGTTCAAGGAGTATTTTTAGTTTATTTTTAGTCTTAAATAAACTGAATCAGCTCTATAATTTGCAGCACATCTTTGAAAACCAGTAGAAGAAAAGGCAGTGAGATAAAGTGCCTTTTATTTGGGGTTTTGTTTGAATATAAACAGTTGAAAATTACCAAATCCCTAACTAATACTTGGGTTCCTCAGCAAAATATAGGCATTGTGGCAAAATAATATCCAAACCCAAATACTCTCCTGTAAACAGGAGAATATTGAAACTTGTAAAACAGAAGCATGCCTCGTGATAGCCCACATCAAAGTATCCATAGAAAGAAAGGGGAGGAAACAGCACTCAAGAGTTTCCTAGCCAGAGAAAATCCTGTCCCTACTCTCCATAGCAAAACTCTTCTGCTTCTCCTTCTGCTGGCAGCAGAAGAGAAATCTTGGCTGCAGTGCTGAGGAGACTCAAGCACTCCTGATAGACAATAGCTACAAATGCCATCGATATGATCCAGATAGTCAGTATAAAAAGGGCTATTTTCGAAAGATGATTATTTGTGTTACAAATTCAAGAGCTCTAAAGTTGGAAAATATGAGATTTAAGGCTGTCTGAAAACCTGAACTCAGATGCCATTTGAGCTGTATTTATAATAAAGTGGCAATGGTGTGATCACCTGTTTTCACATCCAGTTTCATTTCATCATTTTCTGTCAATGGTGACATACGAAATAACAAAATCAAGACACCCTTAAATCTGTCATTCTCGGTCTAAAAGTGTTTGACTTCATAACCTAACAAAGTCCTGAACAAATTAAGTTCTCCTGACAGCAATGCTGTAATCTCCTCAGCATTATTACAAGAGTTACTATGGTGATTTACAAAAATGGCCCTGGTGTTAATCCAAAATTACAGCTTCAGGGTCTTCCCTGATTTTCATCAAAAGATGAGCCTACCATTACCATGCTGCACAATCTAAAAGTTTTCTCTTCATGTCTGTGAAAAAAAAATCACTTCTGGCAGCTTTTTTGCTTCCACTGTCAGTTGGAAGGATCTCCATTGGAAGAGATTTTTTTTTCACTCAGAATATGCTTTAGGGCCTTCCATCACAACAACCAGGTCTGCAGAGCTCCCAAATCCAGGAAGAATGTTAGACGTTCTTGAAAAAACATTTCATCAAAACTGAAAGTGCCAGAGGTCCCAAACCTGCAGACTTTGCCCAGGCACCATCTGTGCACAGACACCTTCAGATGTCCTGCGAGCTGTGGCTCCTCATTGATGCCTTTGCTCCTAGCACTGCAACTTGAGTGTGTATCATGTTGAAGGAACCTTACCGTCAGATTACTATCTTTTCTATTTGCCATTCCTCTCTATTTTCTGCCTGCAACTCCTGAAAAATCCCAGGGAGTGTCAGCTCTTAACAGAACCAAGAGTTTGCTTCATCAGAAATAAAGCAGAGTCCTGGTTTTCTTCTTACATATATATATTTTAACTGCTAAGAGTTAATTGACATTCAAGACATAATTGGCCGAGACAGAGGTTACCCAGAGTTAAGGCGAGAGTTAAGAGGCTCACACAGGAGCTGGCGTCGCCCAGAGGGTGGATGTGCCACAAGGGGATGCTCCACGGCCTAGCGGCCTCGCAACTTAACAAGCGGCTCCGTCCTCCATTCCCACCCTCGACACTCGTGCAAACCGAAACTGCGATTCGGCGCCACGCCAAGGGTAGAAAGGCAACGAGTTTGCTTTTCTTCCTACAGCGCTGACAAATGCGGAAAGCCTTTCTGACTAAGTAACAATTCCTTCCTGGGGGTCCTCCTGGAAAAGCGCAACTATCACCCCCCTTTAGATTTCAATGACTCCGTACAGGCACAAAACCCAAATTCAGCTAAAAGTTCCCCACAACTGTAATACAGCTCTGCTTTCAGTTGCTTCTGCTTTATTACCTTAAAAAAAAGCCGTCAACGATGTGGTTTCTGATGTAAAATGAAACTTGGAATCTAAGTCAAGACATCAAAATATGTAAGTATTTGTAATAATGAATCTTTGGTTTTGTCATTCTCACTTGCTACACTCCTTGCTATGGAAAATGTTTAAGCATAGTTATTAGTGCTACTTTGCAATGATATATCATTTACTGTTCTTAAGGGAAAATAATATTTAAGCTTCCTTTACAGTTGATACCAAAACCATGTCTCATTATTAGGTTCAAAACTGATATATCCGTCAGTCCTTACCTAGGTAAATTTCCCACTAAAGTTTGGCCAAAATAGCATGGCCAGTATGTTTAAGAAAGCCAGCGTGTCTGCAAAAGACTCTTATAACTCATACACATAAAGGAGCCCCCACCACTTCTCTGTATCTTCCATAAAGGAGCAAGACTAAAGGGCAGTTTGCCTCGGTAAAATTTTCCATTTGCTCATTTACTCATTTTCTTTTGCCTTTTTTTTTTTTGACAGATTTTGTTTGAAGTACTCTTAGGTAAAAAAAAAAGAAGTAGAAAGACAAACACACTTCTCTTAGCCACAAGAAAAATATATTCTAGCAATCTTTGGGCAGAAATGAATTTATATATTGAAATACTTCTTAATTTTGTTTCTAAAATTCTGAAAACTTATTGCACACATTTCTTTTTTGGAAAATCAGGGGAATATTTTGCTCTATAGCTCAGTTGCATGCACTTTTTACTTCTCTTTGGAAAATATATCAATTGCTTATTAAAAAAGTATTCTGGCATGGCTGACCTGTAGAGATATGGAGCTAAGCAGAGTCAGTGAATCCACTCACTCTGATATGCACACATGATATGCAATTAAAATCTCCATTCACATTCCTACGGGGTTGTCAATCAAGGGAAAAGCCTTTTTGACAACACCCAGTGAAGCGTACCCACTAACTGCTGAACAGGAACTTAAACAGTAACAGCTTTTGTTACTAGCAAGAACGGATTTTACCAAGATTGGGTTCAGTTTCTAAAGAAATCATCATGTTAAAATTTGGGGGGGCTTTCATTAAAAATGAAAATGTGTCACCAAGCTATTGTGTGTGAAGCTATCGTATTATGTAATACATGAGGGTTATCAGATATAAGTGAAAAAACCCTCTAACCTTTCCTGCCTGTAGGAAACAATTTAACCTTTCATATTTAGAACAATGAACAGTGATTACAAGCTGGTTTATAAAGAGAAGAGGACATTTTTCTGATTGTATTTTGTCTATTTGGTAGGCACTAAAGAGTATCTTGTAGGGCATTCTAAGGTACATGGCCACAAAACAAACACTGTAAAACGGTTCCACCACCAAAAAAAATGATACATTTAACACTTCATTACAGGAAAATCATGTGGAGTAATTATTTGTAACACTGAAAACATCTTAACTTTTAATTAATAGTAATAATAGAGTAAATAGTACACACACACACAAAAATGCCTTTGATTAGCACTGGAGATGCAACATTTACTTTTGAATGCCTAATCAGGCAACATACAACTCATAATAGCAGGTAAAACAGTAAAAATAAAGAGGCTGTTACTAATCTGCTGTTTGTGTTTTGAATACTAACCTTGAACTCCAGTTTTCAAACATGTTAATATTATTAGATATTGAAATATTTGCCTCTTACTTATCATGCTCTGTAACCAAAGAGAGAGCAGATGCATCCTGACTATTAACAGTCATGACAAATTGCCTTACTAATGAATGTTACACACTGAAAGTGCCATAACTGATTAAACTACAATTTCCCACTACCAGATAGAGAGAGACTTGGGAACTCCAGCAGTGGACAACTCTGATGTTCTGCCAACAGGCCTTCGGGGCACAGTGTGGTATTTAGAAAAACACACTGTAAATTCCATATGAATATATTCTGAAAGACTATGTGTATACAACAGGTTTGAAAGAACATTAGATGAAACAGCTTAGGTTTGTAGCTGATGAGCCATGTAAAATGGATGTGTTTTAACAATTTCTGCATCTTTACAAGGCCATGTTAAAGAATATTTCTGTTGGGTTCCTCTCCCCGTCTCCCCACCTTCCCAAACATTGCTTGTGCTTTGCTTTCACGTAAAATCTTTCTTTTGTCAGTCTCTTTGTTGGTGCAAAATTGGCAGCAGTTCAAATTCAAAGTACTCCTATTCATTTACTGACCATTAAACCAATGTCATTCTAGTTCACATCAGCCAGGGAGCTAAGCTCTAAAAAACATAAAAGGCTTGCTTCACCACTGACGAATAATGTGTACATTTTTACAGAGCTTAAACCTTAATGCTTTGCCTGAAACTAACAATACAGTATATCTTATCATTCCTTTTTCACGAGCAGGCAGCTGCTGAAACGCTTGCCACTTCAAAATATCAATTGCTTGCCAGAGTTGTCCTCAACACACCCTGTCAAACTCATGTATATTGTGCAATGAAAATGGTGCAGGACTGAAAGCTAGAAATTGTGTCAAATTCTGCTGTAAGGGTATGATGTGCAAAGAACAACGTATGACAACCGTAGAGACTACAAACAATAGCAATGGAGCCAGACACTACATATATCACAACTGTGCCTGTACATATTTTATTGTATGCATTATATATTTAAAGCATGACAAATGTGTCACTGAAGCTATGTGCTACACCACATAGACACCCTTCAGCTAGTTAAGCTTTTTCCTTTCTCTTGATGGAAGTGTATTTTTCTGCCCTCTGAACATTTGTTTGTAAATCACACGTCGCAAAAAGAAAACACAAGGTTTTTCAAAATGAGTAACAGAAAACAAAAGACAATACTACAAGATGAGAAAATGAGATTTTGTTCAATTAACACTTTTGCTTTTCTCTAAGGACACATAGCCAGGCTACCTTAAAGAATATCTGAGGCTATGCAAGAGAAATACAATATCACTGTGCCCATAAATTACAGTATACCTAATTTTAATGCAGATAAGTGCTGGCCTATTGATTTGCATGTTTCCCTGGCAAAATGGAAATCCCATGTGAATATGCTCTTTGTCTGTAGAAAATGCATTTTAAAAAACCTTTATGAATACAGCAATCCATCCTAAAAAGGAAAACATAAGTCACTAACATAAAATTATATACAAAACCTAAAGGAAGTATGCTTACAGATATACATCCATATCTCTCTGGGTGTGTATGTGTACATACGTGAATGCATGTCTTACACATAGTTTTAGTACATAATTACATTTGCTTTAAAGAATCTTTATTGAAGAAAACAAAACAAAAAAAAAAGAAAAAGAAAAAGAAAATTCAGTCTCTAAATATGATCTTAAGTTAGCTGAGGAAAACTGAAAATGACAAAGAAAGTCACAACGTCAAGCTGATCATGAAATGACCATGGAATGCTAACAACAAATTAAACTAAAGCAAAGCAACTCAAGAAGCTGCAGCAGAACCCAAATGCAGAGGAAGTGAACGGGATACTGCAGCCCACCACAGCATGCAGGCTGCGAAACCCTAATGTGCAAGATGCCACGAGGGTCATTAACTGATATAATCCCCAGCTAAAATGAATAGATACGCTATTAAGGTGTTAATAAATATTTTGGAAAGAGAATAGGTGTTTTAGGTGCTTGGGGTTACTGACCTTTGCTGTGTTTATTAGTGGGACAATGATGCATTATTAACACACAGCAGCTGTACCTGAACTGCTGCCATGAGCATAATAGCCTTTTATAGCCATCAGGGGAGGGAGATAGGAGGCCTTTATTAACCACTAGACATGATTAGCACATTATGTGAACTTTAGTAGGCAAATTATCTCTCATTGAAATATAATGTTGGTTATAACTAATTGTAAACATGATTTTAAAAACTTCTCAATGCAAAACTACAAGTTTTACTACCATTTAGCAAATTACTGGCTAAGACACTGAAAAAAAATGTTCTCTGCTTTTGTTTAATCTGTAAAAACAAGTTTGCCTCAAAAAACTGATTGTACTATGATAAAACCACTGACGTGAATGACTTTCACATCTTGAATGTTGCACTTCAGAACTATAATAAAACATAATCATTTCCAACATAATTAAGAAAACTGATAATGAAGAAAAAAATGTTTTATATTTCTCTATGAGGAGTTCTTAAAAGATCGGTTTGCCAATACATTTTCAAGAGTTAACTTGAAAAAATAACACCATAATTTACTTCAAAAAGCTTAATTTGGGGAAAAATTATCCCATTAGCCTTCGCAACTGAACACAGCACTGAGAGTCCATTATGAGGAGTCTTTTATGCCCTAGCAGAAAGTCATTAACATAAAATAAATCATTAGCTTTGATATTAAGCTTCTACTATATTCATGTTTCTATGACTAATGTTCACAACTGTGTCCGCCAAATAATAAATTATACTTTTTTGAAAGGTTATCTTCTGGTTTTACCATTATTTTTCTTTTTATTATTTATCATGATTTCAGGTTGATGCTAACAAACATGATGAGCGTATAAGGAACAAATATTTTCTCTTATTCATGAACACAAGCCTTGGCACTTCTGGTAAATGCAACCACAATATGAGTTCTCAGTTGGCTACTTATAATATGGGATAGACATTACGAATTTTCACAACACATTCATTTTCCTTAAAATAACCAATATACAATCAAGTAGAAATATATCTGTGTATACCCAAATATAGTAGTGCACCTATAGTAGAAATTCATACGTAATCTTTTAACTTCTTGCAGAAACTGTCTGGATAAATCTTTTGCTATGTCTCAAATTGCACTTCTTCTAAACATACATCCCTTACTGACTGGTTTCCTTAAGCACTGGTTATCACTTTCTGATTCCAGAGTTCTGATTTCTTGTTGTATATATTTAAAAAAAGTTCATTGATGATTTTGTTAATAGAACAGAAATATATTCCAGTTATGGTAACTTCTATTTAAACTTTAAGATCATATGATCATCAATAACAAAAGCTGGAGACAAAAACAGGACCTTTGAAAAAGCCACTTGTGCCACTTTTGATGGGTAGAGAGAGGTTTAAGACTATGAATGCTAAAATATTATGACATTTTCACTAACCTTCATTTGTCAGATGCTCGTGTAATTCAAGTATATTTTGTAACTTAGAAGACACTGTATTTCTTGGGAAGAAACCATACTACCTGAGTCTATATCAAATCTAATATCAGCCCAGCAATAAATACTAAGAAGTGAACGGTTCAAAACCAATGTTAGCATATGTGCATTTGAAAGATAAGATATAAACACTAGTAGAACCGTATGAAATTCAAATGCTAAAAATAAATTACATACTGCAAACACAAGAAGCAGAGAAAACCACAAACATTACAAATGACTGTAGCAGCAAGATCTCTGCTCTCAAAACAAATTTAACACTGAAGATTTAAATCAAGAGTTAAGTATTTCCATGAATATCTTGATTTACTGACCTAAACTTGAAAAAAAAAAAAAAAAAAAAAACCTAATAAAGCTGATATTTGAGCTGGAGGGAAGGAGAAGACACTATCTTCTGCGCCCTTGCTGCTGTGGAACTCGGTGGCTGTCACTGCTGCTGACACTAGGAAATCTGTGCCTCACCCTGCAATAATGTAAGGTTGCCATTTTCGAACTCAGTGCTGTAGGGAAAATGTTATGACCAAGAAAATCTCATTCAAGTTAATGTGAATTCCATTTCTTATAGTACTATGGAAACACTGCTATAACTAACAGTCTGTTGGCATTTCCGTTATAAACCATGTTTTGGAGTAGTTTATAACTTGATGTTTTTGATGAGAAATTACTCTTTGGGCAGAAAATTGGTACCTAGACTGTATAACAACAGCAAAAGCATCTGAATTTGGTTAAGTAAGTAAGTCATAGCTAAAATGAGTATTTCAGTGTATGCATCCCATGGTAGACAACCACAGAACATGTGTCCACTTCACAGAAATAAATAAGGCTGCCACTAATTGCCACTGCTGCCAGGTCCCGAAGCCAAGGGCCGAACAGGTCCAGGCACCAGCCTCTCACTATGAGAAGTGGAGCTTTCAGGTCCCTGCGAGAGCAGTTCAAGGAAGCTTTTTACATCTACCACCTCAGCTCTGTTATACCTGTCATCAATACAAGATTTAAATACACAACTGGATCTAGCTCATACCGTGGACATTGCTTTGCTTAATAAAAATCGTCTTCTCACGCTTCTGTGTGGTGTTACGAAAAAGTGCTGCTAAAATGGGAAGCTGAGGACAGGAGGGTGCCCAGTTCCTCCTGCTGAAGTGTGATCCTCCCCAAGACACCCTGAATTCGTCAGGCACCGAGGCTGCCCAGGCTGCCTGGTAGCCAGTCCCTCCCAGTGGCTTAATGCAACCACCAAGGCTAGTGCAGGCGTCCCACCGCAGCACCTTTCAAATCCAGCATTCCTAATCCTTTATCCGTTTCCTTTTTTTTTAGTGGACTTCATCAGAGGCTGGTTGCAGGTAATGCGCTAAAGATAAAACACATCATTTCTAGTAAAAAAATAAAATCTATTTTTTCTCAGGGTACTTACGTTTGCTCTCCCCCGCCCTCCCCAAAAAAGGCAGAATGGTTGTGAATACTTTGGTTTGTAACGCATCAGTACAAGGATTTCTCAAAAGCACACCCATAAATCAGTTTCTATATTCCACTAAAACTGGGATGACAGCTTTTCTAAAACACTGGAATTTAAGGATTTAGGACATATTTGAGGTTTGCCCGTACTTCTGAGACTGCAGTCTCAGTAAGGTATAATCACTCATGAAATAAAAGTTCATCTTACTTCTTTCCATGCAGTATTTTTTGAAACTAACTAAACGACTTAATATTACAAAAATCAGCGATCAACACTGTAACTTTTTAACCTTTTCTTTAAGTAATGTCACTGTTTAATATTTTCCTAAGGAAGCACCAACACATTTCAAGTCTGGTCTTAACACAGGAGGGGACAGGACAGTTATCTAAAGGGGAAAACAGAAAAAATAAACAAATGTTGCATCTATTATGTCAGCATAAACTAAAATTCTGCCAAATTAGTAGCACAACAACTCAGCTGTCTTTCAGAGTGCTGGCTTTCCCAAATTTTGATTCTGAATATCGGATATACAGCAGGTAGCAGTGACCCATGGAAATAACGTCTACTCTGTAAAGAGTCATGGAGCATTTTATGCAGAGTACTCTCTCTGGTGGGGTTAAGCGTACACAGTAAATTACTCTGAAAGCTGTATGAAAATATATGTATTTTTAGCCCAAGCAATTCTAGCTACCAGCAGTATTCAAAGATCTGTACTGTACCTCTCTATCCGCTTTTGTCCAGTATTACTCTGCTTTTTTTTTTTTTTTTAATTTTGGTGAGTTTTGCTTCCTCTTCACTCTTTTTTTTCATCTCTTTTTCTGCATCCCTCTTTTTAAAAACAACTCTAGTCTATCACTTTAACTCTGCTGTCTAGCTGTATTTTTCCACTGCATTGACAACTACCAGTGAGTACGAGAAATATGAGTTGTAGGTGCCTTTATTTTTGAACCAGGTAGCAAATCACAGAAGAATCTAGTGCATAATTCTGCACGGCTAACCATTGGGAGCAGTAAAGACCATTATTTTCTCCCCACTGTTGGCAGGGGTCAGCATCCCAGTCATTAGCTGTGTCAAACTATAATTATGTAACTGCACTTTATGGGAGAAGATATCTGAAAACGCTGCAAAACTACAAGTATGAAAATATACCTATTTTTCTTAAAGTACTGACAGATGCAATCTTTGGGGGAGACACTTCAATAAGGAAAGCAAAAAAAAAGTATTTATTGCTCTTTCCATAAACATTTGAACTTTCAAACTGATTTCTTCCAGTACTTCAAAATCCCTGACTATATTCTCCTATTGAATTAATGCACTATGATTATGCAAGTTATTTCTTTTGTAACACACTCATCTCAGTTACGGAAAGCGATCCTTCTTAAAATAAACTTCAACTGAGCAGACTGCTCTTGTTAGCCTGTAAATATCCGAAATGCAGTTATGCCGCAAACTCTGAGAGGCGACCAGGACTAACCCCAACCCTAAATCTGCCTGTCCAGCCTAAGAGCTCCACTGTTATTTCAAAGGCTGACCTACATGCAGAAACATACCGTCCGGTCTGCCTGTTTGTATAAGAGATACCTCGCACAGTTGTCATAACCAACATTGTTTGCATTGTTCTCTCACTTTTCTCCCTCCACGGGTAACAGGAGAGACACGAGGAAAAGCCCGCAGAGCAATATATGCTTGGGATAATGGGCTTTCACAGCACAGGGAGAAATGTTGGGCTAAGATGCTGAGAATGTTGTTTTAGGTTTACAAACTAAAGATCTAAGCAGTCTCCTGAAACAAAGGCTGCCAGCTGAACACAGTCAGAGAAGATGGGACTGTTTATATCTACACTCTTGCATTTTCATTTGACTGCTGTAAAACGCGCTGTCAATAGCTCCAAAACATGGGATTTGTGAACTCACTCATATGCTATGAACAATCATTTGATGAGGGAAAAAATCCCAGAATTAACATTTATAAAACTTAAAAGCCTAAGTATTTGTGGGATACACTCCAAACTATCAGCAGCTCAAGTAGACTTACACACAATGTTTATGAAAATCTTCCTCATTCATCTTAAAGAAAAACTCCCAACTATGAAAACACGGATCAAATCCAGCATCTATGCTCAAAGCAAGTTTTTGGTAACTTTGCAAGAACAATCCCTGGTTCTGGAAGAGTTCTGCAGCATTTAGTCACAGCTAAACAACTAGCAACCCAGACTCTACTCCAGAAGATGCATCCACCGCTCGCCTGCTGTCATCTCCTTTCCTAGCAGAGACCAAGTGCAAACTTCCCAAGCACAAATTTCTGTGGGCCTCCCTGCAAACAGCCCGTGCACCCAGTGCGCACGTGAGTGACAGAGCAATACTGTAACATGACTACATGTTTAGAACAAGTCAGATAAGTTTTCGCAGCAATGTTAATCATGCTGGGCGACGGCAGAGTGAAGGGGGTGAAAAATGAAATGTACAGCAAACGCTCGACTCTCAGGGGCCTAGCAAACCTACCCCGTCCACTTAATATAACCGACGGTCAGTGGCAAAGACATCTGATAGAGACATTCATCCTATGCTCGGTGTCCTATGTGAAGCATTCCTCCTAAGTCTTTTCCAAGCATAAAACATATGTCTTATGACTGTGCATTTTTAAGTACATTATCAGTTCAGGCAAAGTGGAATAGAAGAGTTGCAACTTGTCTACTGAATGAGTGTCTCATTTGCATTTAAAAAGAACAGTTTGCTCCCTCATACATGGCAAGACTTAAAAGAAGCTTTGACCAGCTAGTAAAGAAATTCTGAGAATGATTTTCTAAATTAATTTATTTGATTTGCAGTGCAACCCACCAAAAATGATTTAAGGAACTTAATTGGAAAATGATTTAATATATTGAAGTAATTCCTGATTTTCCAAAGCATTTAACTTTTAAATTAAATCTGGCCCCACTATCTCAAGAATGAGTAGTGAAATGTGTATTCAAGTCATTACCTTCTTTTTGAAGCTTTAAATCACTGATAGGTTTAATAACGTTTGTCCAGTTTCATTGCCAAATGGGTCTTCAGACACTTTGCTGCTTAGGTCATTAATTCTACCCCAAGCTTCGCACTTGGCAACGCTTTCTGGTTGCACTTCACAAAAACAGGCAAGAGAGAAAATAACAGCAACTCGCAGAGGAAGGGTAGGAGCCTCTCGGTCACTAAACGCGCTTTAAAAACTCGCTGCACACACGCGCGCTTGAGGGCACCTGGCCTCTCCCTGCCGAACAAAGTTCACTCTTTGCACAAACTTCTGCTCTCTGTGGCAGCCTAGGCAGACACTGCGGAGCACAGTCACTTAAAGCACTCGCTAACAGCCGTACCTCTGGAATCCCTCCTGAAACATCCTTAGGCATCTGCCACAAAGGGCCGGATTTACCCCTGAATTCTCTAACTCCACCGCGCGCCTGTGAGCTGCGGCCAGGACGAACGCGGTCCCTTCCCGATGCGCTCGGTAGGTGGGACCACGCGGGGAACCGTCCCCGCGGGGCGCGCGGGCTGCATCCCCGCACACCGGGTCCGGCCCGGCTCGGGGGTCCGGCCTAACATACCGGGTCCAGCCTGATTCGGGGGGTCTGGCCCGGTTCAGGGGGTCCAGCCCGGCATGGCGCACCTCCTGGGCAGCGCCACGTGCATCGGCAGCCTGCGGGCCGACATCAGGGACCTCCAGGGCGCCATCGCCGACGTGTTCTCGCGGGCCGGGGCGGTTCGGTACCCGTCCTGGAAGTTCCCCGACAAAGTGTCGTGCGAGCTGGACCTGGCGGAGCTGCTGGAGCGCTACGACTACGTGGAGGACGAGCGGGAGTTCAGCCAGCACGCGCACGTGGTGCTGCTGGAGCTCGTCATCGACAGGTGGGAACGGGAAAACCAGCTCCTCGCCCCGGCGCAGGGGCCTGCCGGGAAGGTGCCCCGGCCTCGTCGCTGTGACCTGCACTGGGCCCTGTGGATCAGCTGGGGCTCTGCAAGGGCCGTGACGGGTGTCTGTGCTTTGGGGCGTCCCTGCACGGCGGCCGTCGCACGGTCCCCGCCGTGGTGCCCCCTGAGCACCCAGGCAGCTGCTCCTGGAGAGACGGGGAGGCAAAGAGCCCGTGGCGAGCAGCACTGGGGAGAGCAGCCCTCTGTGTCAAGGACAAGCTGTTGGGCAGGGCTGGCTCTGGATGTCTGGTGCTAACAAGCCGGCTTTGGTATCCAAACTGTTTGGATTTAGTGCCCCAAGCCTCCCGGAACTGGCTACTGCGCAGGGCATCCATCCCCTCCACTACCCGCTGCGAGCAGAGATGCGGCTTTGCAGCTGCAGGGAGGTTTTAATCCCATCACAAGTTGCTCCACTGAGTGATTTGAGTGTTGGTATCCGACTTTCTTGGCCAAACTCACATTGTTCAGAGCGTGGGGAGGGAGCAGAACCTCTTTGCCTCCACCCTGGCCCTGCACTGTTAAATGCCAACAGCTCTTCCCTGCTGCAAATGCTCTGTTGCTCTAAGCTCTGTTTTGTTTCTGTCCAAGAAGGCTCCTCCTGCTGCTGCAGAGCTTCACAGGCTACGCAGAAAACCTGCTCAGCGAGAAGGCGATCCCGGACGCACAGCCCGTGGGGCCCTGCATGTCGGCGGGGCTGACGGCGCGCAAGTACTGGAGCAGCATGCTGAGGCTGGGAGCCCTCTGCCAGCAGCTCCTCTCCGAGGTGGGACATGGGTGCCAGCTCACACAGATGTCCTTCCCCTCAAGGCACGAGCTGCCTCGGGTTTGCTTATACCTCTTGCAGAGGTCACTGTCCCGTTCTGGATTCCACATGGCATGTGGCACTGCAGGAGTGGCAGAACAGGAGGAGCTCTGCCCTGGCTGTGGTCTCGTAACAATTCTTCTGGCTTACCCATGGGGCAGGAACAAG
Source organism: Crypturellus tataupa (assembly GCA_034781795.1). Lineage (NCBI taxonomy): Eukaryota > Metazoa > Chordata > Aves > Tinamiformes > Tinamidae > Crypturellus > Crypturellus tataupa. The sequence continues at coordinate 2,439,615 of JAWLRI010000818.1, read as the reverse complement.
AATGGAAGTTAGGGAACAAATTTCACTGTGAAAGCAGAGCCTCCACCTGGCTGAGATGACAGATATCTATGGCTGGAAAGCTGCCTGGCAACTTTTAAAATTGAGTTCCCTGGCATCTCCCATCAGGGAGTACCCGTGGCCTGTGTGAGCAAATTAGGCTGTTATTTATAGGCCATTCATCTTAGCTGTAAGATATAGATGTATAAGCTATAGAGCACAATAAATAGGAAACCCCAACTGCTTAGTGACACTGCTCCTCCCACAAGGTCCTGAAACTTCTCTCCTTCCAAGAGGCCTCGCTGCCCTTGTAGCCACTTGGCTGTGCTCTCCCTGATGTCCCCTCTCTACATGTAGCATCTTTGCGTTCAGTTTGATGGGGGTCATTTGCTGCTGAGTTGGTTGCACTGTGTGATCTGGGCCCTGTGTTTCTCTGCTGTGCTCTCTCCACCAGAAAAATAATAGCAGGAGAGACATCCCCACACCGAAAGCTACCTCTGACCGGGTGAACACTGAGAAGCAGTGTGTGAAGAGCTGTTCACCTGCAGTTCCGGAGCCAACCTCATCCATCGGTGCTGCCCAGTCGTCCTTGTGCCCGTTGCAGAGTGTCAGTGTGGCAGGCGGCGACGTCTCGGCCAGCTCACTGCCCCCGTCTGCGCGTAGCGTCACGGAGAGCATCTCCACGCAGACCTCCGGGTCACCTCCAGCACCCTGTGACGTGTGTGCCGGTGCACAGGCCAGCCTCCGGGAGGTGAGCAAAGCCATCACCGGCATCTGCCAGAGCCAGAACATCCCCTCGGCTCTGAGCAGATTCCACGAGACGTTGGAGGAGACCATGGGTAGAAGGACCCTCTCTGCAGTGGACATGAATTACTGGGCCTCCGAACAAAGCAAGGACCTCTCCCGGATCAGCAAACATCTCCACATGCTGCTGCAGCTGATAAACCCTCTGAAATCAAAGCTGGAAGAAGCGGAGAAGCAGAAGGATGAGCTGCAGAAGAAGGTGGAGGAATTTGCCAAGTTGCTTCAGGAGGAGAAGAAAACCCAACAGCAGCAGAGGAAGGAGGCTGAGCAGTCCCTGGAGGCAAAGAAGAAAGAGCACTTGGAGACTGTAGCCAAACTGGAGCGGGACAAGGAGGACCTACGGAGAGGTACAGTATAATTCCATGCATCCCTTCCTGGGGGAGTGTGTATTTGCAGGAGAACCACCAATGCCATGATAAAGTCTTGGTCGCACTGCAAAGAGCAGGGTTTTTGCCTTGGGTTTTAGTAGACCCAAAAGTCATCAGCAAATACCTATTCCCGTTAGAGTCACTCCTAATCTCCCAGGTGTTTTCTCCATACTCCTGTGGCTGAGAGACCCAGAGAGAAGCCTTCCTGTGGATTTTCCTGTATCATGGAAATCACCCCTTCATCCATCTCTTGACAGAAACCGTTAGCAATTCCCCCTGGAGCAGATGAGGGTTGGTGCACTGGGACCACTGCTTTCCCTGATGCCTCCTTTGCCGAACCCCTCCGTCCCCACTCCTTGGGGTCTCATTTCCACCCCTCTGCAGCCTTCCCAGGGCTCTCCATGCCCAGTGGCTCCACAGCATCCTGTGCCTGGTCCCTGCTGTGAGGCCCTAGGCAGTGCAAGCTGGTTGTCTGCGTCCTTTCACCGACTTCTCTCTGCTGAACCAGGCATGCTACTGTTACTGCATGATAAATTCTTAGACACAGTCATTTGCTGCCTCCCTATTTTAGTTTCATTGAAGAGCTATGAAAAGTTTAGCTGAGTTTTCTCGCTGATTTAGGAGCTACTCTGCTGGAAGAGCGAATCTCTACCTTAAAGGAAGCACTGGCTGATAAGCAAGCTGCTCTACAGGAGCTGGGTAAGGATCCCTGAGGCTTCATCCAGCTGGCAGATCTCATCCAGAGATCTTGCTCTCACCTCATGCCTCCTTTACACATATGTAACTCCTGACTCCCCTGAAATCGCTCACGCTTAGTGGTGGTGGGCAGGAGAGATGAACCGTAACAGGGTGTAGATGGCCTCCAGCGTTAATATTGGCTCAGCATCATCTAGTCAGAGTGGGACAGACAGGGACGGGAGCAAGGTCCCCAGCTCTTCACATCCACATAGAGTGTGGTGGCCAGGGAGAGAGTTCTGTGTCTTATGGGGCTGGGAAGAACCTGTGCAAAGCAGGATCCATGCTGGTCACCCCAAGTCCTGCTGCTGCACACTCAGCATGCCCAAGAGCAGGAGCTCCACCCCCTGGGCAGGCAGCTGTGTCTGCAGGACGGGGAGAGGGGGCTCTAGGCCTTTATCAGCCCCCCTTCACATCTGAATGTGCCCAGCCCTCCTGTCAGACCTGCCTCATTCCCTTGTCAGGGCCCGTTGAGGGTGGAGAGCCCCATAAGGGTGTCTTGTCTCTGGGGGCTTCTCCCCCTCCTTCCCAGCTTGGGCTCAAGGACCCCTGTCTCCCCAGAGGTGGCCAAGAAGATCCTGCTAGAAGACATGAGGACCAAGATGGTGGCCAAGAGCCAGGTGCTGGAGCTGCAGGACAAGGTGCAGCTGCTCACTGGCCAGCAGGAGGACATGGGCCGGGAGCTGAGCACCGTCACCACCCAGCTGGAGAAGGAGAAGGCCAAAGTGGAGAGTATGCAGAGGCACGAGGAGGTATGGTCAGGCCTGCTGCCTTTAGAGCTGCTCTGTGGCACCAGCCACTCGCCTGCTCTGTCCCTCCAGCATCTCCACACTGACCATGGGCCAGCTCCTGCTCACCCTGACCTTGAACCAGGGTGTAGGTGGAGAGGGTGAAGAAATCCCACTCTCAGTCCTGGCTGGCAGCGTGTCTGATGTGCCCAGTCTCAGGCAGCACCAGAGAGGTGGCTCTGCCCAGCAGTGCTGCCCTTTGGCTGAGCCCTCCGTACCCAGTGCCCCGGGGCTAGGACCTACCTTCCCCAGTGCTGCTTCACGGCCCACATAGCTGCTGCCACAAGCCGTTGGCTTCTTGGGCTCTGCTTTCATGGGCTCCCTGGTTGAAATGGTTGCTCCCAGGTTGCTTGTCCTGGCTTAAAGGCAGCAGAGACCTGGGGCAGCGGTTACTTACATGTTTACCTGTTCCATGCAGTCCCTCCAGGCCAAGCAGAGCGCTCTGCTGAAGCAGCTGGACAGCCTAGACCAGGAGTGTGAGGAGCTGCGGGCCAGTCTGGGGGAAGCTGAGGAGGAAAAGGCTAGGCTGGCAGAACAGCTCAAGGAGAACCAGGACAAGTGGGAGCAGAGCGGGAGCCAGCTGGAGACACAACAGGTCAGCACTAGCACCCAGCCTCCAGGAGCAGGGCACCCCTTCCCGGGCTGGGGCTGCAGTGGGACACAGCTCTGCAGTGGGAGTGACAGGAGCCACCCGCTGTCCTGTCCTGTTCCCCTATCCATTGCTGGGAGTTTCTCAGCAGGGTTCCTCAGGGACCATGTGTGACATTGCCCTGGCTGAAGCTAGGTGGCCATCTCCACTCAGCAACCACCATAGCAAGACCTTCTCCCTCGGCCTTTGCACAGACAAAGCTGCTGATTTTCTACAGGAGGCTACGCAATGGGGAGCAGGAAGGACCAGCTGCTCGGTGGGCTTCCCTCTGTCTCCAAAGTGCATGTTTCTGAACACGCACAATGTTTTGTGGTTGGACTTTTGTTTCAAACTCACACAGGGTCCCTTACAGTTCAGAGCACTGCAGCTCATCACACTCCTGTGGGACATCTTTATCCTCAAAGGAAAGGGAGCTGGGAGCTTTCCCAGGGAGCTGTACAGGGCTGTGTTTTGAATTCCACCCCAGATTGCAGTGGGCAATGGAAGGGCGTTCCGCAAACCTCACTGTCTTCCTGCTCTGCAGAAGCTGCTGGACACGGTGCAGCAGGAGAAGCTGGACCTGGAGCAGTCCGTCTCCGAGCTACGCGCCAACGTTTCGGGCCTGGAGGAGATGATCCGGAAGCTGAAGGAGCGGGAAAGGCTGCTGGTATCCTTCCCGGAACTCCACGTCCCCGTTGAGGCACAGTTTGAAAGTAAGGGAGAGGAAGGGTTAGAAGGTAGAAGCCAATGTTGGAAGAGGTGCCCCTACAGCCTCCCTGTCCCACTATCCCCTTCTGTGGGACTTACGGAGGGTCATGGTGGCCTATGACATGTCCATGCTATACACTCCTGTTCCTGACCTTCCCTGCTGACAAAAGTCAGGACCTCTGTGACTGCATCTGGGCAAGTAAATAGAGCAAGGCCAGGGCACGGGCTTGGGAGTGACTGGTTGTTCCTCGCTGTTTCATTGCCAGCTTGCTCCTTCGCAGTTTTGGGTCCCAGATGCCCCCTCCCAGGCAGTGCTTGGCTCCTCGGCCTGGGGAGGCCTCTTCCCCGTGGGCAGCCTACCGGGAGCCATCCTGCTGCAGGACACGAGCCTTTCCCAGGAGGAAGCCCCATGGGAGGAAGGAGGGCTGAGGAAGTGGTTCTGCGCAGCGTAGAGGGAGCCTCTGCTGCAGGGTGTTTGCTCCTGGTGACGTCCCTGATGCCATCAGCAAAGGGATGCAGCCCTGGGGAGGTGGGTGAGCAGCGAGCCTTGCCTGAGCATCGCGGCGTTGCTGCAGCTCAGGAGGAACTTGGGCCTGTCCCTCCTCCGTGCACTATCACCACCAGGAACGAACAGGCCGAGGGATGAGCTCGGGCTCCTGGCACAAGGGAGCGTGTTGGATTTGCAGGCACCGGGAACTTCGCTGAGGACATGGAGAAGCAGCTGCAGGCCAACAACATCAGGCTGAGCGTCCTGGAGCAGGAGAATGCGCGGCTCCGCGCGGCGCTGGCCAGGGTGAAGGCGGCAGCTCAGCAGGGAGTGCTGAAGGTGGGTCCCTCAGCGGGAGAGGGGATAGATGCACCGCTGGGGCCTACAGATCGCAGGATCGTTTCAGGCAGAGGGAATAGGCTCCTGGACCCCGATCCTGCGGCAGCTGGGGCTGGTACTGCTGCCCACACAGGCTGCAGTTGAAGCTGCAGCGCCGTTTTGGTTGGTCATTGACGCGGGGATCAGGGCCGGCCCTCCGAATGGAGCCCCGGAATGGGGTGGTCGAGCTGCAGGTGCCAGTCCCCACGGGAGCTGCTCTTGCCAAGCTGTGCTGTCCCGCCCGTGTCCTGCTCTGACCCTCATCGCAGCCCCGGCCCAGCCCCGGGCAGCGCGTGCTGCAGCCCCTCTGTGCACCCACACAGGCTGGGTCTCTACTGCTGACAGCAGGGCAGCTGTTTGGATAAGGGATTGTCCATGAGCTCCTGAGTCAGCCCTGGGACTTGTAGGCAGTCCTGTTTTTCTGCCTGTGGGTCTCCCATCCTGGGGGAACCTGTCCTGGCTCTGTGGAAGGCCCGGACCTGGGCTCCACGTGTCTACCAGAGGCTGGTCTGCTGTAGCGCAGGTGCTGGGGGAGGAGGGCTCATTTGCCAGCTCTTTTGTGGGTGCTCCTGTGAGACCACTGCACTCCCAACAGCCGCTCAGCAATGATTTCCCCCAGAGTCGAGGCCCAGAACAGCAGAGCTGGGCACAGGGAGGCTTTCACGCCCTCTTCTCTTCCCCAGCTTGTCCCACAGATCCAGCTGTGGACTCAGCTCCGCAGCCAGCATGGCTCCGAGGCTGGCACCCAGGATCCGCAGGCCTGTGGGTGAGTAGGGACGCAAAGAACGGGGCCGCAGAGTTTCCCCCTCCAGCCTTACAGCCCTTCCCTCTGCAGACGCCCGAGCAGCGAAGGCAGCCAGGATAGCACGGGTCACCACAGAGCTGCAGGCAGGACCCACCGGAGAGCTCCCAGCAGGCAGCCGGCCGAGTTGCTCTCCGTAGGGCCTGTGCGCATGGCTACTGCCGGCCTCCCCGAAGGGCTGCTGCCCAAGGAGCCCAGCGGCAGAGGCAGTGTGGCCAGGGCACCTAGCCTCTCCTCTCACAGCACCAGGAGCCACCGCAGGTAGGAGCTGAAGAGACTGATGGAGACACGAAGCTCCTGAGGAGCAACACAGAGCTGCCTTTTGTGCCCGCGGGACCTTGTTAGCTGTTTGTGCAAACATGAAGGGATGTTCCCTTGGGCGATTCGGGCCTCTCTTCCTTTCCCCTGCTCCCACTTGTGCTGGGTGGGGAAAAATGAGCAGAGCCCCTTCAGGCCTGAGGTTTCTGGAGCAGAGGAACCCGCTCTACGCTTGCTCTCATGCAGCAGGGCACCCTTTGGGCCAGTGCTACCGCCCCTGCCCCACTGCCAACGCCGTCACTGCAACATCTGGCACATGGCTGAGAGCAGGCAGGGCAGTTTGGGAACGCAGCGCGCCCCATGGAAATGCTCCCAGAGCACAGGGCTGGCTCCATCAGTCGGCTAAACAGTGCAGGGACGGTCCTGGGCACCAGTTGCCCCAGATGGGAAGGTGGTGGGAGCAGCATCCAGCTGCCCTGTATGTGCAGAAGGTGACACAGGCCACAGAATGCTGCTCCTTGCTCTGAATTTAATAGTGACGGGTGGCTGTGGCCACATATGCTGTCTCAGTCCAGCCCGGCGAGTTCCCGGGCTCCACGGCATCTCCGTGACCCCGCACTCCGTCTCTGCAGCCAACTCACGCTGTCCTCTCTAATAAGTTAGGATAAATAAAGCAAGCAGCCGACCCCCCCCCCCCCGCCCTCCCGCTGCGAGCCGCCGCGGCCTCAGCAGCGCTGCCAGCCCCGGCCCCCCACGCGCAGCTCTGGGCACCGCCGCTCTGCCCAGCCCTGGCACAGCCCTTGCTGGCACGGCTCGCTGCAGCCCCGGGGAAATACAAAAGAGACTTAGAAAAGGAGGAGGTTACAACAAGTGGGGAGAGGGAGCAGCCGGGCCAGGGCGCTACCATTCAGGGCTTTCCCCTTATGCCCATGCGTGCCCTGCAGCTTCCTCTCCCCACCGCACTGCCCCTAACCCCTAGCAGTGGCTGTGTAGACTGCCCCACCGTGTCCCACCCGCCCCCTCGCCGCATCCCAAGTTGGGAGAGTGTCGGGATGCTCCTGTCTCCCAACGGGCAGGCACCAACTGGTGCTGCCAGGATGTGGCGAAGGGCACAGCCCGGCTGGGCTGGAGCAGCAGGATGGCCCTGCTGCAGCACAGGGCCCCGTGCCTCTCCCCACCCCTCCCTGTCCCTGGCTCTTCCCGGAGCAGCGGCGGATCCGTCTCTAGAGCACGTCCATCAGGCCAGCTAGGTCTCTCCACAGCAGTTCCCTGCAAGGGAGAATGAGGGAGGGCTGCCACACAGGGACCTTGGGAGCAGACAACAGCTCTTGGCTGGCAACGACTCCTCCCTGGCCCTCACCCTGGCACAAACACATTCCCTGGTGACCACAGTGGGACAGCCAGGCCTCCGAGATGGGCTCAGAGGGCCTCAGAGCCCAGCAGAGAGGTGCCTTGCTGTATGTACCTCTCTCTCTGTGTTCCCAGAGGTTGGAGGCAGCCCTCCTCCAACCAGGGCCACTCTGAGAACGCAGAGCAGGAGACACGGGACACCAGGAAGCCAGAGGCTCCAGCCCAGGGGCTGCCCTTACCCAGGATGTTGTGCTTGCAGAGAGGGCAGGTCTGCTGCAGGAGAAGCCAGGGGTCCACGCAGTCCCGGTGAAACTCGTGCGAACACGGCAGCACCCGCAGCCACTGCGGGGAAAAGCAAAGAGGAGACAGGAGCAGAGTGGGCAGGGTGCAGCGACTAGGTTAGCAGGCTGCCCCTGTCACACACAGCAGCCAAGTGCCCCATCCTGTGTGTCCCGTTTCCCTTGTGAGAACATCTCAGCCTCTAGGAGCTGAGACAAGAGGTGGTTCCGCCCCATAGGCCAAAGTTGGGCAGCTCTAGGGAGGAGGAACCAGGCCAGAATCGAGCAAAGGGCTCACGCCCGCTGGTCAGCTCCAGCTCAGGCCCCATCAGGGCTGGCTCCAGGCCTCCCGCTGCAGCCCCGAGCTGCCCTGCAGCCCTACCTGGCTCTTGTGGAACTGGTCCAAGCACACGGCACAGCTGTCAATCTCGCAGGCCTGGTTCTGGAGTGGTTTGCCCGGATGGTATCGCCGGGTTTTCAGGGCAGAGAGGCGCCGCACAATGTGCTGCTTCAGGTCCAGCTGTGCAGGCAGAGCAGAGGGTTAGGCCCCAGCTGCATCTCTCCAGCGTGAGGAGCAGGGCAGAGGATTCCATCCCACCTCGGTATCCTGCTCCAAGAGGCCTTGCCGAGACTGCCGCTGGGCCTGCACGATCACCCCCATGCAGAGGAGCAGGGCCACGAGCAGGATGGTGTTCCAGAGCTGCTGCAGGTACTTCTGTAGCAAAAGCACGGGGAGGCACTCAGGGACACGGGACTGGGCAGGAGACCCTTCCATTCAGCTCCATCCACCAGCGCCCCTGCCCCTACGGGACACTTGTTCTGCCTTCTCTGGCTTCACAGTGGTTGCTGGGAGCCGTGTGCTCAGCTCCTTCCACACAAACACCCCAGCCACACAGGGAGCCTCATGGGAGCCACTCACCCACCTGCACCTGCGAGCTGTTCTCTCCCGTGCAGATGACTCCCTGCCACTCTCCATAGAGGCCCCCTCGGGAGAGACCGCAGGTTGACCACAGGGTGAGAGTCACTCCCTGCAAGGCAGGACACAGCGTTGCCTGGCAGCCCATGTCTGAGCACAGCATAGCGCGAGGCTCCTGCAACCCTGCACCGCACAAGCCAAAGCCCCCAGAGCACCAGCACCCTGTGGGCGCTCCTTGGCCGAGCAGCGGGGCAAGGGGGAAGGAGCCTGGAGCAGAGAAGTGAATGCGAGAGCATTAGGGCCCTCGGATCCAATGAGGAAGGGCAGCCAGATTGCGGCTTGCTGCAGGGCTGCCACTCAGTGGACAGGGGTGGGAGGGAAACGAGATGGAGTGTGAGTGGAGAGGTGAGGATGGAGAGGTGAGGAAGGCAAAGCACTGTGCTGGCAAGTGCCGGCTCCACCTGCTCACAGCACTTGCGGCAAGGTGGCAGGAAACCGAGGCACAGCCTCTGCAGCCCCTGTAGGTGTGCAAGGGCTCCCTGCAGCGCTGCCAGCCAGGGATGAGCTCAACAGCTTGTCCGTGCCATGCCCACATCTGCTACACACCAGGTTCTCCAGCAGCACCGCCTGGTACGTGATCTTCGCTGTGGCCCGGAGCCCCCTGTGAACAGACGGTGTGAAGAACATCAGTGGGCAGAGCCGCCCGCCTGCTGGCCATGCGCGGCTCTCCCGGCTGCAGTGACACCTCGCAGCCCCGCGCGCTGGCATGGCTCCGCACCGCATCTCTAGCCCTTCCAGCCCGTGCTCTGTATCACCCGCATCCAGGATGGCACTTCAGGATATAGGTGACAGCATCTGCCCCAGTGCCTATGCTGCAGGCCACAGCAGCCTGGCTCATTTATACTAAGAGACCTAAACGACATGACCAAGCGACTGGCAGCCCCAAAAGCCCTGTGGGGCTCTGTGGTAGGGTGCAGGTCCCAGGGAAGCAGCGGATTCAACTCAAACCCTCTCTGGAAACGTGTCTTCTCCAGCACCTCCCCCATGCAGCAACAGGCACCATCGGGTGCTTGAGCCCGGTCCCTCCAGACGAGGGACGTGATGCACACAAGCACCAGCCGGTGCTCAGCGGCTGCCCTACCACTGTGGCTTGCAACAAGGCGGCCTCACCGCAGCAGCGCTCCCAGCAGCTTGGTGACGTTGTCTGAAGACTGGATCACGATCACAGGCTTGGCCAGAAGCTGGGACACATCCAACTGCAGCGGAGGGAAAAGCGACAGCTGTGAGCAGGGCCTCCGGCCTGGCCGCCCCGCCACGGGGCCGCCAGCGGCCTCTCCTACCTCTCGGATCGCGTTCTGGTTCAGCGCCAGGATGAGCAGCGCCGACGCGCCCAGCACCAGGGCTCGCTTCATCTGCGGACAGAGAGGGCTGGAGCTTGCATGGCCACGGCGGGCAGGGCTCGCAGTGCGTGCTGCCTGGCCGGAAGCCGGCGCAGCACTGGCTCAAGGGGCCACATCTTTGTCCCTGCAGCCAGAGGTGCAAACAGCTGCTCCGTGATAGCAGGGGACCACAGGCCTGGCGGAGCATGGCAACGAGGGGTGGCACTGCTTGGGCCACCCCCTCGCGCCCAGCTCTCCAGGGGAACAAAGGAGCACCCGGCACCCAGCGAGGAGGCACCCAGGACACCCTGGGGGGCGCGGCGAGTCACCTTGCTGACCACGGTGGCGGTGAAGGACTCCTCGGCGGCACCGGGGCGCTGCGCCCGCTCCTCGCCCACGGGCACCACACCGATCCAGCTGCTCTCATCGCCCAGCGTGGGCTCCGCATCTCCCACCTGCGGGCACCGTGGCGTTGGCAGCACCGAGGGGGATAGAGCACTGGGACACAACACTCCCGGCACCATAACGTGCCCACGGGCACCCTGGCGCTGCCCCCAGCTGGGGCTGCGCTTGGGGACATCCCCCACCTGAGCACCTCTGCTGGGCACCTCTGTCCAGTGCTCCCTGCCCCCCTGGCACCTCTCTCCAGTGCTCCCTGTCCCCCTGTGCCCATAGACCTCTCTAGTGCCCATAGATCTCCCCAGTGCCCACACACCTCCCTAGTGCCCATAGTCCTCCCTGGTGCCCCTACTCCTCCCTGGGGCCCTCAGACCTCCCTGTGCCCACGGTGCCCCCACAGCATCCAAACACCTTCCCCATGCCCATCACCACCCTGTGCCCGCTGCTCCCCAGCACCTACTGCCCCCCAAGTGCCCATTACCACCTCGTGCCCTTTGTCCCCACCCCTCGGTGCCCACTGCTCCCCGCCGGTGCCCGCGGCGCTCCCCTGGCCCGCAGCGCTGCCCCCGGCGCGCACCAGCACGAGGCTGCCCCTGAGCTC